>OY757913.1:94255066-94267566 GCA_963585895.1 Sepioteuthis lessoniana | reverse complement strand
TTTCGGGTCATTTAAAGCCGAATTAAATTTCAAACAATTAATTATAGTTTTTTTGTTGACACACAGTTAAGTGTCAAAACCAGTTCTATTTCAAACAGTTTAATTTAGCAAAAGTACGCAGTTTCAATGTCAAAAACAGTTTTATTTCTAAGAATTCAGTTTAGCATAAGTAGACAGTTTAGTTCAATTTGGCCCACAGATAGAACCCTACCAGATGTTACCACTCCGGGACAGAGTGGACCTGGGAGCGATGACAATAAAGGGGTACTCCTCATTCCACAATGCTCCAGCATCACTGGAACCTCATCATCAGATTGTTTAGTGTCATATCCAGGACAATCGTTGGGGGGGGGGTCAATCACCTCTGCAGAGATGCATTCGGTGTATTCTACTGCCCCAGCCGACTGGGCATCCTATAGAGAGATAAAAAAAACCCTCATCCTAGGTATGAGACTGAACTGCATCAGATGGTGAGGCTCAATTTCTGTAGATCTACGAAAGGTTCATCCATTGCGACTCAAAGTGGTAGCACCTGTTTGGGTCACATCAAAGGGTCAAATAGATCTGATTTAAAAATCATTGATATGTGATAGGAATACTTTATACTGTATTATTTGCAAAATAAGAGTTACTTGTTGCTGTAATTGTTTACTGGGGAGTTTTATTAGCTACTTAAACCCATAAAACTGAGTGAAAACAAATTGCTACTATTAAATACAAATTATTACTTGAAAACATATCATTAATAGCATTACATAGAAATACTCGAACCCATTTAGTAACTAGTATTAGACGGGAATATTTGAAAACATATAATTATTAGTATTAGACAGGAATACTTGAAACCACATGAATATTAGTATCAGATAAGAATACTTGAAACTATATGATAATTATTATTAAACAGGAATAGGTGGTGTAATGGTTAAAGAGCTGGACTGTGGAATCGTAGAAAACGAGTTCGAACTCCAGTAGCGCTCTTACGTTCAATTTCGGACTTATACCCTTTGGAAAGGCATGAAACCCCTTATCCTCCCAGCTCTGGGTTAAATACTACTACTACAGTTCTTCTAGAAAAATAGCTTTGGCATTAAATAACCTACGAAGGTTGACATACTATTAAACAAAGAAACCTAAACAGATATAGTTGAAATCATATAATTATTAGTATTAGATGAGAATACTTGAAACAATTTAGTTTAGTATTATATAAGAATAATAGAAACTATATAATTATTAGTATTAGATAGGGACACTTGTAACCAAAGAATTGTAATTTTTTGTCGGCAATTGCTCAAGAATGCTACAATCCTGGAAGCAACAGCCCACAAATCAGCAACTGTACGGTCACCTATCAGCTATCTCAAAGACCATCTAAATTAGATGAACATGACATACGTGACACAGCTGGAGGAGAAAGAACGAATTAATAAGCGATGTTCTCCGATGGACCCCTTCATAAGGACGTGCAAGGGTAGGATGACCAACAGGAACCTATTTAAAGCAGCTCTGTACAGACACCGGACTCCTTCACAAGGACGTGCAATAGTAGGATGACCAACAGGAACCTTTTTAAAGCAGCTCTGTACAGACACCAGATGTAGCCTGGAAGAGCTGCCGGAAGCGATGGATGTTAGAGACAGATGGCGGGAGAGAATGAGGGAAATCCGTGCTAGCAGCACGACATGATGATGATGATGATGATGATGATGATTTGAAACCATATGATTATCAGGTTTGATTTGGTTTGGTTTGGTTTTACGGCATGTCAACTATTGTATAATTATTAGTGTTAGACTGGAATACTTGAAACCATACAACTGTGTGCAATGTATTTGTATTAGATAAGAACACTTCACATCATATAAAAGTGTGCAAAGAAAAAAAACTTAAGAAAAACAAAACAAAATTTGTTAGTATAAATGTACAATGAATGCGTTTCCCTAACTTCAAGGCATAAAGGGGGTGTCCTCGTGGTGTAATGGTTAAAGCGGTGGACTGCAGAATCGTAGTAAGCGAGTTCGAACTCCAGTTGCGCTATTACGTTCACTTTCGGGTAAATACCCTTGGGAAAGGTATGAACCCACTTATCCTCCCAGCTATGGGTTGAATAGTCCCACTACTGTTCTTCTAGGAGAATGGATTTGGCATTAAATAACCTACAAAGGTTGATATGCCATTAAAACAAAGAACCCAAACCATTCAAGGCATAAAATAACCCAAGACAGGTTTACATGTCCTTAAAATCAATCATAGATCAAAATTAGCGATCGATGATTTTTTTAAAACGTTTCGTTTTAATATAAACTTTTGTTCTTATATTCTTTTTGAGAAATTATATTTTAGTATTTCCTCAAGTATAAAGAAATATTATTGCGTATTGTTTTTTTTTTTTCCTTCCTTTTTTCAGTCTGGATTGCGTATATTCAGTAAAATTAGGACATTATCAGCGCATCGGAAATGGATAACATATCACCGGAAGCTTCCATGATTATGACGTTAAACGTGGAACATGGCTACCCGGATTAAATTGATTAGTAGTCACCATTAGGGTCTCCGTGTGAATACGATACAACACGAGACACCGGAAAGAAATAAGAGATAACTGTTGTCACGGAAATGAGAAGAGTGAGAATGGGGTTGGGTGAAACGGAAGTGAAGGTGGCTGACGGGACAATTGGCTTTTCGCTTAGTCGTTCCTAGTCATGACTGTTGTTGTTGTCCAATTCCTTTTTTTATTTTTATACCGCGTTTCCATTCTTTCATCCTCACTTTTATAATTTCCTTAATTTTATATCTCTACGGTTCATTTCATTCTGTTCTTTTTTTCTCGACCTGTTAAGACGGTAGTTTTAATATCTGGAAGCAAAAAATGTCCGATATATATAACACGAAAATAAATCCAATGATGAGACTCCAGTCCTGGAGCTTTTGATAATGTAGAGTACCCCTCCATTGCTATTACTCCCAGGTCCACTCTGATCCAAAGTGTTTGTTCTTGTTAGGGTCCCATCTATGTGTCACACTGAACCATCTAATCGTTTACTATGCTTGAAGCCATTTAACGGCAAACAAATGTCTGATGTTAAATTGAATCATTAGTGTTAGAAAGAAATATTTGAGGACATTTGACTGTGTGCAAACAAATGAGCTCAGGCTAATTCAAAAATAATGTTACCTATATCCTATTCATTTACATCTCATATATACTTGATATGTATCTATAAAAAGGGTTTGGTATTAAATAACCAACAAGGGTTGACATACCGTAAAACATAACCCACCAACCAATTAACCTGGAAGCAAAAAGAAAAAAGAAAAGTATTTTCCTCCGCCTCTTTCCCCTCCTCCTCCTCCTCCTCTTGCTCTGTCGGTTGGGGCTGTAGAATATACCGACTACTTCTCTGCAGAGGTGTAAGATAATGAATGTCCTGTATATGACACTAAACAATCTGATACTGAGGTTCCAATCATGCTGGAGCTTTCGGGGATGCGGAGTATTCCTTCATTTCCATCGCTCCAAGGTCCACTCCGGCCTGGAGTGGTAACATTAGATAGGGTCCTATTTATGGGTCAAATAGAACTACACAGCGTACTTATGCTAAACTGAATTGCTTGAAATAGAACTGTCTTTGACATTTAAACTATGTCATCATCATCATATCGCGCTGGTAGCACGGATATCCCTGACTCTCTCTCGCCACTCCTCCCTATCGTTCATCGCCCTAGGTAGGTCTTCAGGACAACATCCCGTATCCTCACATAGCTGCTGAATGTATGTTCGTGCTGGTCGTCCTGCTTTTGCACGGCCATGTGTGGGGGTCCATAAGAGTACATCTCTTATGAGTTCGTCCCTGCTTCTCCAGCAGTGTCCTGTACGTAAGCTAAACTGAACTGTTTGAAATAAAACTGTATATTTCTATAAAAATGGATTCGGCATTAAACAACATACAAATGTTGATGTGCCATGAAACCGAAACAAATAAACCAAACCTCCCCTTTCTCCTCAACTAGAGGAAAAATGTGATACAATGTCATTTAGGGTAGAACTACGCATGTGTATGGTTACTCTGTCGGTGGTGCTTTGAATACGCTGATTCATCCACAACAAAAAAGGATTCCTGGTTATGAGACTAAACTGTATCTGATGGTGAGGCTCTATTTCTGATGATATTGGGAGTGTAAATTTGGTTTGGTTGGGTTTTTATGGCATATCAAGCATTGTTGATTATTCAATGCTAGATTCTCTTTTTACATATATGTTAAATATGCTTGTAAATACATTTTGTAGATACACATAGTTAAATGATCAAACAGTTCCATCTCCAACAATCCAACCCAACAAAAGTCAGCAATTTTACATGCTTCCAATTATTTCTATGTATCACAAGCAATTCACTTAAACACCAGTTATTTGTTTATACACAGTTAAATTATCAAACAGTTCTATTTCAAACAATTCCTTTTAGCATTAATCATTTGTTCACTCTCAGTTTAAATATCAAACAGTTCTATTTGATCCATAGATAGGACACTATCAGGGGCTACCACTCCGAGTCATAGTGGACCTGGGAGCGATGATGATGATGAAGGAGTACTCCGCATTCCTCAAAGTTTCGGCATTACTGGAGCCTCATCATCAGATTGTTTAGTCTCACATCAGGACACTCATTGGGGGGGGGGAGATTTCTTCCGGCTCTGCAGAGATGCAGTCGGTGTATTCTACACTCCTGGCCGACTGGGCTGGGAGAGTGTTGAGTTCTCTCTCACCGTCTTCTTCACATCATTCCAACGTTTGCTTTGATCTGAAGAGGTGGTCCCTGGTAGGGCTCCATCTACGAGTCATAATTATCAGTTTAAAAATTATTCGTATTCAATAGGAATGTGTGCCAATAAAATCAATCAAACAATAAATCTCATGCAGAAGAGGGTGTAGCTCCAGCCTTTCTTTACCTCATAGGATATTCTCAGGTAGCAACAATTGTATATAAAGAAGTGGAGCCGAAAGGAAATGGTAATCAGGAATTGAACTGTTTTGTAGATTTAACCCTCACTGAAATTGAATATCAACACCTAATAAGTACAAACGATGATCCGTCCTGTCGACGAGACTGAGAACATACCGTCTGTATCACCCCCAGGGGAGCAAGACAGAGGCAAAAATGCTGTCCCCGTGTATATCATTCAACTATATCTCGTCGTGCGCCCCCAGTTCTTGATCTCTGGAGAGTTCGAGTCACAAATTCGTTACTATTATTCCCAGGTCCACTATGACTATGGACTTTATAACTAGAGAAGATCAGCAAAAAAAGAGTGATAGAAAGTTAGGAGAGAAGTTGATTGCAGAATTTCAAATGAGGAATTAGAGAGAGTGAGTGAGCAGAAGACCAACAAAAGAGAGTGACAAGAAGAACAGAAGAGAGAATGATTATAGAATTACAAATGAGAGAGACAGAGAGCAGAAAACCAACATAAGTGAGGGAGGGGAAGGTGATTATAGAAAAGCGAATGAGTGAAAGAGAGAGGGTGAGCTGAAGACTAACAGGAAAGAAAGAGAGAAGGCGGTTATACAAAAACAAACGAAGGAGAAAGAAAAAGAGAAGGTGATTATAGAAATAATTGAGAGAGAGAGAGAGAGAGAGAGAGAGAGAGAGAAAGCAGAATATCAACATGAGAAAGTGACTGTAAGGAGAGGAGAGAGGTTAATTATAGAATAATAAATAAGAGAGAGAGAGAGAGAGAGAGAGTAGAAGACCAAAAGAGAATGACAAACATAGAGAGAGAGAGAGAGAGAAGACCAGCATAATAAAGTAAGAGAAAGGAGATAGAAAGATTAAGAGATAAGGTTATTATAGAAATACAAAAGAGAGAGGCAAAGAGAGATAAGTGATGTAATTGAAAGAGAAAAAGTATATCAGAGAGCCTAGCACTATATATATATATATATATATATATATATATATATATATATATATATATATATATATATATATAAGGTTCTTTCAAAAGTTCTAAGGTTCACTGAGAAAGAACAGCCACAGGTTTATATTTGCAACTGAGATTTTGCGAGAGAAAGAAAGAAAGAAAAAGGACCTCGAAAGAAAGAACACAGGAAAAAGTTTAAAGACAGATAGATAGATAGATAGATAGATAAGGAACAAAAGGAAAAAGTGATAGATAGATAGATAGATAGATAGATAGATAGATAGATAGATAGATAGATAGATAGATAGATAGATAGATAGATAGATAGATACTGCTCATGAGATGTTTTAAAATTAGAAAAAGAGCAATGGCACCGAAAATAGGCAAACAAAGAAATAATGAATGACGAAGCGGGGTACTAAGAAGGGGATGAGAAAGAGAGATTCAAAAGAAGAAAAGCAAAACAGTCATAGGGGGTGTGAGTGAGAGAGTGAGAGAGAGCGAGAACTATAAAGGAGATGATGACAAAGACATTTCAAAATCAAAAATAGTATCAAAACGAGAGCAAATCGGGAGTTCATGTCAGGAAATTAAATGAATAGTTAACTTCATAAAAAGATTTTAAAAAATAAAAAAAAATGAGGAACAGAACGTAACGTGAAACGAAACGCAAAGATATGATTGAAAGAAGAAGGAAAAATATTCTTGAATTCAAAGAACGCACCGAGGATAGAAGAGGGTGGAAAAAAGCTATGAATAAATAAAGAACACTTGATTGCAAAAGAGAAAATTGCATTGAAAGACGAAAATCAGTTTGCTTTTCTATTAAGATCAAAAACAAATACGTGCTCTAATTATTGTGAGTTTTTCACACCAATTTAAACTTCTGGTTTTTCCTTGATGTCAGACTGACAGCAAGTTTCCTCCGGTTCCCAAGACTCTTGTAAATATTCTTGCTAATAATAATAGAGCAGCGGTCTTGATTCTTCCTCTGATCTCCAGTTCTTCCAGTTTCTGATCCAAAGTCTTCAGTCCGTTCCATCGCACCAACTCTAATTGATTTTACTATCATTCTCAGGTTCCATCCATATATGATTTTTTTTCACACCAGCGTTGGCTGATGGTCTTTCTCAAGAGTCTGAGGACTCTCTTCAGTATTCAAACCGATTTTAACAGTGCAGTAGTATGGATGGTCTCGATTCATTCGTTGGTTGGTTGGTTGGTTGGTTGGGTTTTATCGCATATTAACCTTTGTAGGTTATTTAACACCAAATCCATTTTATATCACTTCTATTTCAAACAATTCAGTTTAGCATGAGTACACAGTTTAATTGTCAAAAACATTTCTATTTCAAGCTATTCAGTTTAGTCAAACAATTGTAATCCAAACAATTCAGTTTTGTATGAGTAGAGATTTTGTCCACACACAGTTAAATGTCAAAACAGTTCTATTTCCAACAATTTAGTTTAACGTAAGTACAGGTTCAATGCCAAAAACAGTTCTATTTCAAACAATTCAATTCAGCATAAGTACGCGTTTCTATTTAACCCATAGATCGGGCTCTATCAGCTGCTACCATTCCGGGCCAGAGTAGACCAGCGAGCAATGGCTATGAAGGGGTGCTCTGCATTCCCAAAGCTTCAGCATCACTAGAACCTTACCATCACATTGTTTAGTGTCATATCAGGACACTCGTTAGAGTGGGGGTCTTAACCCTCCGATTTCCACTTTTACCATCTCTTTTACCAAGCCTTTGGGAGCCTATCCGAGTGTGCCAATTAAAATTAGTATCACCGTTTCTCTCGTGTTTCTTAGTTCTCTGGCAAGGTGTAAGCACTTATTTCGTTTTTCGTTTTCTTTGATCTTCCTTTTGTGGTCCGCCGGAACGGCAAAGTCAACTACATAGCAAGTTCTCCTTTTTTTTTTCTTTCTTTTTTTTTCATTTATCTGGTTAATTATCACTAGGTCTGGTCTTCTGGCCAGGGTTAGGTGATTTGTCTGTATATCAAAATGCCTGAAAATTATGTGATTCTCATTTTCCTGGACGGATTCTGGTTTGCGCATATACTACTTTGTAGGATAGTCAAATTTCAGTTTTTTGTATCGTTCCTAGTTGATCCCTTTTCCCACACTGTCATGTCTAGTTTTGTACTTTGTTGACGCTAGTTTCACTTATTATGTGGTTAAGGGTTTCATCTCTATCACCACATAACATAGACTTGCTATTCCGCAGCGTATTATCTATTTTGGCTTTATTATTATTATTATTATTATAATTATTATTTACTCCTTTAACGTTTTTCACATCAGTGTTAGCTGATGGTTTTCCACTGGAGTTTGAGTAACAGCAAGTCTCCTCAGGTCTCTGGGACTCTCCTAAGTATTCTGTCCGTTCTCAATAATGCTGTCATTTGGATAGTCTCAACTCGTCTGCCAACTTCCAAGTCCTCCAGGCCCTTTAATAATCCTTTAGTTACTGTCCAAGAGCACCAATCACAATTGGTACAATCGTCACTTTCATGTTCCACAGCTTTTTCAATTCTTTAGCCAGGTCGAGGTACTTATCCTTCTTTCACAATCTTTCAGTTTTATTCTGTGGTCAGCCGGGACAGTATTATTATTATAGACCAGTTTTTCACTCGTGTCTGAGTGACAACCACTCTAATCGGATCAAAAAATGGTACTTGATGCCGCCTTGCTTAACACTCTGCATTATAAGGTATATATCAAGGGTAAAAGCGGAGCAATCCAGGGAAAGGAGTAGTGCCCTCCCCTTCACCTCATTGTAGTAGCTATTGAAAAGGGAGCCTTCGGCTCTCCCTCGACTACGGTTGCCAACTTTACTAATGCCAGATTCATTTTTATACATATAATCAGTTACATTTTAAACAATTCAGTTTTGCATAAGTTCACAGTTTACTTCTATTTGACTCTGTTAAGTGCTACCACTTCGTGCCAAATTGGACCTGGGAGCGATGGCAATAAAGAGGTACTGTGCATTCCCCAAAGCTCCAGCAAAACTGGAGCCTGACCTTCAGATTTTTTAATTTTATATCCCGGATATCTGTTGGGAAGTCTTACTTCTCCTCAGAGATACACTCAGTGTATTCAGCAGCCCTAGCCGATTAGGCCAATTGTTGTCTGGGTGCCTTCTTAATTTTCCTCTGATTTCGAATTCCTCAGCTCTTTCTTCTATGACATTTTTGACCGTTCCAAGTACTCCAACAACTATGGGTATAACCATCAACCTCGTGTTTCACTGCTTTATCTTTTTAATCTTCTCTGACAAAATCTGAGTATTTGTCGTTTTGCTTTCTTTATTTTCATTCTGTTGTCCGCAGGAAAAATGGCAAAATCCACAAGACAGCCAGTACTTGTCCTTATTTTTCAATTTTTGGTTTGGTCGGTTTGGGTTTTATGGCATATCAACCTTTGTAGGTTATTTAATGCCAATCCATTTCATACAAATAAACTGTACTATTTCAAACAATTCAGTTTAGCATAAGTACACATTTTAATTGTCAAAAACATTTCAAGCTATTCAGTTTAGTCAAACCGTTCTAATTCAATCACTTCAGTTTAGTATAAGTATAGTTTTTGTTTTCTCACATTTAAAATTCAAAATAGTTCTATTTCAAACAATTCAGTTTAGCATATAAAAACAGTTCCATTTCAAACAATTCAGTATTACGCAGTTTAAATATCCAAATTGTATTGAAACACTGGCCTTAAGTTGCTTACAGTACCAGCGGTTGCTAAGTTGGCTTGGGGTGTTGATACCGACTGCCCCTTTGCAGAGGGGTAACCCCTCTCGCAAACGAGTGTCTTAGATATGATACTAAACAATTTGATGAATAGGTTCCAGTATTGTTGGAGCTTTGGGGAATGTGGTGTACCACTTCACTGCCTTCGCTCCCAGGTGTACTCTGACTCGGAGTGCTAGCACCTGATAGGGTCTTATCTATGGGTCAAAGAGAACTAAACTGTGTACTTATGCTAAACTGAATTGATTGTGATGGGACTGTTTTTGTATGCTAAACTGAATTATTTGAAATAGAACTGTTTATATGTATAAAAATGCATTTAGCATTAATAACCTAAAATGGATGATGTCCCATAAAAACAAACCAAACAAAACAAAATCTAAACTGAACTGTTTGAAATAGAACTGTTTTTAATTTCAACTTAACTGTGTACTTATGCTCAACTGAATTGTTTGAAGTAGAACTGTTTTGATATTTAACTGTTTGTAAATAAAAACTATATTTATACTAAACTGATTTTTTTTATTTTAATTCAGCATTAAATGACCCGTAGAGAGTTGATATGCCGTAAAACAAAACAACCAAATAACTAGCCTAGTAACAGCGGTTCCAGAGTCGTTTAATAAAGTGGATCTATCAGCTGGCTTTTCTATAATGTGACAATGAAATGATTAACCGTACATTAATGTTATCGATTATAAAATAATCTTTCTTTCGAGGACCATTGATACGGGTCTCGTACCTTACAAGATTCTGGGCCATATTTTGAGAATCATTGCTCTAAGTTCCAGAATTTTACCACAATTATGATATCAAAATTATTACAACGATGTACCTTTTTTTTTTTTTTTTACTCAGCTGCAATAATGTGTATTCAAAAATCGAATCAACAGAGACGCTTTGAGAAAGATTCTTGTTTGTGAATCTATCTATTTCTTTCTCTGTTAATTATTCGGCTCACTAACATTCTTTTAAAAGACCTGATGATTACAGTCGCCTAGAAGGATTATAATATCATGTGTAACGCGCATGCGTTAACAGATGTCAATAACGGAAAGAGCAATCTCCGGAGAGACGTCGCTTTTATCGCTTTGTAAATACGAAAATTCCCGAAATATTACGCCAGTAATTCGCTTCTCACAATGCGCATGTCCACGATAAAAACGGAAGAAAAAAAAAAAAAAAAAGAAAAGGATTATTCGGCTATCGAACATGCTTAATCTGAATGTGTATGGAGAATATTTATGAAATAAGAGAATGAAGGCGATGTGTAAAGATGGCCGCAATGATAACGACTGGGAATTATGGGTAAATAGAAATGTTGTTCCGATAACGATCCCTCTGGTTCGGCCAAATTGGCACTGGCTTATCGGCTGCATGAAAACAAGCTAATTTCGTTCCCTCTGTGGATCGAGATTAAAATAATCGTTATTAGTAACTGATAAAGGAAAAGTGAGTTATATTTGGAGCGAACAAAACATGTTGAAATATACATTATACCTCATCAAAACTTGCGTAACAGAAACAAACATGTCTAAAAAGTTGAATGTTATCTCATACTTCCTCAACTCAGATGCATTACAATAATAATAATAACAATAATAATAATAACGACTAGGTAGGGCAGGTGATTCACTAGGAACAGTGCAAGAGGCTGAAATCTAACCATACAGTGAAATGGTATATTCACCAACCAGAATCTGTCCTGGTAAATGAAACGCAAAAAATTCTTAGGCATTTTATCATAAAAACAGGTTACCTAATTTCGGCTAGAAGACCAGACTTAGTAAGAGTTAACAAAAAAAAAAAAAAATTGGGAGAGAGAAACTGCCGTTTAGTAAACTTTGCCGTCCCAGGTGACCATAGAACGAAAATAAAAATAAAAAACGAAAAGAGACACAAATACGTAGACTTTGTCAGCGAACTAAGAAATTTATAGAACGTGAAAGTGACGGTGATACTAATTGTTTTTGTTGCACTCGGAGCGATCTCTAAAGACTTGTTAAAGAGGCTGGAAGAGATGGAATTCGGAGGACGAGCAGAAATCATCTAAACTACAGCATTATTAAGATCGGCCAGAATACTGAGAAGAGTCCTTGAAACTTGAAGAGACTTGCTGTCACTCAGCCTCTGGTGAAAGACTATCAGCTAACGCTGTTGTAAAAAACTCTCATTATAATAAATTTGTCATTTAGGGGATTTTACCGTTCCAGCGGGCCATAGATTGAAAACGAAAGAAAGCGAAAAGATAAACAAACAAGAGATCGGAGGGAAAACCAATACTATCCAGTTTACATTGCTGCTAAAACAGAATACTTCGGAAAGTCCTGGAGAACAGAGGAGACTTGCTCTCTTTTTCTCTCAGACCACAATGGAAAACCACCAGTAAAAGTCAGAGGGAAAGTTCATATATTATAATAATAATAATAATAATAATAATAATGTGGTGACAGAGACGAAACCATCAATCACATAATAAGCCAATGTAGCAAATTTGCACCGAAAGAGTTGAAGAGAAGACACCACTGAGTGGGCAAAGTGATCCACTAGGAATTGTGCAAGAAACTGAATTTGACCATACGAACAAATGGTATATGCACAACCGAACATCAGTCCCGAAGAATGATACACATAAACTCCTCTGGGATTTTGAAATACAAACGAACCACCTAACCTCGGCCATATGACCAGACCTTATTATAATCAACAACAAAAAAAGAGAGCTTGCAAAATTGTGGTCTTTGTTGTCCCGGTGGACCACGGAGTAAAACTGAAAGAAAATGAAAAGAAGGATAAGTACCTGGACCTAT
>OY757913.1:94112566-94252566 GCA_963585895.1 Sepioteuthis lessoniana | reverse complement strand
GAGAGAAGCCACATAGCACTGGATAATCTTAATCCACGACTAAGGAAGACGTCTCGAATTATAGGAAATTAAAAACAAACACTTCTCCAGAATAAGCTTAAGTTTATTCAAGAATTTGTTTTTAATTTTATACCTGAATTTTAATAATCGTATTGATTAATCGTACAACCTCTCTTCTTAGTATGCTTACGTTTTTTTTTTGGGGGGGGGGCTTCCTTTCAGTCTTTCTTTTTTTCTTTGCTTTTTTAAAACTTTTTCTGGACTTTTTTCAGTCTTTCCTTCCTTACATCCACTCTTTGCAATTTTCTTCTTTCTTTCTTTCACACTTCATTTTCTTTCTTTCTTTCTTTGCTTTTTTAAAACTTTCTCTTGACTTTTTTTCAGTCTTTCCTTCCTTACATCCACTCTTTGCTATTTTCTTCTTTCTTTCTTTGACTTTTCGTTTTCTTAATATCTGACTTTCATTCACATTGCGTTTGTTTTTAAAAGAATCATCATTATTTTTCTGAAGTATTGATTAGGTGTGACACATGAATTATAAGAACATAGTTACACGCTGTGGCTTATATATATATATATATATATATATATATATCACAGAATAACATACAACACGATATAAGAGAATTATTTTGCAATTTATCAAGCCTGCTCTGTTGGCTGGGACTATAGAATACGCCAATTGCACATCTGATGATGAAAGACCCGTTCACGTAATGTGTGTCCCAGGTGTAACCCCAAACTGCATCTGACGGTGAGGTTTTGGGAAAATCTGGAGTACGCCTTCATTACCATTACAACAAGGTCTACTCTAAACTGAATCAGTACAATTTACAAAGTGCCAAAATGATGATCAATCAGAACTGTTCATTTATTTGCTAAGGATATTCATTTGTTATTTAAAACCAAAAAACCGTGCAAATTATCTATATCATGAAGGAATTCTAGTATACGTCTCAAAAATATCTGATACTGAGGTTCCAGTTCTAGAGTTCAAGTTTGTTTCTATGTTCTGGTTTGGTTTAATGGTATATCAACTTTTGTAGGTTATTTAATGCCAAAGCCATTCTCCTAGAAGAACAGTAGTGGTACTATTTAACCCATAGCTGGGAGGATAAGGGTGTTCATACCTTCTCCAAGGGTACTTGCCCGAAAGTGAATGTAATAGCGCGACTGGAGTATGAACTCGCGTACTACGATTCCACAATCCATCGCTTTAACCATTACACCACGAGGGCACCCCACCTTCTAGAGTTCAAGAAAGAGCGTTAATTCCGACTTATTTTGTCATTAATCTCAGATCATCAGTATCGGTAAGGGTTCCGTTTATGAATCAATTTGATATGCTTGAAAACTGACTAGTATGTTTGATTGATTGATTGATTGATTAATAGATTTTAACGGCATGTGAACCCAAGTAGGGTTATTTATGCCGGGAGAATCGCCTTCATATTCTTTGTGAAGGTATTTCTTAATTTTTAAAATCTTTTTTTGCACATGATCCTATCGAACACAAATATGGCTCAGTAGGATGGGACTGAAGAATACACCGGCTGCATCTCTGCAGAGGTGTTAGACTCCCCCAATGAATGTACTGTGGTCCAGTCGACCACAGTACATTCACTCTTGTCCAGAGGGGTAGCACCTGATAAGTTCCTATATATGAGTCAAATAGAACAACAGTGTACTTATCCTAAACTGAATAATAAAAAAAAACTGTTTTGAGATTTAAACTGCGTACTTATATATATTAAACTGAATTATTTGAAAAAGAACTCTTTTGCAATTTAAACTCTGTACTTATACTAAACTGAATTGTTTGAAATAGTACTGTTTATACTTATGAAATGGATTTGTCATTAGAAAACCTATAATAGCTGATGTGCCATCAAACCAAATCAAACCAATTCCAAATAATTTTGAAAAGATTTATTGGACACATATATGAGTTTGATTAGCCTAGACACAGATTCAACGGCGTTTGGTGACCATCAGTTTCACGACAATGTGATCATCTTGGTTGTATAGGCGAGAAACTGACAGTCACCAAGCGCAATTCCATTGACTATTTCAACGCTATTGTACTCAGGCCTACATATGCTCTCTTACCAAAATTGAGCACTTTCTTCAAAAATATAAAACATGAAACTATATATATATATATATATATACAAGTACATAATGTATTGTATAGTAATATATTCTTTATATGTTATATATATACATAGAGAGAGAGAGAGAGATATGTACAAAATGATTATATATATATATATATATATATATATATATATATATATATATATATATTATGTATAGTATCGTAATATATGCTTCATTATATATATATATATATATATTGTTTAGTATATTTATATATACTTAATCATATATATATAAAGTATCGATATACTTATATATCACACATATATATATATATAGTGTTGTTTTATATAATTTATTCTATACATATATATATATATATGTGTGTGTGTGTGTGTGTGTTTTCTAATGCACTGCTATGTAAATATTACCCATTCGTGAGGAATAATTAGATCTTTCACAGAGACTGGATCTCCACATTTACAATCTCTGCTTTTACTAAAAGAATCAGAATCTCTATCGCTTTTACCCTCCAAAAAATTGCCTGCCGACATCCCATCTCTATTGCTTTTACTCACCAAAATCGTCTGTCGACATCCCAAACCTTTTGAACTAGATCCTGAAGGCGGTTCCTGTTTTTGCTGACAATGTTTTAGTAAGCGATATGTTCGGAAAATAATCGTGCCTTCATTTGCTCAATATCACATAGACGCTATCATTTACTTTCTAGCCCCGACGGCATCACGAAATCGTCTTATTTCAGAGCTGCTTTTAATCCAATCGTTGTTTTATTACTTCTCTTGTTCAACAGTTTCAGTAGGGCTGCATAAATCTTTGGTTTCTTTCTTTAAATGCATATCAACATTTACTGGGTTATTTAATATCAAAGCCATCCTTGTAAAAGAACAGTAGTTATACTATTTAACCGATAGCCTCGAGAGTATTTGCCCGAAAGTGAAACTGATAGTGTGACTAGAATTCGAACTCGCTTATGACTATGTAACAGTGCAGTACTTTTGCTACTATACTGCGAGGACTTCCCCTATACATCTGTGCTGCTTCTGATCTTTTTACTTAGACATTTAAGACCATTGATCGACGGAGGACCAGCAACTTGAATTTAGTGACAGTAGATCAGTCGTTGAATTTATTCATCTATTTTTAGAAAAAGATTCAGGTAAGTCTGCTAAGTTCACATAGATTCATGACCTTCTAAAACAACAACAACAAAAACAACAAGGAAAAAAAGAAAATGGAGAATGTCTAATGGCTAAAAAAACAAATCAATATAAACTATTTTATACTTAAAACTTCTTTTTTTATATATATTGCATCGAACTATTTTGAAAGCAAAAGAATATTTGTTGTTTTTTTTTCTCTTCACTAGTAATGTCGGATAGAAAGTAAATATTTTCTTTACTAGTTTCTTTTTTTATAATAATTATTTTAAAAAATAGCTGCGGGTCTGTTCTGTAATATAATGGCCGAGGGATTTCGTTTTATGCCTTTGGGTTTAGTTAGGCTGAGAACCTTTCAGCTCAGCACATGGGTTACTTAGGTGCAAACTTGAGCGCAGGTGTTAACGCGCGTGCGGGGAGGATGTGTCGTTCACAGATGTCAAAATAAGAATCCCTTGGAGATATGAATGACGTCATGCACCGGAAGCGCGTGTGGAGGATTTTTGGGAGATTTGAAAAAGTCAGTGAGTTGAGAACTAGATACCGAACGAGAAGGGTTGACTTTCGGGGCTTGCAAAGGCCAGACGAATTTGCGCGCTACTGGCGCCGTACGAGATAGTGGGCAGATGGAAAAGCCAGAATAGAAAGAACGTGTATCTCTCTCCTTATGTCGAAGAACCTTTAAACTCAAAGGTAATAAAAAGTTTCGTAGCTGAACTGTGAAGTCGTAAGTGTTTTTCGTGTTTCAGGATTCCTATGTTCTATGTATATATGTTATGAACACTGCTATGTACGTTTCACATATCCGTATCATGGGTATGTTACATGCTCTTCAAGATACTCATTCTCTCATTACATAGTGTAGACTATATTTACAGTACCGAGCAACAGCCTCACCACATAAGTAAGGGTTCAACGTTTTCAATCCAAGTAGATTTTTGATACGAGATTTAGTCACTAGTTTGACAACCACCTGGCTTTGAAATTAGAGTTCATAATTCTCCTTGGCCGGTGGCTCATAAAACAAACAAATTTTATTATACAAATCAGCTTTTGACATAAGTTTGCCACGCAGACTAGAACTCTACGGGTGTGATGCAGTGACATCCAAATATTTGCGTAAGCGTAATTAACATGTAGAAGCCTACGAACTGGCAGATTCGAGAGTTTGGTTTGGTCTGGTCTTATATGATATCAACCAATGTCGTTCATTTAATACCAAATCCACTTTATATATATATATATATATATATATATATATATATATATATATATAATATATATGATTTCTAACATTTTTAAATGAGCGTGAGCCCATTTTCTTTTTACACACACTTTGGTTTGTTGGGTTTTTTGGCATATCAACCTTTGTAGGTTATTTAACGCCAAATCCATTTTTATGGAAATAATCTGTTCTTTTTAAAACAATTCAGTTTAGCATAAGTACAGTTTAATTGTCAAAAACATTTATTTCAAACTATTCAAGAAGTTATATGTAACAATTCAGTTAAGTGTAAATACAGTTTTAATGTCGAAAAACAGTTCTATTTCAAATAATTCAGTTAAGCATAAGCACGCAGTTTAAATGTAAGTACGGTTTAATTGTCAAAAACATTTCTATTTTAAGCTATTCAATTTACTCAAACAATTCAGTTGAGCATAAGAATGCTGTTAGTTCTATTTAACCCATAGATAGGACCCTATCAGGTGCTACCACTCCGGGCCAGAGTGGACCGGGGAGCGATGGTAATGAAGGGGTACTCCGCATTCCCCAAAGCTCCAGCATTGCTGGAACCTGACCATCAGATTGTTTAGTGTCATATCCAGGACACTCGTTAGGGGGGTCTTACCCCTCTGCAGAGAAGCAGTCGGTGTATTCTACAAACCCCAAGCCGACTGGGCAATACACACAGTTAAATGGTTTCTCTAATTTCAATCTAATACGAATAAGAAGGAAGTTACTTATCAAATAACAGAAACTCACCAAAAAGTGAGCGGATAGAAAACTCTCCTTTAGCCTTTTTTATTTCCACCGAGCAGTTTTAACTCCATGTTTGTTTTGGGGTTAAATTCTATTTACTATTAATCAATTGTTTACACACAGTTAAATGTTTTCAAATATTGGTATTTATAACCATCAATTCAATTAAACATCAGTCATTTGTTTACACACAGTTAAATGATCAAACAGTTCTATTTCAAATTATTCAATTTAGCATGTCAACAAAATGGTTCCAAGTATTGCTATTTATTACTAACAATTCAATTACGTATAATTAATTTGTTTACACACAGTTAAGTGAACAAGCAGTTCTATTTCAAGCAATTCAGTCTAGCCTGCGTCATTTGTCTGAGCCCAGTTAAAATTTAAAAGTACACAGTTTAAATGTCTAAAAGTTCTATTTGCTCTGTCACTTTCAGGTGCGACCACTCTGAGCCAGAGTGGACCTGGGAGTGATGGCAAAGAAGGGGTATTCCTTATTGCCAAAGTTCCAGTCTTACTGGAGCCCCATATTTAGATTGTTTAGTGTCATATCAGGACACTCGTTGGAAGGGTCTTATCCCTCTGCAGTGATGCAATCGGTGTATTCTACAATCCTAGCCTTCAGGGCCATCGAGAGATATTAATGAACGCGGGCTTTTGAAGAGTAAATTTAAACAGTTGGGACTTAAATGAAACCACCCATCAATGGAGGAACGCCTTTAATTTAAAAGGGTGTCTATTTTTCTCTATTGACTAGGCAATACCATATCAGGTCTTTTTTTTTTTTTTTTTTTTTTTTTTTTTTGAACTAGCATGAGAGGGATGTAGTATATTGAAATTAGCAGGAGTGTTTTTAGGACCGACATGCCTGTCGTTTCTTTCCGAGATCGGGATCTATTGACAATTTTTGGAGTCCACCAGAAAATATTACTCTTTACTTAATCGGGCACAGGGTCAAAATATTTGGGCTTCCAAAAAGAATCAGACTGATGTGTATGGTGAAGAAAATCCGTTGGTGCTCTGTAATTTTTTTAAGTAAAAAAAAAAATATTAAGGAAATGCCAATGACTGTGTTGTTCTTTTGCGATTAGGCTGCCTGGCCGAGTACTTCTCCTTAGCGATATTTCTCAAGGCAATAGGAATGTTTCTCGGCAGTGCCTATATCCACTCAAAGAATCATACAACACTGTACTCAGTTGAGTTGCTAGCCTATCGG
The DNA here is from genome assembly GCA_963585895.1 of Sepioteuthis lessoniana. NCBI lineage: Eukaryota > Metazoa > Mollusca > Cephalopoda > Myopsida > Loliginidae > Sepioteuthis > Sepioteuthis lessoniana. The sequence goes on along the minus strand of OY757913.1, from coordinate 94,246,088 downwards.
CCGTTTGGTTTTAAATTCAGAGTTCGTCATTCTCCTTGACTGATTGCTTTCCAAGAGGAGGGAAACAATTTTAAATGAAATTTGAGATGACTTTGCTACCAGTTGCAAGTCACCACACAAACACTCTGTTAGTTGCGGTGGTTCATACAGGCTATTGAATAAATGAACAAATAGCGGCCTCTCCGATTCTCACAGCTAATTTTTTCTTCTTTCTCTTTTCAGACTTTCGCCGGAAAATAGTTAACGTTTTGATATATTTAACTAAATGTAGTGAACTCATGGCTAGGACGATGGAGCAGAAGCTCTTTTGTGTATATACATAACGAATCTCAGGCTTTCTAGATTGCTTAAGATTTCATTTGTAGAGGAATCAGAGGTTGTTTCTGAAATGAAGCAGTGGCTTCTCAGATCCTCACTGCTTACTTTATTGTCATTTTCTTTTAAGATTATAACCGGGAATTAGTCAACATTTTCAGATATTTTTAACTAAAATCCATTCTTTACACGAGAGGGGAAGATCTTTTGTGTAAAGACATTATGAAACTGAATCAACATTGTTCTAGCAAGATACAGAAGGAAATTCAATTTCAATACATTTCCAAACAGAAGTCAGATTTTCAAGTTGGTCAAGAACTGTAAAGATCATAGGGTAACGGGTTTTTCAGTATCTGGGTCTCAGATTCAAGCGATCAGCCAGAAGGAATGTGTACGCATTCAACAGTACCTTCAATCGAACTGAACTATTCTTTACATTTTTGGTTGATGTCGAATAGCCACATACAACTACATGTGTACATATACAAATATACACTTATATGCGGAAACGAGGTGTCCTCGTGGTGTAATGGTTAAAGCGATTGACTGCGGAATCGTAGTACGCGAGTTCGTACTCCAGTCGCGCTATTAGGTTTACTTTCGGGCAAATACCATTGGGAAAGGTATGAACCCCCTTCTCCTCCCAGCTATGGGTTAAATAGTCCCACTACTGTCCTTCTATGAGAATGGCTTTGGCATTAAATAACCTAAAAAGAGTTGATATGCCATTAAACAAAGAAACCGAAACCTTATATGCGGAAACATCATTAACCGGTAATGGACGACTTCAATAACGAACGAATGCACTTCTTTACAAAAATATAAATCTCTTACACTTTATTTTCGAAAGGGTGATGTTCTGTTGTGTGTGAGAGATGAGTGGAGACAGAGACAGACTGCTATATTGACCCAATTTCTTCTCATGACAATAGCAGCACTTCTTTCGCATCTTGGCTGGGGTTGCTCAACCGTGGGTCACTGAGGGCCCAGCCCTCTGCAAGCTAGTTCTCACTTTGGCATTCCTGTCGCAACTGAACTTGACCCGCCCTGGCACCTGATTATATTATTTCCTAACACCCACCTGCTTCCGCTGTTCTTCCGCTTATTTACACAGGTGCATCTCTTGATTGACGTCTCAGTCGAGGGTCAATATATAACATTGATATTTTAGACTAAATAGTTACAGTGCATAAAATGATATCCTTTTACCTTTCAATAAACCGATTTTCATTACTCTATCATTTGTGGTTCTTGAGTTGAGCCCAATAATTTTATTTCAAAAATTTGAAAACACTCAATATTTATCCAAACCTCTCGCTTCAAGCAGGATGGGACACAAGTTCAACTTCTAAGCTGGTTTGAATTCGCAGTTTCTTTCTCCCTGGTTGGTTGCATAACCAAGGGTAAACAACTCTGTCTGCTCTTATATTTACTCATAGCTAAGGGATAAAACAGATGGATTCATGCCTTTCCCAAGGGCATCAGCGTGAAGTGAAACGCAAACAGACTCGTCCAGGATTCGAACTCGGGTCACCGATTACATTTTCTACAACGATAACCGTTACGCCAGGAGCCATAATAGAATAATATCAGAACAAAACTGTGTCCCACTCATCTTTTATTACTCATAGTTCAGCTGCTGCCATTTTGTCGGGATTTTTCGACAGTCTGACGTCATTTGATATTCAAACAAATTTTCGTACAGCCCAGTAATTCCTTTTACAAGTACCACTGAAATTTTCTTTTTTCTTTTTCTTTTTTTTCGGGGATCGAGTTTCGATTCTACTTGTTAGCTCCGACTATTCAAATAAAATTTTTTAATCGTTTTTTTTTCCCCAACGTATCTAACACTCTTTTCAATTGCAGGTGAGTGCTGATATAATTAAATTTTCCGTTAATTTCCTGTAGAATTTCGTTTATAGACGTTTGCGTAATTTTTTAAAAATCTGATTAAGAGCGTTTTGCACACAAAATACATGACACAGAATCAATATGTTTAGTGTCTCCTTACAATGGCACTGTTTAATAAGAATTAAAACATGTTATGAGATCAGAACAAATTACCATCATGACTACCCAGACCTAGTTTGTTATTGTTTGTATCTGGCAGAAACTAAAAAAATATTCCTTGATAGTTATTATTAACTCAGAAAAATAATAAATAGATAAATAATATCCCAGACAAAACTATATAGTAGTAACCTTATCAAAGGGATGAATACCTGGGCTATCTCCCTCGTAAGATACTCGGGACCATTCTTGAAGTGGACCAGAGAAGACCTTAAACAAATGAAACAGAGAACAAGAAAACTACTGACCATGCATAAGGCCTTGCAGCCCAGACATGACGTTGACAGAATATATGTGTCAAGAAAAGAAGGCGGAAGAGGACTTGTCAGCATTGAAGACAGCGTTGACGCATCGAGACAGCAACTCAAAGACTACAGGAAGACTGATCACAGCCACCAGAAAAAATACTGACGACACGAGGATCAGTAGACCGGAAATAACCGGAAAATAAAAATGGAAATTAACTCTATTGACGTTTTAAGCGACTAACAAGCGATATCTCACACAGGAAAACGTAGATGTGGCTAAGGAAGGGAAACCTTAAAAGAGAAACAATTTCTTCAAATAGATGTAAAAAAAACAACGCCAAAAGGAACAACCATATCAAAACGAGAACAGATAAGATGCAACTAAACAGCTGATGTTGGTTATATGGTGATCGAGACAAAACGATCAATCACATAATAAGCGAATGCAGCAATTTAGCAGAGAAAGAGTATAAGACTAGACACGACTGGGTGTGCAAGGTAATCCACTGGAAACTGTGCAAGAAATTCAAATTTGATCATACGAACAAATGGTATATGCACAACCCGGAATCTGTCCTGGAAAATGAGACACACAAACTCCTCTTGGATTTTGAGATACAAATGGATCACCGAATCTCGGCCAGACGACCAGACCTTATGATAATCAACAGAAAAAAACAAGAGCTTCCAGAATTGTTGATTTTGCTGTTCCGGCTGACCACAGAATAAAATTGAAAGAAAGTGTAAAGAAGGATAACTATCGCGGCCTGGCTGGGGAATTGAAAAAACAGTGGAACAAAAAGTGACGGTTATCATATTTACCAACCCCTCCGCTCGGGAAGGATATGACACAAGGTCACTTTTTAAGCGGATGTGAAAAACTCTAAATGAAGAAAAAGCAGAAATATGGCACCTTAAAACAACCACCGTGCCAGTAATAGTGACAGCTCTGGATATGATTAAGGAAGAGACAGATAAGCTCATTAACAAGATGCCCGGCAGTCCTAGCTGTTATGAAATGCAAAAAAACTGCACTTTGCGGAACTGCTTATCTCCTGAAGAAAATACTATCAATAAGACTGGAAAACATCCCTCAAAAGAAGCAGTAAAAATAATTATATAGAGTACATATCATTATAACCTTCCCTCGCCCAAGGTCTTGGGTAAAGACATAATTAATGATAATAAAAAATTGGTAATTAAATGATAATAATAATAATAATGAACAACAACAAAAAAGAGAACTTGCCAAACTGTAGACTTTGGTGCCCCAGTGGACCACAGAATAAAATTGAAAGAAAGTGAAAAGAAGGATAAGTATCACGAACTGGCTGTGGAATAAAAAAAACAGTGGAACATGAAAACGACGGTTATACTAACTGTAATTGGTGCTCTTGGTAAAGTTACTGAAGGATTGGTAAAAGGAATAGAGGACTTGAAAATAACAGGACGAATGGAGACCATCCAATCTACAGCATTATTGAGATCGGCCGGAATACTAAGAGTCCTGGAGACTTGCTGTCACTCAGAATCCAGTGAAAGACCATCAGCAAATGCTAAGGAGAAAAACTCTCAAGGAGTAAAAAAAAAAATAATGATACAAACTCCAGTGAAAAATCATCAGCTAACGCTGGTATGCAAAACCCTCAAAGGAGTAATAATAATAAATCAAAGAAAGCGAAAACAGAGATAAGTACTTAGACCTTACCAGAGGACTAAGAAAGCGGTGGAACATGAGGCTTACGGTGATACCAATTGTAATCGGTGCACTTGGAAAGAGTTGTGGAAGAGTTGCAATGTTGAGATTGACCAGAATACTGAGAAGAGTTTTGAAGAGACTTGCTATCACTCAGACTCCAGTGAAAGGCTCTCAGCTAACACTGATGTGAAAAACTCTCAAGGAGTAAAAATAATTATACAACCTCCAATGAAAAATCATCAGCTAACGCTGGTATAAAAAACTCTCAAAGGAGTAATAAAAATAAATCAAAGAAAGCGAAAACAGAGATAAGTACTTAGACCTTGCCGGAGAACTAAGAAAGCAGTGGAACATGAGGCTGACGGTGATACCAGTTATAGTTGGTATACTTGGAATATCTTTTTAAAAATAAACAAAATAAGAAGACAGACATAAAATAGTAAATTTACTCAATATAGCCACAATTTTTTTTTTCAATTATTGTATCAACCCGCCTTCGAAACGATTTGCATGACTTCAAAATAAATTCTTTAGACATATTATTCAATTCCTCCTCTGTAACAGTCTTAAGCGAACCAATATTTGGATGGGAATGTGCATTTGTTTTGTTTTTCAAAGCGCCCCATACAGCGTACTCAAGAGGGTTAAGGTCTAGGCTTGATGAAAGCCATGAAGAAACTTTATTTAGCTTGTTTCAGTATTAAGCAAATCATAGATTCTTTGTCGTTCCTTTTCTTGCTCACTCATATTGGGTTGAATCTTAATTTTAAAAAAGTGCTTGAATAACAGAACTAATCATGAAAATTTAGATTTATCGCTGTTTTTTTTTGGGGGGGGGGTTAATTGAACTAATCAGTCCAAAAAAGCATGTTTTAAAAATTATTACATATTTTGCCTCCGCTCCTTGAACTCAAAAGAGAAGGCTTGTCGTCAATCAGATTACAATGAAAGACCATCAGTTAACACTAATATGAAAAACTCACATTGAGTGAAATACTGGCAAGTTCTCTTTATAAAAATGTAGCAATTCTTTTTATATCTGATTATCTGTCAACCAAGTATTGCAATTGATAATGCAAATTAGTATTCATTTATTTCTATTTGAAAACTGACGAAATATTTGTTTGTGGCATATCAATCTTTGCAAGTTATCTAAGGCCAATTCTATTTTTATACAAATAAACAGTTCTATTTCAAATAATTCAGTTTAGCATAAGCACACAGTTTAATAGTCAAAAACATTTCAATTTCAAGCTATTCAGTTTTGTCAAACAGTTTTAATTCAAACAATTCAGTTTAGCATGAGTATTTTTTTATTTACACACAGTTAAATGTCAAAACAGTTCAATTTCAAATAATTCAGTTTAGCATAAGTACGTAGTTTAAATGCCAAAAAAGATTTATTTCAAGCAATTCAATTTAGCCTAAGTACGCAGTTTAGTTCTATTTGATGCGTAGATAGGACCCTATCAGGTGCTACCACTCCGGGCCAGAGTGGACTTGGGAGTGATGGCAATGAAGGGGTACTCCGCATTCCCCTAAGCTCCAGCTTTACTGGAACCTCACAATCAAATTGTTTAGTATCATACCCAGGACACTAGTTGGGGGGTCTTACCCCTTTGAAGAGGTGCAGACAGTGTATTCTACAGCCCCAGCCGACTGGGGAATTAAATTGAATTGTTAGTGACACATGGCAATACTAAGATCCATTTAACTGGGTGCAAATATGTCAGTTGTGTTGAATAGAATGATTAATGTTAAGAAGCAATACTTAAAACCACTTCACAGTCTGTAAACAAATTATCAATATTGAATAGAATTGTGTTGGATAGCAATAATTGAAACCATTTAACTGTGGTGAAATGATAACAATACTCGTGTACAAATAAATTAGTTTTTACTCATTCAAAAATGAAATTACCTAAAAACTATTCACTCACAATTCATATGTATACCTAATTAAATCTATGCGAACAAATGACTGATGTAAAATTATTACTGATACATAGCAATACTTGAAACTATTTTACTGGGTGTTACAGAGTTCAGACTTGTTTTAAAATGTTATTAACAACGTTTTTACAAATCATATATATGTATCATCGTAGGAAATGGACACGACGACACGAGTTCAAATACTGGACGAGACTGATTGAATTTCCCATAGCACTAATACCCTTGGGAAAGGTATGAATCCAATTATTCTCCTTCCAGCTATGGGTAAATAATTGGGCAGACTGGGTTCTTCAGCCTTGGTGTGGCACCTAGTCTAAAAGAAGGAAAACTCTGAATTCAAACCTGTTAAACTCCGCTTAAAAAGTGACCTTGTGTCATATCCTGCCCGAGCGGAAGGGTTGGTAAATATGTATTTTGTATTTTTTAACATCCAGCGTTGATTTAGAATCACTAATATCATCTCTCATAATCCTGATGATGGTTCATTAGAACCGAAACGCTATAGCGTCGACTTTGCTTCACAATAAATCTCTCCTTCTACTTGGATTTCCTTGTTATCAATTTTTCTTTATATCGTGTCGGATTACACTCGGTTATTTACTTCAGCTTTTCTTTATAAATCATATATACCTAATATACATGTATAAACAGGATCTGGCGTTAGGTAATCTACAATGGTTGATATGCCATAAAAACTAAACCAAACCAATGCTTGCCGAAGAACAATAATGATAGCATTTTACATAGAGCTGGAGGGGATAATGGGTTCATGCCTTTCCCAGGGGTATTAGTCCAGAAGTTAACGTAAAAGAACGATTGGAATTCGAATTCGTTTACTACTAGGTCAAAGCCAAGCACTTTAGCCATTACGCCACGGGTACTCACCCCTGATAAGATGATTATTATTATTATTATAACGTAATTAGATAATTTCTTTAAAACCTTATCAGACCAACAAAGCTGGGCAAATATCAACTGCTATTAAACAGTTTTTTTTTACATGAAAAAGGGTCGGTTAGTTGGTCTTTCACGGAATATCAAATTTCGTGAGTTATTTAAGGGTAAATTATATATATATATATATATATATATAGAGAGAGATTTGTAATTGAATTGTTTGTAGATTGTTGTGGTCTTCAGATAAGACCGGTGGAAGAACAACTCAATCAACAGGTGATAGGTGAATGTTAGTGTATTAGCAGAAAAAGGAAGTCATGCAAAAGAAGTACTAGCCGTTCTCGGCTTGCAGTCTGTCTTTCAAATGTCTCGTAAGAAACGAGAAGTTTTCTTCTCCAAGCTAGCTAGCTCGGAGAATATGTTTAGGTTGGACGAATCCACCTATGGGGTATGGTAGGATATGTCCCCATAACATAGATAAATTCATCTTTAGACCAATTTTAAGGGCTCATTTGATGACCAAGCATTAAAAAGTTTCAAGCATTACGATTTAACATTAATAATTCTACTAATCAATTATTCCGATGTTATATAAATAATCTCCACACTGCTGTGTGGTTTTAAAAAACTAATTACAATCTTTAGAAAAAGACTGAAAAGTTATATTTGACCCACAGACAGAACCCTAACAGATAATATCAATCCAGGTCAGAGTGAATCAGAAAGCAGTGGCAATGAAGACTTACTCCAAATTCCCTTAAGCTCCCAGATTGGTGCCTCACCATTAGTTTAGTGTTTTACTGTTATAGTGATATACCCCATGACGTCACTTCATGAACCCTCCTCGACACTTTAAATAGTGACTGACTCGATAAACGAGTCAAGAGAGTCTGGTCAGTTACCTGTAACCGTTACTGTTTGTATTTCCGTAAATATATACTGTTGTAAACCGTACATCTCTTTGTGTTATTCTTTTCTGCCTCTTCAAGTCGACTACACTAACCATAACACTTTTTGTGGTGGTAGGCTTTTCTCCTTCTGCATTCTATTTCACAGCGCCAACTGACAGGCCCGTTTCCATCAATAAGTTTCCCACTCTCAGAATTCATACATACAAATAAAAAGGAAAGGTTTTCAATTGTATTTTTCTTTTAGAAAATCGATAAAGCTTTCATTTCCCACCATTCAAGAGCTTACGTATGCTTATTGAAACTTTTCTAAAGCTCAACATGAACTACCCAAGACAAAATTCATGGAATTAACACACTTAGATAAGAAATATTGAATTAGATTAGAATTTTAATTTAGCAGTAAATAAACTAATAACTGAAAAGTTTGTTTGGGTTTATGGCCTATCAACCTTTGTAAGTTATTTAATGCCAAAACCATTTAATACAAATGAACAGTTCTATTTCAAACAATACAGTTTAGCATAAGAACAATATTTAATTGCCAAAAACATTTCTATTTCAAGCTATTCAATTTAGTCAAACAGTTCTAATTCAAACAATTCAGTTTAGTATAAGTATAGTTTCTGTTTACAGGGTTAAATGTCAAAACAGTTCTATTTCAAATAATTCAGTTTAGCATACAAAAACAGTTCCATTTCAAACAATTCAGGTTATCATAAGTACGCAGCTTAAAAGTAAAAACAGACCAATTCCAAGCAATTCAGTTTTGCAAAAGTACACCGTTTAGTTCTATTTGACCCGTAGATAGGACTCTATCAGGTACTATCACTCCGGGCCGGAGTGGACCCGGGAATGAAGGCAAGGAAAGGGTACTCCAGCATTAATGGAACCTCACCTTCAGTGTTTAGTGTCATATCTAGGACACTCGTTGGAGCGGAGGTCTGACCCCTCTGTAGAGATGCGGTCGGTGTATTCTACAGCCCTAGCTGACTGAGCAAAATAAAATAAAAGACGATTCCAAATCAAATAGATAAATAAAAAGAAAACAGAAATTATCTAAAGTTTTTTTAATCGTAAGGATATTCTTGACTAATAAAAATTCAAACTGTATCAATGGTTTAATTTCTTTGTTTAATGGTATGTCAATCTTCGAGGGTTATTTAATGTCAAATCTATCCTAATAGAACAGAGATGGTACCAAGTAACCCGTTGCTCGGCGGGGCAAGAGGTTCATACTTTTCCCTGGCAAGTTCCATGGCGTAGAGGCTAACGTGAAGGACTGTGACATTATGGTAAGCGAGTTCGAACTCCAGTTGTGCTATTACATTCACTTTCGGACTAATACCTGTAAGAAAGTTTTGAACTCCGTTATCCCCGTTAGATATGGATTAAGGAGTATTACTATTGTTCTTCTACTAAATTTGGTTTGGTTTAGTTTTATGGCATACCGACCATTGTTGGTTATTTAATGGCAAATCCTGTTTCTACATATATACTAGATATCTGATTTGCGAACACATTTTGAAAATATACACAGTTAAATGATCAACCAGTTCTATTTCAAACAATTCAATTTAGTATAGGTCAAAGTCAAATGGTATTGCTATGTATCACTATCAATTCAATTAAACATCAGTTATTTGTTGACACTCGGTTAAATGATCGAACAGTTCTATTTCAGACATTCCATTTAGCATAAGTCGTTTGTTTGCGCTAACTTTTAATGTCAAACGTTTTTATTTGACCCATAGATACGACCTTATCAGGATCAAAGTAATGGCAATGAAGGGGTACACTGCATTCCGTAAAGCTCCAGAATTACGAGAGCCTCACCTTCAGATTCTTTTATGTCATATCCAGGACACTCATTGTGGGGTTTTACCCCTTTGCAGAGATGCTGTGTATTCTACGGCCTCCCCACCGACTGGAGTGTCTTTAACTAGTATGTCATTGACATTAAATAACCCATGAAGGTTGATATGCCATTAAACTAAGAAACCAAACTATCTACATATTTTTGGATTTTTATGAAGAAATCAAAGGATATCTTTCCCGAAGTTATTAGTCAGAAAGTGAACGTCATAGCATAAGTGGAATTCGAACTCACTTACTACGATATCACAATCTGGCACATTTGCCACTTAGCAACGAGGAATGCCCCTTGTATCAATAGAAAACTCTACATGAATAATTTAAAACTCCCGACCCCTAGATACAAAGATCAATAATCCTTATTTTAAAGGAGTAAATTAGATGTTTATGAAATGTTTCAAACCAAATCATAATCTTCTTTGTTTAAAGCTGTTAATATGTTGATTGGTTGGTTGGTTGGTTTTAGAGCGTATCAACCACTTTCGAGTCATTTATCGCCGAATTAAATTTCAAACAATTCGGTTTAGTATGAGAATAGTTTTTTTTTTGTTTTTTTTTTAAACAGTTAAATGTCAAAACATTTCAGTTAAATGTCAAAAAGGTTCGATTTCAAGCAATTCAGTTTAGCATAAGTACAGTTTATTTCTATTTGATCCATAGATAGGGATATTGTCTCTGCCTCCCACCAGACAGGACTTGACACAAGGTCAATGACCCGAAGGTCGGCTTAAAGTGGGGATTAGGGGAGGAGAAGGTCGGGCATGAACCGAGGCTCAAACCCCGCTGGACTATGCTGGTTATCGACCCCCTTAGTGCAATGTGGGCTTGATGAGCCTAGCTGGACATGGACCCAAATCTGGGTCCAGGCACGTTTACCTGGTTATAGCTTAAACTGGACCACCGGGTCCAGTGCTATACAAGGGTGACAAAGGTGTCAGTGATACAGCTTGCCCACCCAGAGTTGGCTCAGCCGAAGCCGGAGGCCTTTCGATCTCGAGTCTGCCATTAATATTCGATACCCATCCGGCGCGAATGTCAGACGGACAAGGGTATTAGTGCTATGTGAAATGCAATCAGTCTCATCCAGGATTTGAACTCGTATCGCCGTGTTCATTTCCTACGGCGATAACGACTACACCACGGTATGAATCCAATTATTCTCCTTCCAGCTCTGGGTGAATAGTAGGGCAGACTGGGTTCTTCAGCCTTGGTGAGGCAACTAGTCTAGGAGAAGGAAAACTCTGAATTCAAACCTGGTAAACTCCGCTAAAAAATTAACCTTGTGTCATATCCTGCCCGAGCAGAGGGGTTGGGTAAATATGAATATAATACAACAAATGAAGATGAGTTTTGATTATTATTCATTTTTCCTTCTTTTCAGAAAGACCATTAGTTGTCATGGTAACAAAACACAAACACTTGAAGAAAAACATAAACACCCTCAAAAAACAAAAAAAATTAAAAATTAACAAAAAAATACATTTATTCATTCGGACATGTGATATTGTGATATCGTAGCTTACTACAATATCACAAATTTTATGCGTTCGATTGTGATATCGTAGTAGGTGAGTTTGAATTTCACTTATACTATTACGTTCATTTTCTGACTTATAACTTCGGGAAAGATATCCTTTGATTTTTTTAAATAAAAATCCAAAAATGTGTAGATAGTTTGGTTTCTTAGTTTAATGGCATATCAACCTTCATGGTTTATTTAATGTCAAAGACATCCTAGTTAAAGACACTCCAGTCGGTTGGGAGGCCATAGAATACACTCCATCTCTGCCGAGGGGTAATACCCCACAATTAGTGTCCTGGAAAATAATCAAGATGCACGTATGTCTAGTCAAAAGAAAAATCACCGACAGAATTACCTAAGCTAACACGTAATAAAGAACTCAATACATGAGATCGAGCTAATATTATGAAAATAATTCCAACTTGGCCAAACGGCTCTTCAGGATCGAAACCTAGGTAGACTCGCTCTTGGCCATGTAGGAATTATTTTCATAGGTTTGGTTTGGTTTCTTTGTTTAATGGCATATAAACCTTTGTAGGTTATTTAATGCCAAAGCCATTCTCATAGAACAACAGTAGTGGTACTATTTAACCCATAGCTGGGAGGATAAGGGGGTTCATACCTTTCCCAAGAGTACTTACCCGAAAGTGAACATAATAGCGCGACTGGAGTACGAACTCGCGTACTACAATTCTGCAATCCATCGCTTTAACCATTACACCACGAGGACACCCCCATTATTTTCATATATATATATATATATATTTTGTACAAAAAATCAGATTATATGCCTTTTAAATTATGCTGAATGATTCATGTGGGCTAGTGATTATACAATATTATAAAGAATATACCGATTATAAGAATTTATGAATTACGTTCCCGCATAATTTAATCCGTTTCTATCAACAGACGGGAAAAATAGATCTTAAACCAACTCTTCTATAATAACATTATGTTCTTACAATACATTTTTCTTTTGTATATTTTATTCCTTATTATTCACTAGCTTTTCACACTAACGTTTACTGATGGACTTTCATCGGTGTCCGAGTGACAGCAAGTCTCCACAGGTCACCAGGACAATTCTCAGTATTCTGGCGATCTTAACAACGGCATTGGTTTGAACGGTCTCGATTCGTTCTCCGATTTCGAATTTTTCCTGACTCCATTTCTTGGTAGGTATCATAATTGTTATTTTATTTATGTTTTTCAAACCAACTTTAGCTGATGGTCTTTCACTGAAGTTTTAGTGACAGTAAGTTTCCTCAAGTTTTCAGGACTCTTCTCAGTATTCTGGCTGATCTCAATAATGTTGTCGTTTGGATGGTCTCCACTCGTCTGCCAACTTCCAAGTCCTCCAGTCCCTTTAATAATCATTTCGTTACTGTGCCAAAAGCACCAATTACAATTGGTGCAATCGTCGCTTTCATGTTCCACTGCTTTTTCAATTCTCTAGCAAGGTCGAGGTACTTAACCTTCTTTTCACATTCTTTCAGTTTTATTCTGTGGTCAGCCGGGACAGCAAAGATGACAATTTTGCAAATTATTATCATATTTACCCAACCCCTCCGCTCGAGCAGGATATGACACAAGGTCAATTTTTTTAAGCGGAGTTTAACCGGTTTGAATTCAGAGTTTTTCCCTCTCCTAGACTAGTTGCCTTACCAAGGCTGAAGAACCTAGTCTTCCCTAATATTTACCCATTGCTGGAGGGAGAATAATTGGATTTATACCTTTACCAAGTGTATTAGTGCTATGTGAAATGCAATTAGCCTATCCAGGATTTGAACTCGTGTCACCGTGTCCATTTCCTTCGACGATAACCATTACACCACGGACACCTCCTTTTGAAAATTATTATAAGGTCTGGTCTTCTGGCTGAGATTTGGTGATCCGTGTGTATGTCAAAGTCCCAGAGGATTTTATGTGTGCAATTCTCTAGGACAGGTGCTGGGTCGTGCATATACCATTTATTCGTATGGTCAAATTTAAATTTCTTGCACATTTCCCAGTGGATCACCTTGCCCACCCAGTCGTGTCTAGTCTTGTACTCTTTCCGTGCTAATTTGTTGCATTTGCTTATTATATGTATTATTCATTCATTAGAGCTTTTCACATCAGCGTTAGCCGATGGTTTTTCAATGGAGTCTGAGTGACAGCAAGTCTCCTCAAGTCTCCAGGACTCTTCTTAGTATTCTCGCCGTTCTCAACAATGCTGTCGTTTGGATGGTCTCCACTCGTCCGCCAACTTCCAAGTCCTCCAGTCCCTTTAGTAATTCTTTAATTACTCTTCCAAACGAACCAATTACAATTGGTATAATTGTCATCTGCATGTTCCACAGTTTTTTTCAATTCCATAGCAAGGTCGAGGTACTTATCCCTCTTTTCACATTTTTCAGTTTTATTCTGTGGTCAGCCAGGACAGCAAAGTCGACTATTTTGCAAGTTCTCTTTTTTTTTTTTTTTTGTTGATTATTATTAAAACTGGTCTTCTGACCGGGATTAGGTGTGTGTATTATTATTATTATTATCCATGGTTCAAATCTTATCTAAAATTCCTATATTTATTATGTTATGAATGTGCACCATCAATTACTTTTATCAACCCGCCCCACCATCCTTAAACCTAAGGTACGAAATGAATTTCAGTCCAAGAAACAATACCCATTCACAAAACTTGCTGGGTAAATATAGATGGTACTGTACTAGCACAATCCTGTTTTTCTGCCAGATGCGTTTCTTCAAAGCGGCTTCTAGTAGCAAAGTTTCTGCTATGGAGGAATGTGGGAATGTCGACGTATCGTAAAAATCGATTAACCCCCACATTCCCTAATCCTCATAAATGTAATCATGTGTAAACTGTCCACGACTTATCCCGATTAAAAACATTAATCTCATTCAATCGATGAGGGCAAAAACATTTAAAATATAAAAACAGGAACACATCATCTCCATTTCCCAGTAGGAACATTTGTATTCGGAAATCGTTTTCGAATCTTCCAACAAAAGTTGAATTATCTAAGTAAGATGGTTGATTTGTGATTATGATCAGGCTTGGTTTAACTGTCTAAAGGCATATCAACTCATGATGGGTTATTTAAAGTCTAAATTTGATTCATGTGTACAAGCTTTATTGTAATCGTGGAGAACAGGAATAGAAAAGAACATAGAGGAGAGAAAGAGAATTAGAGAGGGAAAGAAAGAGAGAAATAGAAAAGAAGATAAAGAAACATAAGATGAGAGAGAGAGAGAGAGAAAGAAAGAAGAGGAATAGATAAATAGAAAAGAAGATAGAGAATTATAAGTCAGTGAGAGAGAGAAAGAAATAGAAAAGAAAACAGAGAATTATACGAGAAAAAGAGAAAGTGAGACACAGGAGAGAAAGAGAGAGAGAGAGAGAGAGAGAGATTAATAAAAAGGAAGAGAGGGAACCATGAGAAAAAGAGAGAGAGAATCGAGAGAGTGAGAGAGAAAGACAATAAAGAATCGAGAGAGAAAAAAGAGAGCTAGAGAGAAATAGGAAAGAAGAGAGAGAATCAAGAGAGAGAAAGTGAGACATTAAAGATTGAGAGAAAGAGAAAAGAAATAGAAGAGAGGGGTTTGGTTTGAATAATCTGTTTAACCGCATATAAACTCCTGACTAGTTGACATGCAGTTAAAATCCATCAAAGAACCAACAGGGCCTCGCTTAACAGTAAAAATCTTTAAAATATGAATTAAAACCATCAGTAAAAACAGATTAAGGATAGGTTTCATGCTAAAACAAGGGCTTAATGGCTTTAACACTAGATTCCGGCTTTAAAGTTAGCGAGTTCGAACCCCAGTCATGCTATTACGTTAACTTTCGGAAAAATACCCATGGAAAAATGTATCCTTGATTCTTACCTCATAATCCCGAGTATTAAGCAAGGAGGTATCAAGTACCATTTTTTGAGTCTTTGATATGACTCGACCGGAGATTGAACTCTGGTCTCCCAAACCATTAGCGAACACTCTACCACATCCATTTTTATACACATAAATGATTCTATTTCAAAGAATTCAGTTTAGCATAAGTACACAGTTTGAATGTCAAGAACAATTATATTTCAAACAATTCAGTTTAGTATAAGTACCATTGACCCACTACTTCTCAACAGAGAGGTAAGACCTCCACCATCGATTGTCCTAGATATGACACTACACAATCTGATGGTTAAGTTCCAGTAATGTTGGAGCTTTGGGAAATGCAGAGTACCCACTTCATTGCCATCACTCCCAGATCCACTCCGCTCTGAAGTGGTAGTAACTGATAGGGTCCTATCTATGTGTCAAATAGAACTAAACTGTGTGCTTGTGCTAAGCTGAATTGTTTGAAATAGAACTTTTAGACAATGAAACTGTAAACAAAAACTATACTTATACTAAACTTAATTGTTTGAAATATAATTGTTTTTTACATTTAAACTGTGTACTTATGCTAAACTGAATTCTTTGAAATAGAACTATTTATGTGTAAGAAAATAGATGTGGTAGAGTGTTCACTAATGGTCCGAGAGACCGGAGTTCAATCCCCGGTCGAATCATAACAAAGACTCAAAAAATGGTACTTGATACCTCCTTGCATAATATTCGGGATTATAAGTTAAGAATCAAGGGTAAAGTTGAGCAATCCATGGAATTGAGTAGCGCCCTGCTCAACACATTGGTGTAGTAGCTATTGAAAAAGGAGCCTTCTGGTCGCCAACTTTACTTACTTTACAATCGTTGATGTATCATCAAACCAAAACATGGATAAATTGTGAATCTATTTCTCCCGTAAGCTATGGGTTAAATAGTACCACTACTGCTCTTTTCCATGGATGATTTTGGCATTACAAGAACCAAGATGGTTGATATGCTTTTAAACAAAGAAACCAGAAAGCATACACACTTTCTTACCGTTACTTTCAATGTCATGAGATACTCTCCATCAAAAATGGCGTTGTGGGATTCTTTTCAAACATTCAATTTGCTTTCTGTTTATATCTTGCAATCACCTACCCTGTTACCGCTCCAGTTATAACCAGTGCTTGCAAAACACATTAATAAAATACTCTAAATAACCCTTTATTTATTCTATCCCACGTTAATCTGACCTTGGGTCACACACTTTGGCATCGGGGAGAGCTAAATCAATACCAATTTATTTATACATTCCCTCCTCACAATATTTCTATTTTATGTGTAGGTGTTTCTTAAGCGTATTATTATTATTTTTTTTTTTTTTTGCTTAAGGCTCATTCGATTAAAAATAATTTTGATACAGATCTTTTTTAAACGTGCAGAGTACCCTAACGGGCGCTACAACTCCAAGTCAGAGTGAACCTGGTAGTAATGGGAATTAAGGAATACTCTGCATTGCCCAAAGCTCCAGGACTAGAGTTTTATCATCAGTATTATATCAAGAAAACTCGTTGGAGTGGGGGGATTGGATCTCTGCAGAGATACAGTCGGTATAGTAGAGGGGTATTCCACACTCTACAGATCTCCCGAACCGGAAATTCGCCTTTAGATGAAATTTAAACTCTTATGCATGACAATGTTTTTTATTTTGTTTTGTTTGTTTGTTTGTTTGTGTGTGTGTGTATGTGTGTGCGCGCACGGGTGGGGGTACTTATCTCTCTGTAGCGAGGATACAATCATTATAGTCTAGCCTCCACCACCTGACTAGGTGTACCAAGATTAAAGAGCGTTTCTCAAGGGCAGAATTTGAGCTTGCCTCCTCGATTCTGTTTTCTCTGACGATAACCATTTCCCCCCTTCTACGCCCCCTTTTTTCAATCCTGATGAATCTGAAAGATTCCCCAAAAAGCGGAAAAGGATGTACTCGTACAAATCGAAAAATTAAAAGAGTACTAAAGAGATCGAATATTTTTAAAAGATTTCTAGTTTACCATAAATAAGATAGCAGGTTGGTTGATTTGGTTTTATGATATATTCGCTCTTGTAGTTTGTTTAATGTCAAATCTCTTTATACACATTCATATAAGATATGTGATTGGTAAACGCAACGTTTTTGATAACATTTTTCAACTAGCAAGAGCTGATTTGTTTGCACACAGTTAAATGGTTTTAAATATCGCTACTTGAAACGAATAATCCTGTTTGGTTTCTTTGTTTAATGGCATATCAACCTTTGTAGATTATTGATGTGGACCCAGGTTGGGACCATGAAAAGACTCGGAACACGGTATAAGTTTAAACATATATTGAAGTAACAAGATACAGAGAAAAGTGGTGGCGTAAGTTAGACTTACTTGTCAGTCGAAACATAGGTAGAGTATCCAATATTTTCGAGAGTACTTGGCTCACGATTAATATAGAATTTGGAAGATTCCATGAATGGGTTGGTAACGGTCTCATAACAGTTATTTAATGCCAAAGCCATCCTTCTAGAATAACAGTAGTGGTACTATTTAACTCATAGCTGGAAGGATAAATGGGTTCATACCTTTCCCAAGAGTATTAGTCCGAAGTGAACGTAATAGCACGACTGTTGTTCGAACTCGCTTACTACGATTCCGCGGTCCGTCGCTTTAACCATTACTCCACCCCCTTCTACGAATAATTCAATTCAATATAAGTAATTCGTTTGCTCACAGTTGAATACTTACACATCGATGATTTGAAATAGATAATCTTATTTTTAAAGGAGTTAGAGCTCATTTGTTTGTCCAAAATATTGCTATTTTTCCCCCCAGTTAAACAGTTTAAACTATTCATATACAGCACTAATAATTCTATTTAATATTAATCATCTCTTTGCACACAGTGAAGTTGTTTCAGGTACTGCTCACGGTTAAATGGTTTCAAGTATTATTAGGAAATACTAATAACTCAGTTTTTGCACGCATTTCACTGGCGGTGTAAGAGTTAAAGCGATGGACTGCAGAATCGTAGTAAGCGATTTCGAACTTCAGTCGCGCTACTACGTTCACTTTCGGACAAATAACATTGGGAAAGGTATGAACCCCCTTATCCTCCCAGCTATGGGTTAAATAGTACCACTTCTGCTCTAGAAGGGTGGTTTTGGTATTAAATAACCTACAAAGATTGCTATGCCAAGAAACCAAACTATTTAACTAGTTTCAAGTTGATTAGTTGTTTTCTTTAACGGCGTATCAACCCTTTTCGGGGCATTTAAAACCAAATTAAATTTCAGACTATTTAGTTTAATATAAGTATAGTTTTGTTTACAAACAGTTAAATGTTAAAACAGTTCTGTTTCAAACAACTCAGTTTAGGATAAGTACACAATTTAGTTCTATCAGGTTCGACTACTACGGGCCAGAGCCGACCTGGGAGTGATGGCAATGAAGAGGTTCTCCGCATTCACCAAAACTCTAGCATTTCTGGAAACTCACCATCAGACTGTTTAGAGTCAAATCAGGACACTCGTTAGGGGGGGGGTCTTACCCTTCTGCAGAGAAGCAGTCAGTGTATTCTTCAGCCCCAGCCAACTTGGCAACTGGTTTTAAGTATTTTTGTTCAATACTAATAAATCTTTTCAACATTACTTATTCGTTTGCGTATAGTTAAATGATTCACAGTATTGCTATTTAACACTATCAATTCAACTTCAGTCATTGGTCGGCCCACAGTTTAATAGTCAAACTGTTCTTTTTAACCCACAGAAAGGACCATCACAGCTACAACCACTCCGGATCAGAGTGAACCTGGGAGTAATGGTAATAAAGGGGTACTCTGCATTCCCCAAAGCTCCAGGATTAGAGCCTCACCATTAGATACAGTTTAGTGTAATTTTCAGGACACTCGTTGAAGGAGTCTTACCTTTTTGCAAACCCCAGCCGACAAGGCTGGCAATAACGCAGGATAATTATCCTAAGAAGAAATATTTGACGTGCGATAGAGAATATAAAGACTGTAACAAACTGTAGTTATCTATTTTCTATGAAAAAGTAGTTTCCCTCGTAACTGGACGTTTTACTTTTGTGGCGCAGTTGACCAGAACAAAATATGTGATACTGATGTCTGTCATAACGTTTCATCTTGAAATGTTCACATCCCAACTTAGATCCTTATATTCAAATGAATAAGGCTACCCAAGTCCGACTGTACTATTTGTCAAACTATCTATATATCGTAGTATATATATATTAACCCAAGCCCTCCGCCTAGGCAGGCTGCAACATAAGGTTTTTTAATCGAAGTTTAACAGGTCTAAATTCAGCATACCTTCTCCTAGACCGGTGGCCATACCAAGGTTAAAGAGCCCAGCCTACCCTACTATTTACCTATAACTGGAGGTGCCCGTGGTGTAATGGTTATCACCGTAGGAAATGGACACGGTGACACGAGTTCAAATCCTGGACGAGACTGACTGCATTTCCTATAGCACTAATACCCTTGGGAAAGGTAAGAATCCAATAATTTTCCCTCCAGCTATGAGTAAATAGTAGGACAGACTGGGTTCTTCAGCCTTGGTGAGGCAACTAGTCTAGGAGAAGGAAAACTCTGAATTCAAACCTGTTAAACTCCGCTTTAAAATTGACCTTGTATCATATCCTGGCCGAGCGGAGGGGTTGGTAAATATATATAACTGGAGGGAGAATAGTTGGATTCATGCCTTTCTTTAGGGTATTAGCACTATGTGAAAAGCAAACAGCATGTCTTGGATTTGAGCTCGGGTCACCGTCTCCATTTTCTACGGCAGTGACCATTAAAGTACGAATGCCTATCTGTTAACAGCTGTCTTTTCCGATCTATCCATCCATCTATCCAAGTCTATTCCGATCTAGCCATCTTTCAAGCTCAATCCATCCCAATCAACCTATCCTAGTCTATTTCGATCGATCTATCTATCTATCTATCTCAATCTATTCTCCTCTCTCTCTCGACCTTAATCTCTAAATATCTATCTCTCCATGTTTGTCTCTTACGATTAAGTCTTTCCTGATCTATCTCTCTATCTATCTATCGTGGTCTTTTTCGATCTATCTTTCTCTATTCCGATATATTAGCTATCTATCAATGGTCACTGTTAAATCAAATAAATCTATCTATCCACATATCTATCATAACCTGTCGGTAGTTTGTGTTACGAATCTTTTTAACCCAACAAGAAGCAAGCCCTTGTCATTTTTCATTCCATCAATCCAAAAGTCGCCATTCTGTCTGACAAAGCCCGAGTCTTGCGAACATGATCAGGTGTGACCTCGAGAACGGGTTCTGCATGACTGGTATATGGTTACCCTCAACTTTTGGCAAATGTCCGATTGGACAAATATGAGATTTAATATGACCAGGAAAATATCATGTGACTTGGAGAAATTATCAGCAACGAATGTAACCCCTTTTTCGTGAATCTGACCCAATGAACATAGTGATCCATCATCCATTCAAACAGGTTCTGTCCCTTTTGGAAAAAAAGATCCTTAGTTGTCATACTCATTTAGTTTGGATTAGTTTGGTTTCTTTGTTTAATGGCATGACAACCTTCGTTTGTTATTTTACGTAGGTGCCCCTGGTGTAATGGTTATCGTCGAAGGAAATGGACACAGTGACACGACTTCAAATCCTGGATAGGCTAATTGCATTTCACATAGCACTAATACCCTTGGGAAAAGTATGAATCCAATTATTCTCCCTCCAGTTATGGGTAAATAGTAGGACAGACTGATTCTTCAGTCTTGGTGAGCCAACCAGTCTAGGAGGAAAACTCTGAATTCAAACCTGTTAAACTCCGCTTAAAAATTGACCTTTGTCATATCCCGCCCGAGCGGAGGGGTTGGGTAAATATGGTTTGTTATTTTATGTCAAAGCGATCATTGGTTTCTTGGTTGAAAGGAATATCAGCCTTCATGGGTTATTTAATGCCACAACCATCCTTGTATAAGAACAGTAGCTGTACTGGAGTTCGAACTCGCTTAGTACGATGTCACAGTCCACTACTGCGCCATGGGGTCTCCCCTTCTCCCAGTACTAAAAAGCTATCAGTGGAGAAGAATAATAGTGGTATTATTTTACCCATAGCACAAAAGATAAGGGATTTCACAGCTTTTTCAAGATTATTAAACCAAAACTGGACCCAATATCACCATTGGAGTTTTGAACTCAGTTACTGTGGTGTTGAATTCTAGCACGTTAGCCACTACGCCTCGGAACTTACCCTCAAACTCTTTTCTGCAAAGTTCCATTTCGCTCCTCAACAGCATATCAATAGGCGCTCATATATTACTCGGTATGTCTAAGTAAAGAAAGTTTGGGTTTTATGTGATATCAACCATCGTAGGTTATTTAATACCAAATCCTCTTTATACATATATATTAAATATATATATGATTTGGTTTGGTTGGGATTTATGGCACATCAACCATTGGTGATTATTTAATGCTAAATCCTCTTTATACATATGTATTAAATATATAGAATTTTGTTTGGTTGTCTTTCATATCATATCAACCATTGTAGGCTATTTAATGTCAAATCCTCTTTATTCATATATATCAAATATATATGATTTGGTCAGACTGCCTTTTATAGCATATTACCAATTGTAGGTTATATAAAGCCAAATCCTTTTAATACATATTTACTAAATATATGTGATTTGGTTTGGTTGGGTTGGGTTTTATGGTATATCAAGCATTGTAGGTTATTTGATACCAAATCCTCTTTATCATATTTACCAACCCCTCCGCTCGGGCAGGATATGACACAAGGTCAATTTTTTAAGCGGACTTTAACAGGTTTGAATTCAGAGTTTTCCTTCTCCTAGACTAGTTGCCTCACCAAGGCTAAAGAACTCAGTCTGTCCTACTATTTTACCCATAGCTGGGAAACCAAATCCTCTTTATACATATATATCAAATATATAGAATTTGGTTGGGTTGGGTTGGGTTATATAGAATATCAATCTTTGCGGGTTATTTAATACCGAATCTGCTTCATGCATATATATTAGATATATATGATTTAGTTTAGTCGGGTTTTATGGCTTATCAGAAATAGGAGGTCATTTAATACCAAATCCTCTTTATACATATATATTAATGATATATAATTTGGTTTGGTTTGGTTTTATGGCATATCAACCATTGTAGGTTATTTAATATCAAATCTTTATACATACATATTAAAGATTTATAATTTGGTTTGGTTTGGTTTTATTGCATATCAATCGTTGCAGATTATTTAATGCCAAATCTTCTTTATACAAATATATGAAATATATATATGATTTGTATACATGTTTTAAAAGAGCCTGTGCTCATTTTTTTTGTTTCAAGTATTTCTCTATAAAACGAATAATCCTATAAACTATTTATCATATGTTTTCACAAAGTTTTATATCTTTGAGCTTTGTTATGTAACAGTAACAATTTAACATCAGTTATTTGTTTGCACACGTTTAAATGGATATAGATATATGATTCGTAAATGAATAGTTTGTTGGTGTTTTCATTTTTAAACGATTTAATTGTTTTTCAAACTAAAATTGTTATTATTTCTACACAGTTCTTCATCATCATGATGTCGCCTCGCCAGCACGGATCTCCCTGACCATCTCTCTCGGTAGGTCTTCCTGGCTACATCCTGTATTGGCACAGAGCTGTTGTATATAGGTTCTAGCTGGTTGTCCTGCCTTTGCTCGTCTAAGTGAAAGAGTCCACAGGAGTATGTCGCTTATGAGTTCGTCTCTACTTCTCCAGTACTGTCCCGCATGTCTGATTCATCTAACATGGATGGTTTTTGTGATGGGTGGGAGGTGGCCGTACAGCTGCTGCTTTGTGGGGGTTTGCATCCTGGAGTTGTTCAATATTGCTTGCAGCATTCTTGTGTAATTGCTGTCAAACTTTTTCTCCATACGTTTAGTTAGTGTCCATTTGTGCATCCATATAGCAGTATCGACACGAGCGTTGCTTGTAAAAAACTGCGATTAATTTTATCGGTTAGGTCTGATTTCAATATGACCGATAGGCTATCGATAGCTGTCCATGCCTTCGCTAGTCGCGTATTGATGTTAGTCTGGGTTGATGAGACGCTGCTTCCGAGGTAGGTGAACTTTTCCTCTAGTTTCAGAGAACTAACATTTAGTGTGGAGATGTCACCTCTTTGATTAAAGCACATGGATTCCGTCTTGTCTGCGTTGACATAGAGGCCTATGGCAGCAGCTGCTCATTCCAGACTATGTAGCATGGTTTCGGCTTGGGCAGGTGTATTTATCAGACCCAGTGAAGTGGTTACAAGTATTGCTTTTTGACTATCATTGAACACTATTTATTTATTTGCACACGGTCATATGGCTCAAATCACTGCTATGTATCACTAACAATTCAACTGAACATCAGTCATTTGTTTACACAAAGTTAAATGGTCAAACAGTTCTATTTCAAACAATTCAATTTAGCATAAGTCATTTATTTCCACACACTTTACATGGTCAGACAGTTCCGCTAGACAAATCGACAGGACTCCACCAGATGCCACAACTCAGGGTCAGAGTGAAGCCTAGAGCAACGGCAATGAAGATTCTATCTACATTCCTCAAATCTCCAAGGCTGGAGCCTCCCCACCAAATGGTTTCATGTCATATCTAGGACACTCGTTGGATTGCAAGGTCTTACCCATCTGCAGATATGCATTCGGTGTATTCTACAGTCCTAGCCTGGTACACCTCGATAAATCTATCAGTGAGATTCAGAAGAAGGTGACGCGCCCAGCGTAGCGTTTATTGTCGAAGGAAATAGAAAAAGTGACCCGGGTTCAAATTTGGGACAAGGTTTCCGTTTCACTTCGTGCTAATCCCATCGGGAAATTCATTCATCCACTTGTTCTCTCTCAGCTGTGGGTAAATAGTGGGACAGACTTGGTCCTTTAGCTTTAGTTAGGCAGCTGGTCTGGGAGAAGAAAAATTTGAAATTAAAATCAGCTATACCTCGATTAAATACTGACCTTGTGTCAGATCCTGTAAATGGAAGAGGAGTTTGATAAATTCATAGATTTGTGTTAATTGGTGCTTTTATAACATCTGTTTATGTCAGACCATTCATATATTAACATATATTATATTTATACATATTAAATATAAAAATAAGTAAACTTGGTGACCATAGTCGAGGGCAACACAAGGGGTTCCTTTTCAATGGTTACCTTAGGGAAGGTGCTACTCCTTTCCCTGTAGGTGTAGGGAAGGTGCTACTCCTTTCCCTGTAGGTGTAGGGAAGGTGAAGGTGTAGGGAAGGTGCTACTCCTTTCCCTGTAGGTGTAGGGAAGGTGCTACTCCTTTCCCTGTAGCTGTAGGTGCTACTCCTTTCCCTGTAGGTGTAGGGAAGGTGCTACTCCTTTCCCTGAATAGCTCCGCTTTACCCTTGATACCTACCTCATAATGATGTGTTAAACAAGGCTGAATCAAGTGCCATTTTTGAGTCTTTGGTATAACTCGATCAAAGATTGAACCCCAGTCTCTCGGGCCATTGACAAACACTCGACTCCATCGGCCAATAGAGTGGTAAATATGTATATACGTATGTGTATAAACTTGAGATAGATATTAAAAGAGACAAAAAAGTTGAATAGATAAGTAGATAGATTTTAATGGACAGAATAAGTTGGATAAATCTTAAAGACAAAAAAGATAAACACACACACACACACATATATATATATATATATATATATATATATATATAAAGAGAGAGAGAGCGAGAGAGAAGGAGAGATAGATCTTAAGGAGAGAAAAGGTTTAGTCAATGTTAAGTGAGAAAAAAATAAACACACTGATATATTTTATGTATATATATATATATATATATATATATATATATATATATATATATAGTGAGAAAATAGAAAATCACACCAACAGATAGATTGTAAAAGTGACAAAATCAGATTTATAGATTGACAGATATCAAGAGGTAACCTTTTGAGCAACCAGGGTATATATAACATAAAATATTTCCCCTGGTCAGTTTACAGTCATAATCTACAAGTTATAATTGGTCGGTCATTGTGAAATAAGTTAATCAAATTAAGAAATTCTGAAAAATTAATAAAATGATGGGTAGCAATGAAAGATAGACTAAAACTGAGGAAAGAGAATATATTGTAAAAATCCAATTGTAAATAGACAAAATAGAGATCATAAAAATGTGTAGAAAGCACTTTGGTTTGCAAGTATCCTAGAGTCAATTTACGTTCGGGTTTTTATGCTATATGTCTTTTTCTCTCATTAAATATATACTCGTGGAATGTGGGATATACTCAAAGATATTAGCAAACAACAATGAATGAAATTGACTGAGGCAGTTAAATTTTATCAAAAATGTCTTTTTAAACTCTTCATAAATATTAGATCTCTACTGAGTTGTTTGGAGGTTAGGAAAATCTCTGTTGTATCCCGAATGTCCAATATTAAATATGGAAGTAGAGTCATTCGGTTTGTTTGTTTGTTTGTTGGGGTTTTGTGGCATATCAACCTTTCTAGGTTATTTAATGCTAAATCCATTTTTCACAAATAAGCAGTTCTATTTCAAACAATTCAGTTGAGCATAAGTACACAGTTTGTCAAAAACATTTCTATTTCAAGCTATTCAGTTTAGTCAAAAAGTTCTAAATCAAACTATTCAGTTTATTATGGGTAAAATTTTTATTTACACCGAGTTAAATGTCAAAACTCTTCCATTTCAAACAATTCAGTTTAACGTAAGTACAGTTTCAATGTCAAAAACAGTTCTATATCATGCAATTCAGTTTTGCATAAATAAGCAGTTTACTTCTATTTGACCCATAGATAGGATACTATCAGGTGCTACCACTCTAGGTCAGAGGGGAACATGGAACAATGGCAATGAAGAGTTACTCCGTATTTTCCAAAGCCCCAGCATTACTGGAGCCTCACCATCACATTGTTTAGTGTCAAATCCAGGACCATTATGGTGGGGAGGGTTTTCCCCCTCTGCAGAGATGCATTCGGTGTATTCTACAGCCCCAGCCGACTGCGCATTAGAGTCATTCAATGAATAAGGTCAGTTTTGTCTAATGAACTGGAAATAGGATGTACTTTTATAGATAAAAGTAACTACCATGTTAGATTAATAATTGTCTCCTGATCAGTTAAGATGTCTGGGGAGAAAAAAAAATTATAAGATTACCGGATGCCACGGATACCTGTGAGGAAACTACTGATCGAAATAGTATGGATCGCAACTACAGAGATAAGTTATATATATTTACCAAACCCCTCCGCTGGGGCAGGATATGACACAAGGTCATTTTTTAAGTTTAACAGATTTGAATTCATAGTTTTCATTCTCCTAGACTAGTTGCCTCACTAAGGCTGAAGAACTCAGTCTGCCCATCTATTTACCCATAGCTGGAGGGAGAATAATTGGATTCATACCTTTCACAAGGGTATGTGAAATACAATTAGTCTCGTCCAGGATTTGAACTCGTGTCACCGTGTCCATTTTCTACGACGATAACCATTACGCCAAGGGCACCTCCAACAGAGATAAGTTATCCCTCTCAGAAGTTCAAATAACGTTACCGATTTTGTGTGTTGATAAGGTGAGGGTTTCTTTGCTTGGTTAAAAACCAAAATTATTTGATACTTTAAATCCCTTTTTGCATCCACCTTTTTTTGCTCTCTTTAGTATGTATTTGTCCAACCCCTCCGCACGAGAAGAATATAATACAGGGTAAGTTTATTCAGCGGAGTCCAACTGGTTTGAATTCAGAGTTTTTCTTCTCCTAAACAGGTTGCAATAACAAGATTTAAAATCACAGTCTGTACTTCAATTTATCAATAGCTGAAGAGAAGAATAAATGGATTTAAACTTTTCCCTACATTATTAGCGTTTTAAGAAATTCAGTCCAGGATTTAAACAACTCTAACGCTACGAGCGATTTCTCTTGCATGAAACAAGTGAAGTATGTTTTTTTTTTCATCTTCTTTCTATCGAGACATTTAAGAATTTCGTCATGAAAAAAAATCGATGGTCTAATTCGAGTCGAGTGAATCCAGAAATGTCAAAATGGAATTTTACCCATCATGCAACATTTTTTTTAAGTTCATCAGGAGAAGAATTTCAAAATTTAAAAATCAATAGTCTTTTCTGGAGAAAATGATTGTCTCCAAGAGAGAACTGGAAATAGTAGAATGTGTTGAGCGCAGTAGCATCGCAACATCTGGCAGATTCGTGACCGATATGTTTTGGCGGGAAAACAAACAAAAACGCTTGACTTATGCTCAATTCATTATGAAAGGGTTTGTTCTCGCCAAAGTTAACCAACAATGAGCGTTAGACTCGATAAAGTATTTTAAGACAACAAAATTCATTCAATCGAGGAATAGGATGAAACGATAAATGTTAATGAAACCCCATCGAGTGATGAATTGAAAACATTTTAGATATGGAACGATATAAAACCATATAATAAAAAAGCAAGGTGGATTGAAAATATGAAACACGTAAACACAAAGATGTCGCGAAAGAAGTGAGAATAAATACACTTAAACGTACATATAAATGGAAGTAACCTGGAAGATGGTTCAATCTGCTGAGGTTGCAGAATACACTGACTGCATCTCTGCAGATGGGTAAGACTCTTCCGATGAATGTCCTGGATACGACACTAAACAATCTGATGGTGAGGTTCAAGTAATAATGAAGCTTTGGGGAATGCGGGGAACCCCTTTATTGCCATCGCTCCCAGGTCCACTCTGGCTGGGAGTGGTACATTTAACTATGTGTAAACAAAAAACTGTACTTAGACTAAACTGAATTGTTTGAAATAGAACTGTTTACATGTATAAAAATGGATTTGACTTTAAATCATCCACAAACCAAACCTATTACTTAGAATAGATAAACTAACAATTTTTTGTTTCCGCCACCTATCCCCCCCATATCTACTCATTAGCGAAATTATTTCAGAAATCATTAAATAACTTGAAAAAATTCTTAATTAGCTCACAGAAGGAGTAACATACGTTGTAAGTACGTTGCTCCTTCTGTGAGTCAATGAAAGAGGGGGTGTCCTCGTGATGTAATGGTTAAAGCGATGGACTGCGGAATCGTAGTAAGCGAGTTCGTACTCCAGTCCCGCTATTACGTTCACTTTTGGGCAAATACCTTTGGGAAAGGTATGAACCCCCTTATTCTCCCAGATATGGGTTAAATAGTCCCACTACTGTTCTTTGAGGAGAATAGCTTTGGCATTAAATAACCTACAAAGGTTGATATGCCATTAAACAAAGAAACCAAACCAAACAAAGGAAAGAACAAACGCGAAAAACTACCCCTCCAATACATGCCTTCCTACTACATAAAAAATGATAACATCAAACATGGCGTTCAAGTACACCAAATATGGAAATGAACATAATATGAGAACCAATAACTGAAAAGGCCAAATCAGATTGTTTTTAAAGTAAATCACTTTAGAAGTATCAAGAATAACTAATGCTACTGGATTTTACCTTTCGAATTCATCTAGTAAAACTTTTGGTGATGCTTCTTAGATTAATGTACGTGAAAAACAATGACATCATTATTTGATTAAGATCTTTTTTTTTTTCATTATACAACGTGAGAAAGCACGTGCGATACCCTGCCCTCATCAGCCGCCAACCAGAGGTGTTAACACATTTTCGGTTGCTCAAGGCGGTACTGCCACTCCTGGAGCTACCAAACAGCTTTTGCCACCGGACAGGGCATTTAAAAGAATTATATATATATATATATATACGCTATATCAATTAAAAGCAGGGGTTACAGTGTACGTTCATTTTCATTTTTAGTGCAGTTGGTGATTTTAAAAAACGCGTTTACATTCGGTCGTTGGCGTCATTACGCGCTTACAGTAACTGTTTCTTGATGTTACGCAATCATACGGGAATGGTGGTTCCACGTGCATTTCATTCATG
This sequence comes from Sepioteuthis lessoniana, assembly GCA_963585895.1. Lineage (NCBI taxonomy): Eukaryota > Metazoa > Mollusca > Cephalopoda > Myopsida > Loliginidae > Sepioteuthis > Sepioteuthis lessoniana. Next base: position 94,216,680 of record OY757913.1, on the reverse strand, counting down.
TTGAAGACTTTTCTCTCTCACCCAAATCCAACTTTATGCATATGGCACCGTAGTCAAACGGCGCTTCAGCATTTTCTGTTACGATCTTAACTTTCCCTTCTGTATCTGCTGTCTATTCGGTCGTTTTTCTTCGGTTTTATCTTTTTATTTGCTACTGTACTTAACCCCTCCAAACAAACGCCATACATGATACTGCAAAATATTATATAGGACGTTTGTATGCGGTGGTTTGGTGCAGTAACAAATAAAAACAATGACGTTATTATTTGAATAAGATCTTAATAGTTCTTGAACGCCTAGTTGGATCAACAGTCAAACTTTAAAAATGATTTTCTTACTTGAATCATTTCTATACCCAGATAAACAAGGGACACCAGGGGAAGGCCGGAGGATAGAGCGGCTGAAACGTTGTGTTTCAACTAACACCTATAAAGATGCGGATAACAGTCCGAAAAATCACAACCATGATATAAACATCAAGCCTCATCTCAAAAAGTTAAACAGATAAGAACTATATGATAGCAAAGATCAACTCTTTAAAATCAAGATGATTATGGATTATTGTCGAGCCAAACGTGAATATTTTACTATAACTTGGATTGGCGACAAAAATTTTCGGGCAGTATACTCCACGAATGGATTTCAAAAGTTCTAAAGATGTTATAGATATCCCAGTTATATCATTCCAACAGCTGGCATTGGCCTCCATGTCAATGCAAACAAAACCAAATATATGTGTTACAACCAAACGGGCAACATTGCCACACTAGACGGAGCCTCTCTGAAACTAGTCGACAAATTCACCTACCTAGGAAGCAGCGTCTCATCAACCGAGAAAGACATCGACACACGACTGACGAAGGCATGGACAGCTATCGATAGGCTCTCGATCATATGGAAGTCGGACCTAACTGATAAAATGAAACGCAGTTTCTTCCAGGCAGCGGTTGTGTCGATACTGCTATATGGATGCACCACATGGACGCTTACGAAGCGGCTGGAGAGGAGGCTGGACGGAAATTACACAAGAATGTTGAGAGCAGTATTAAACAAGTCCTGGCGACAACAACCCACGAGACTCCAACTATACGGACACTTGCCCCCCATCACAAAAACTATACAAGTTCGACGAACCAGACACGCAGGACACTGCTGGAGAAGCAAGGACGAGCTCATAAGCGATGTACTCCTGTGGACCCCTACACATGGATGTGCAAGAGTGGGAAGACCAGCATGAACTTACATACAGCAGCTATGTGAGGACACGGGATGTAACCCTGAAGACCTGCCGGAGGCGATGAATGATAGGGAGAAATGGCGAGAGACGGTCAGGGATATCCGCGCAGGCGGCGCGACATGATGATGATGATGAATCTATGAAAAAAAAACATAGATGTTTAGGTCATTTGGTTTAATGGCATATCAACCCTTGATGGTTATGTAATGCCAAATCCTAATTCTACACATATATGTTTGTTAAGTGAAGTGCTTGTATATAATTTTTTTAAGCGAGCTAGAGCTCATTAGTTTGCACACACGGGTTTTAAGTAAAGCAAATAATTAAAAAGTTTTATCTGACCCATAGATGAGAATCTAACAGGTAAAGTAAATTTGGCGACCTTAGTCGAGGGCGACCCGAAGGCCCCCTTTTCAATAGTTACCACACTGAGGTGTAGGGAAGAGAGCTGCTCCTTACTCTGGATTGCTCCACTTTACTCTTGATCCCTACCTTATAATTCCGAGTGTTAAGCAAGGCAGTTTCAAGTTCCATTTTTTTTAGTATTAGGTATGACTCGACCTGGGACTGAACCCCGGTCTCCCGGACCATTGGCGAACACTCTACTCATTATGTATTATGCATAAAAGAGGTTTATGGTTTTTACTTCTTTTTTATTCTTTATGTATTTTTTATTTTTCGATTAATTTTAATTTTATTTATTTATTTCTTATTTTATCTATTTAATTGGTTTGGTTTGGTTGGTTTGGTTTTTTTGTTTAATGGCATATCAACCTTTGTCGGTTATTTAATGCCAAAGCTATTCTCCTAGAAGAACAGTAGTGGTACTATTTAACCCATAGCTGGGAGGATAAGGGGTTTCATACCTTTCCCAAGGGTATTTGCCCGAAAGTGAACCTAATAGCGCGACTGGAGTACGAACTCGCGTACTACGATTCCGCAGTCCATCGCTTTAACTATTACACCACGAGGACACTCCCATTATTTTCATAATCATTATATATATATATATTTAATTGTTCTTATATATATATATATATATATATTATTATTATTATTATTACAAAAGGTACCCTAAACCTATCATTTTTATTCCCAACCCATAAATACCATACGACATTTTAAAAAAAAGGTAACATGAAGATGATTTTAATTTTAATCATCAAAATCATCACCACTCAACAAAATTCCCTACAAAACACACGTTTCATTTACAAATCAAAATAAACCTTCAGCAACTATAAAGTTAGAAAGAAAAAGAAATTCTGATTGCAACAATCCATTTCCTCCTCCCTCACACACTCTTTCCTTCTCACACTCTATTCCTTTGTCTCACCCCCTTCCCACCAACACAGACAGCGGAAATATGTGTAAATGCATAAAGATGCATGCCAGTACATACACAAGCATATGCACATATGTACACGTAAACAACTGCACATACACAACATACTGACTTTCAATAACATACAAAGTGCGCAGGAAAATTTATCACACACCTTATAACTAAGGGGAGATTTTTATTTTCGGAATAGAGATTCCTGCTCGTTTATCTGAATACATATTTCTTTGATTTTTAATGCAGACAGTGCACTCACCATACTTACAGAATCTTTAATAATCAAAGAGTGTAAATATTATGCTGCTGTTCTATCCAGTAATATTACGTTTAAATGTTAAAGAAAGTCTCCTATGATTCTTGTATCAAACATTTGTAAAAAGAAAAAAAAGTCAGTGGACACCTAGGTATTTTTGTAATGTGGTTGGTTCTTGAGTAAGTTACAAACATGGATGATGGGATTCTAAATTCAAGAAATGCAATTTTTTTCTTGTAACATTTTTTGATATAATTCAATAAATATTCTGTTCCTAAATGAGCTTGTAAAACTTGTCCTAAACGGACAAAAATTGAAATTTATTTCTTCAAACAATTCTCGATTCTGTGCACACACCACACACACAAATAATCCCCACTTTTCGAACAAAATAATTAACCATATCAATCTTTGTTTAAAGATCTTCTCTATGTCCGACGTTTTCAGATTGCATGGAACCCAGTATCACACACTGTGTACCATAGCCAGATACGGCTATGAGTAAAACATAGAATGTTCATATATAACATAGATAGAACATAGGAATCTCGAAACACGAAAAACACATACGACATCTTAGTTCAGATACGCAACTTTTTATTACCTTTGAGTTTGAAGGTTCTTCGACATAAGGAGAGAGATACACATTCTTTCTATTCTGGCTTTTCCATCTCTTGTGCACCCGTCGCAAGGCCTCCGCGAGCAAGCGAAAGTCAACCGTCTTCTCCCGAGGCAGGACTCAACTCAACTGACTTTTTCAAAATCCCTAAAATCCTCCACGCGTTTCCGGTGCGTGACGTCACCCGCACTCTGTAGCCACGTTTCCCATCTGGGCTATTGTGACATCTCTGAATGACAAGCCCGTTCCGCCCGCGCGCGTGAACACCGGCGTTAATGTTGCACCTAAATAACCCATGCACTGAGCCGAAAGGTTCTCAGCCTAACTAAACCCAAAGGCATAAAACGAAATCCCTCGACCATTATATTACAACTGTACCATGTAAGATATATATATATATATATATAGTTATAATGGATATACTGTTAGATATTATATCATATAATATATCATATATACAGACGTAATATATATCATATCATACTTCTATATATAATATAGCATATAGGATATATATATGTAATACACCATACCATGAACATATATCATACGATATCAAATAAAAACATACATAATATCCTATCATATATATATATATATATATATATATATATATATATATATAATACATCGTATATATCACTAATATAAACTTATATATATGCTTGTATATTCATTTATACACACACACACATATATATCATGTATATACACACTTATATAACATGTTTTTTATATACGTATATATGCACATACACCCATATACATATTATTGTATGCACAGTTTATATCATATATATATATAACACAGTTATGTTTATGCTTATATAAAGAGAAACGGTTGATTTTAGGGAATCTGACAAGAGGCCCACCCTTGAATAAAGAACGAAACATTACCACAAACATGTTGTAAGTGTTTGACTTATCCTATTTTTCATGTATTATCATACACACACACACACACACATATATATATGTATATACACTCTTTATTGATGTAAATATATATACAATCACTCTCTATATATATTTATACCTATATATACACTTTTTACGTACATCTATATATATATATATATACACATCCCATATATATACATACACTCTATACATATATGATTGTTGTTTTAATGGCATATCAACCTTCTTGGATTATTTAATGCCAAATCCATCATTCTAGAAAATCAGCTGTGATGCTACTTGACCCATAACTGGGAGGATAAGGAGTCATACATTTCCCAAGGATATTTGTCCGAAATTGAACGTAATATTCTATCTATGGGTTGAATAGAACTAAACTATGTTCTTATGCTTAACTAAATTGTTTGGAATAGAACTGTTTTTGATATACAACCACTGTACTTATGCAAACTGACTTATTTGAAATAGAACTGTTTTTACATTTACCTGTGTGGAAAAAAACAGTACTCATGGGAAACCCTAGTTGTTTGAATTAGAACTGTTTATAAGTGTAAAAATGGATTTGGCATTAAATAACCTACAATGGTTGATATGCCATAAATCCAAACCAAACATTTAATACCTATATATATATATATATATATGTACACACTTTATATATACATATATATACCAACACTCACTTTATTTATATATATATATATACACACACATATATATATACATTTCATATATATATATCTGTACACACATCATACATATATATATATATATAAACACAGCTATACACATGAATATATACACATATACATGCACATTTATATATACACACACACACACACATATATATATATACACTTATATATGTACCTATATATATATATATATATACGTATAATAAATACTATATACTTATATATGTATATATGCACATATATACATATTATATACGCATATACGTGAATTATATGTGTGCTAAACTCTAGTTTTCTGAGAGATTTTCCGGCTTAAAGTTCGATTTATTCACCGCAATTTACACTACATAATTTCAAATCTCGTTAACTCTTCCTTTTTACAAAACGAAAATAATGCTATTTTTTAAATAATTTTTTGTCTCTGTTTTGTAAAATCTGTTGATTGTTTTTTACAGTTTTTTTATCTCCCCCTCGTGTCATGCCGACAAATCATTTTCCAATATTTGGGTGCGTCAGGTGCCGTAAACAATTATTATCATCTTTTATCCTTCGTATTTTTCATGTTTAAAATTCATTTATTTATTTTCCCCCGTGTTTTCTTCTGTTTTCTTTCTTTCTTTTTGTTTTCTGTATCACGTAAATTCAACTCATACATCAGCGTTGTCTTTTTATGTTTTTGCATGTGCGAAGACATGTCATATTTTTTTAATGCTATTAGAAGTAAATAAACCGTTAAAATTTCTAAAACGCAAAAAAAATATTCATCATTTTTGACAAATATAAACACTTTGAATATTATAAACAGTCGTATTATCTCTGAAGATGAAAAAAAAACTTTACTTGAAAAAAAAAGTCGTCAAACGATTATTTTAGCTTGTTTCTAGGTTGTACACGTGACACACAGACAATATGGTGGCAGTTTAGGTTTCGACGCAGTCGCTGCCGGCGTCTCTGAAAGTGAAATCGAAGAAGGAAGTTGTTTCGATCGGAAACATCACCCACGCAAAAAAAAGAACGGTTTCGCATCCCTTTCCCTACTTCCTTTCTTGGCTCGAGCAAAATATCTCCGTTCACTAGCAACACCCACCAAACCCACTTTTTTTTCCTTCTTTTTTGGGGCGGCATCAGCTGTTTCCCGGAAAGCTACCATTTTGAACAATATGTTACCTTGAAAGGCGAGCTTTTCTCACAACTTCCGGTTTCTGCGCAGGAATGCGAATTATGAGGAATTCTACGCACAGGGGGAATAACACTGAGGAAGATTGGAAAAAGTTATGAAGGCGATAAAAGGAGAAAGTCTAGATGAAATGAAACTCAAAACAGATTAAAACAAATGAGGAATCATAATCGACAACCTTAGAAAACCTCATGGTTGATATATTTGACATTCGACGTACTTTCATCAAGAAATGTGCTTTCAGTGATTTGCTTCAGGGTTTTTACAACAGAAGTCAAAAAATATATCCCTTACACAGTAGTATTTCTGTGTGTGTGTGTGTGTGTGTGTGTGTGTGTGTGTGTGTGTGTCTCACACACACACACAAAGACACATATATATCATCATCATGTCGTAACCTAGCACGGCCTTCCCAGGGGGTGTCCTCGTGGTGTAATGGTTAAAGCGGTGGACTGCGGAATCGTAGTACGCGAGTTCGTACTCCAGTCGCGCTATTACGTTCCCTTTCGGGCAAATACCCTTGGGAAAGGTATGAACCCCCTTATCCTCCCAGCTACTGTTCTTTTTGGAGAATGGCTTTGGCATTAAATAACCTACAAAGGTTGATATGCCATTAAACAAAGAAACCAAACCAAACCAAACGGACTTCCCAGACCCTCTCATGCCATTCGTTTTTATCGTCCATCACTTCCGTGTGGTCTTACTGGCTACATCCTGTGTCCGCACAAAGCTGTTGCAGATAAGTTCTAGTTAGTCGCCCAACATTTGCTCCTCCGTGTGAAGGGGTCCATAGTAGTTCATCACTTATGAGTTCATCTTTACTTCTCCAGCAGTGTCCTGCATGTTTCGTTCGTCTAATTTGCATGGTTCTCGAGATGGGTGGTAGGTGGTCATACAGTTGCTGTTTTGTGGCACGTTGCTTCCAGGATTTGTTCAATATAACTCGTAGCATTCTTGTGCAATTGCCGTCAAGCTTTTTCTCCATACGCTTAGTCAGCGTCCATGTGGTGCATCCATATAGTAGCACTGATACGACTGCTGCTTGGAAAAAATTTCGTTTTATTTTATCAGATGTCTGACTTCCATATGATCGATTACCTATCGATAGCTTTCCATGCCTTCGCTAGTTGCGTATTGATATCATTTTCCGTAGATGAGACACTGCTTCCGAGGTATGAGAAATTGTCCACGAGTTTCAGAAAACCACCTTTTAGTGCAGAGATATCGCCTCTTTGATAGTATTGAGCACGTTTTTGATTATTCGAAAAGCATTTTTAACAAGTTGTTTATTCAAGTATTCTAAGTTGTAATCTTACAATCAGGTTGGAAACAATGTCAGATTGGACTTTAGAGCATCTATCAAAAGGGGAAAAACTTACGCGTATATAAATATTCAATCATTTAAATAATCTCTTCGAACTTCTGAAAAACCTTACTCCATCTATTATCAAGTTATAGATACTAAACGAGTAAATTTCTTTGGGTTGTAATGCAAAATATGTGAGTAATGTCGGTTCCACATCTTCTCTTGATATCAACTTTAAACCATTCAAATGATTCTGTAATCCCTTTAAAAAAAATGATAATCAGAAAGAGCAAGGTCAAGAGAATATGGAATATGAAGTAATTTTTCCCAAGAGATCTTTGGTTAAGTGAGCTGTGATAGTACGAACATCATCATAATGGAAGATGACTCACTTTCAGTTGATTAAGGAGGAACGATTTTTATCCAAAGCAGTTTTCAAACAATGAAATTGATTGAAGCAAAGATCCAAGGTGATTGTTTGATATTCCTTGAATATCCTACCAGACTTTCAACATGATCTTCATTTGGTTAAGTCCACCTCTCGGTTGCTGAGCAGGTATGATCCATTGACGAAGACATTTAATGATATAACTGATCATCTGCTCATCACTAGTAACAAGCTGATCTGAAAAACCGGTTTGGTTTGGTTTGGTTTTATGGCATATCAACCATTGTAGGTTATATTATTCCAAATCCTGTATATACATATTTATTAAATATATATGATTTGGTTTGGTTGGGTTTTATGGCATATCAACCACGGTTGGTTATTTAATGCTAAATTCTCTTTATACATATGCATTAAATATATATGATTTGGTTCGGTTTAGTTTAAGTACATATCAACCATTTTAGGTTATTTAATACCAAATCCCCTTTTTAAACATGCATATTAATTATACATGATTTGTTAGCACATTTTTTTAATAAAGTTTTTAAAGTAGTCTAAGCTCATTCTTCTGCACACAGTTAAAAGGCTCCAAGTACTGTTAGGTATCACTAATAATTCAATTAAATATCTGTCATTTGTTTACCCACAGTTAAATGATCAAACAGTTCAATTAATAATAATTCCATTAAGTCATTTATTTACACTCAGTTTAAATGTCAAACATATCTATTTGACCCAGATATTGGAGCCTTTCAGGAGCTTCTGCTTTGGAACAGATTGGACCTGGGAGTGATGGCAATGAAAGGGTACTCTGATTTTCCCAAAGCTTCAGCATTACTTGAGCCTCCACATCAAATTGTTATAAATTTACACACAGGATAGTCATTGATGAGAGGTCTTACCCGTCTGCAGAGAAACAGTCTACAGCCTAGCCGACTCGGCCACTCGTTGGGAAATCTTACCCCACAGCAGGGATACTAACGGTGTATTCTACAGCCCTATTTGTATGCACATAGTTAAATGGTTTCAAGTATTACTATTCAACACTAACAATTCAATTAAACATCAAGTCATTTGTTTACACACAGTTAAATAATCGAACAGTTCAAGTTCAAACAAGTCAATTTACGATAATTCATTTGTTCCTAACTTAAATGATATTGAGTGCTATTTGACCCATATACTCCTAGTCCAAGTGGACCCAGTATCAATGGCATTGAAGGGGTACTCCGAATTCCCCAAAGTTCAATCGGATTGTTTAGTGTCTTATTCATGACACTCGTTGCAGGGATTACCCCTCTGCCGGGAAGCAGTCGGTGTATTCTACAGCCCCGGCCGATTGGGCTAAAAAAAGAAAACAGAATATTTCTTTGCTACTAATTACAATGAACCTCTTCTAACACTTTGTCAGTACATGTTACTCCTTGTCGATAAGATCACAAGTTCCTTTGGAGAATCCACTGGAAATTTCTTTATTCGGACAACAAAAGGCTTTGTGGAGGATATATATATATATATATATATATATATATATATATATATATATATAAAACTTCTAGTATATCACAGAATTTTAAAACAAAATTTAGATTTATCATACACAACCCCCTAAAAACTTGCCGGCTGCTGACAACGTCATACGTTTTGATAACTACGTCATAAACTTTGTTGATCAATACTGTTGACAGAGCCAAATTCAAGGGCGTAACGAAAACCCACATCTTTAATCTAATGCTTGAATGACCCGATACTAGGGAGCCGTTTGCAATTTTCTGCCAGCCTTTCCTTTTCCTATCAAGTTCTGCCCCTTTTGCACACGAAAATACACATCACCCGACGAAAATTGATCCGATCATGAAATATTATTAGTTTCACTGAGAACTCCTTCGGGAAAAAAATAGGTCGTAATCTGCATTTTTATCCAAGGGAAATAGGAGGGAAAAGAAAACGAAGAATGCCATGATTGGGAGCTTGAATAGTTTTCGTGGCAGTTGTCGGGGGTGGGGTCCGAGGGTCGAATGAACGAATGTGTCAGGGTGTGGAACGTTGGTGTGGGGTTAAGAGGGTTAAGAAGAGTTGTACTTACGCCCAAAGTGAATAGGTAGAATAAGAAACAGATGATTGCCTCTGTGTTTAGATGGTTGATTCGTTTGGTCAGGTTTTATGGCATATCAACTCTTGTATGTTATTTATTGCTTGCACACTGTTAATGGATTCAGTATTAATATTTGTTTGCTCACGGTCAAATTGTTTCAAGTACCTGTGATTTATTGTTTGCACAGGGTTAAATGGTTTCTAGTTATATTATTCATTATTTGCATTCTGTTAAATAGTTTCAAATATTGCTGACACTAATATTTCTATTTGCCATAGCTGAAAAGTTGAGAGCATTTCCAGCTAACATTAATCATAACATCAATCATTTGTTTGCACTTAGTTAAATGAGTTCCAGTATTGCTATCTAATATTAATAGTTTTATTTGCCACGGTTAAATGTGTCGAAGTATTGGTAACACTAATAGTTCTATTTGCCACGGTAAAATGGGTGAAAGTATTACTAACACTAATAGTTCTATTTGCCACGGTTAAATGGGTCAAAGTATTGCTAACACTAATAGTTCTATTTGCCACGGTTAAATGGGTCAAAGTATTGCTAACGCCAATAGTTCTATTTGCCACGGTTAAATGGGTTCAAGTATTGCTAATACTAATAGTTCTATTTGCCACGTTTAAATGGGTTCAAGTATTGCTAACACTAATAGTTCTATTTGTCACGGTTAAATGGGTTCAAGTATTGCTAACACTAATAGTTCTATTTGCCACAGTTAAATGGGTCAAAGTATTGCTTACACTAATAGTTCTATTCGCCACAGTTAAATGGGTCAAAGTATTGCTAACGCCAATAGTTCTATTTGCCACGGTTAAATAGGTTCAAGTATTGCTAACGCCAATAGTTCTATTTGCCACGGTTAAATGGGTCAAAGTATTGCTAATACTAATAGTTCTATTTGCCACGGTTAAATGGGTTCAAGTATTGCTAACACTAATAGTTCTATTTACCACGGTTAAATGGGTGAAAGTATTGCGAACACTAATAGTTCTATTTACCACGGTTAAATGGGTCAAAGTATTGCTTACACTAATAGTTTTATTCGCCAGTTAAATGGGTCAAAGTATTGCTAACGCCAAGAGTTCTATTTGCCACGGTTAAATGGTTCAAAGTATTGCTAACACTAATAGTTCTATTTGCCACAGTTAAATGGTGTCAAATATTGCTAACGCCAGTAGTTCTATTTGCCACGGTTAAATGGGTCAAAGTATTGCTAACACTAATAGTTCTATTTGCAACAGTTAAATGGTGTCAAATATTGCTAACACCAATAGTTCTATTTGCCACGGTTAAATGGTTCAAAGTATTGCTAACACTAATAGTTCTATTTGCAACGGTTAAATGGTGTCAAATATTGCTAATACTTATAGTTCTATTTGCCATAGTTAAATGGATTCAAGTATTGCTATCCGTTATTAATAATTCATTTATGTTAATCATTTGTTTGTACACAGTGAAACGCAGTTGGCATATTCTTCAGCTCCAGCAAACTGGGTTTATTGATTTTAAAAGTAAACTTTATTAATTAAAAAAACTTTGAAATTACATATGTTTGTTTCATTATTTTTGAGTGTACAATTCTATAGATTTTCCTTATCTATGTATTAATTTTTATAGCTCACTTCCTTGCAGATAAACACATTATAGTTAACCATTAAGAGTTAGCTGATGGTCCTTCACTAGAGTTTGAGTGACAGCAAGTCTCCGCAAATCTCCAGGACTCTTCTCAGTATTCTGGCCGATCTCAACAATGCTGTAGTTTGGAATGTTTACACTCGTCCTCTTATTTTCAACTCTTTCAGTCCACACATCAATCCTTTGATGACTGTACTGAACGCGCCAATTAACATTAGTATCACCATCACTTTATGCTCCATAGTTTTTTGAGTTCTCTAGCAAAATTTTGGTATTATTATTTTCTCCTTGAGAGTTAACATCAGCGTTAGCTGATGGTGTTTCACTGGAATTTGAGTCACAGCAAGTCTCCTTAAGTTTCCAGGACACTTCTCGGTATTCTAGCCGAGCTCTATAACAAACTAGTTTGGATGGTCTGGTCCTGTTATTTACAAAGTCCTCCAGTCCTTGTATAAATCCCTTGGTGACTGAACCAAGATCACCAATTAGAAACTATTATCATATCACTCCTGGCAATTTTTTACACCAGTATTATCAAGTAGTCTTTCATGGGAGTTTGAGTGATAGAAAGGACTCTTCTCAGTATTCTAACTGATCTTAACAATGCTGTCGTCTGGAAAATGTCCATTCTTCCTCTGACTTCCAGTTCTTCTAGTCTTTTTACAAGCCTTGGCGGGCTATTCCAAGTGCACTAAGTACAATAGATATCTCTGTCATCCTCAGGTTCCAGATTTGTTTTTGTTTTTTTACTTCTCTGGCAAGGTCCAAGTATTTGGTAATCTTTTTGCTTTTAACTTTTAACAGAAAAATCCACAAAATGACAAGTTCTTTTTCTGGTTAATCAACACCACTTCAACTATTTATATTGTTTTTAAACTTTAAGCTTTACTTCCGTTTTCTTACAATCTCTCATCAGCTCTTTTCTGAAGATCTTTGGGGCAAATACGTCATTTTGTCCCTTGAAATCTCCATGCATCTGTTATTCTTCTCGTTTCTATTTCCTAGTTTGTTTTTGTATGGGTTTTTTTTTTTTTTTCAGCTGTGACTTATTTTGCCAAAACTGTTACTGGCTGTTGTGATTAGCATTTCTTTGTTCTTTTTATTGTACTCCTCGGGTTCTTTAATTGATATCGCTTCGTAGTCCTCAATGCCGGTGAATCCTCTTCCTCCTCCATTTCTTGACACATAAAAGTAAAGTAAAGTTAGCGACCATAGTCGAGGGTGACCCGAAGGCTCCCTTTTCGATAGCTACTACACCAAGGCGTAGGGGAGGGCGCTACTCCATTCCCTGGATTGCTCCACTTTACCCTTGAACCGTACCTTATAATGCTGAGTGTTAAGCAAGGTGGTATCAAGTTCCATTTTTAAAGTCTTTGGTATGACTCGACCTGGGATTGAACCCAGGTCTCCCGGGCCATTGGCGAACACTCTAACCGCTGGGCCAATGTCAGTCACTCTATATTACTAGTTTCCAAGTAATATAGTTTCCTAGTTTGTTTTTTGTTTTGTTTGGTTTTGTTGTTTTTTCAACCGGGACTTATTTTGCCAAAGCTGTTACTGGCCGCTGTGATGAGCATTTCTTTGTTTTTTTATTGTACTCCTCGGGTTCTTTGATTGATATCGCTTCGTAGTCCTCAATGCCGGTGAATCCTCTTCCTCCTCCATTTCTTGACTCATAAAGTCACTCTATATCGTCTCTAGGATGTAAGGCCTTGTGCATAGTCATCAGTTTTCTTGTCCTTTCGTCAATTTGACTGAGTTCCTACCATGTCGATTTAAAGAACAGTGCTGGATATTGCGAATGCGCCGAAATTGAAACACATATTAAAGCTGAGATGAATAGATGTTTTGAGTTGCCCCAGTACCAGTTGTTATATAGTCACATATGTAGATTCACATCTACATACATGCACATATATATGTAGAATAATTCACAGCGACACAACGATAAAGAAGCAAGAGGGAAAACGCAGGAAGAAACGACACAAGAAGACTTCTTTACAATTATATTTACCTCTCACTTTATTTGTAAGAGTTCGAAAGGGTTGCATGTGAGAGGGGGCTGGAGACCGAAAATAAACTTCATATTTTGACCCCACTGTTATGACCGTCACGTTGTGTCTTTCTTGTTCTCCTGATGTTGGGATCCACTCCATCGGGGCTTTCCGAGGGCCCCCTCGGTCGGGTGTGGCCTTCCCTACCACATCTGGTCTCTAGCTGTCTGGAATTCTACTGGCAACTGCTCTGGGACCCAAACTCAACTGAGTTGAATAATAATTCAACGCCCACCCGATCGCCCACTGGATCTTTGAAATCGAATGTTTAATCGTCATCAAGCGGAAATAACTGTCATGCAGTTCACAGGTCACTCCCTTTCGGTGCATCACTGTAGTGGCACAATGGGACCTTCACCTTGTCCCATATCATAAGCCTTAATCCGCCCACGCGATCTCTTTCGATTACTGGCCACTGGAATGTGTCACTTCCTTCCGGTGTATCACCTTGGAATAGCATTTTTGGGCCGGGTCGAAGGTCAAAATATAACACAGTCTCGTGAAAGCAGAACAAAAAAGAAGGTGTTCACTAAAGATTCCGTATGGACTAGTGTGGTTTTATCGTAGCTGTTACTGACTCTCTCCTTCACTCGTACATTGCGTAATAAAGAAAAACAACAGAAAAAGCAGATGATTGTCTATACGTAAGTGTTGTTGTCTGTTCTTCTTTTTATGCAACAATTATCATCATCATCATCATGTCGTGCCGCTAGCACGGATATCCCTGATCCTCTCTCACCACTCCTCCCTATTATTCATCGCCTCTGGCAGGTCTTCAGGGCTACATCCCGTATCCTCACATAGCTGCTGTATATATGTTCGAGCAGGTCGTCCTGTTTTTGCTTGGCCATATGCGGGGATCCATAGGAGTACATCACTTATGAGCTCGTCCTTGCTTCTCCAGCAGTGTCCTGCATGTCTGGTTCGTCTAACTTGGATAGTTTTCGTGATGGGAGGCAGGTGGCCGTATAGTTGGTACCTTGTGGGGTGTTGCTGCCAGGACTTGTTCAATATTGCTTACAACATTCTTGTGTAATTGCTGTCTAGCTTTTTAGTCCCGCTTATCTTACAAGGAGGACTGTCCAGATTTTAGTTCCTTTCATGAGATTGCTGCTGCAGGGTTTGGTTTCAAGCAGTTTTCTCGCCTAGTTTGGTACTGAGGTGCTATTTTCTTCTTTTTTTTTTCTTTCATCCCCGCTTGTTTGATGATGTCCGCTTCCAGTATTCCCAAGTACTTGTATTTTCCTTTTCTCCAAGTGTTGTGATTCTTTCTTAATTTAGCGGTTCTATTTCTTCTTTTTTTTCTTCTCTCTTTTTTCACTTTTCACGATCGCTATCATCATCATCTGCACAATCCAGACCGCTATACTCATCTTGGGTGCTGTATTCTCCAAGCTTCTTCAGGTGTCTTTTGTCGTATTCAGTAATCATCTAGGAATTTTGAATGTATCTCTTATTTGAATGACTGTTCTTAAGCCATGAGGTAATCTTGCATCATTTTTTTTTTTTTCGATTCTTTCACTGCTATCGGAATCATGACCAGAGATTGAACTCACAAACCCCTGGTGATAGTCTTCTAGGATATTAGACTTAATGTCTTAATACTCTCAGTCATATGATCTAAAGACACCTGATAAAGACTGGAGGATACTGCGGTCGAAACTTAGTGAACTCATTCAAGTTTTGTCCCTTTGTTTAATGGCATATCAACCTTTGTAGGTTATTTAATGCCAAAGCCATTCTCCTAGAAGAACAGTAGGGGTACAATTTAACCCATACCTGGGAAGATAAGGGGGTTCATACTTTCCCGAAGGGTATTTGTCCGAAAGTGAACGTAATAGCGCGACTGGAGTATGAACTCGCTTCCTACGATTCCGCAGTCCATCGCTCTAACCATTACACCGAGAGGATACATTCAAATTTTGATTTCTATATTCACAATTTGAAAATTTTAATAATGACTCCTACTCTTAGAATAGAGGCAGATATTCCGTTATTGTTTATGAAATATCACGTCAAACTTTTGTTTTAAAATAAACTTGTAAAATCAATTTTCCAAAAAAGCTTTATTCATTTCTATCTGTATGTATCTTTGGCTTCTTTATCTTCTCTTCCTTTGGTTATGTTGCACCAAGCAGTGGCTGAGCCAATACTACTGCATGGATGCACCACATGGACGCAAAACAAAGACAGGGAGAAAAAGCTAGATGGGAACTACACAAGAATTCCACATGCTCTTTTTAACAAATCCTCGAAGCAACACTCTACAAAATAAAAACTGTACGGCCATTTACCCCTATCTCACAAACCATCCAGGTAAGATGAACAAAATATGCGGGGCTTAAGTGGAAAAGTAAGGATGAACTTATAAGTAACATTTTATATGGACTCCTACACGTAGACGCACAAGAAAAGAAAAGAAAAGAAAAAAACTGACATACACCAGCTCTGTGCAGACACTGAATATAGTTTGTTGGACCTGTCAGGCACAATGGATGAAAAAGATGGATAACGAGAGAGAGAGAGAAAGAGAACTCCGAATTGTCAAAAGACTTGAAGAGGACGACATTATAATGTTGTATAATTTGGTGATGTACAGATACGAAAACACATGCAGTTACGAACTGTTCATTAACTTCTGACTTCTGTTCTTCGACACGAGCAGAGAGACACAATTCTTACTATGCTAACCATCCCCAATGCGGCGCATCTTGTCATGTTTTAGATCTCTGTCGGTAGAGATCCGAAAAACTCAACTCTTCGACTTAATAGCCGAATCCCCCACTCTCACCTCAATGGCAGGGACTCAACTCTCTGCCTCCATGGTCTAATCTCAGCTTTCAACTCACTCTTTTTCAAAATCCATCTTTTCTGGTCATGATGTCATCTACACTCCAGCCCATTTCCTGTCTGGGGGCTTATTATGACAGTGGTGATTGTCATATCCTTTGTGCGCGATCGTAAACTGCACCAATTGACTATACGCCTGAACTCTTTACCCAAATAGTTCAAAGCCCAACCAAACTCAATGATAAATGTAATTAACGAAAAATGATTAGTATAAAAATATCATTCCTTAATTATATAACAATAAGTGAGTGTTGATAGTATGGCAGAAGATTCTAAAGTTTACCACTAATAACAGTTTTTCTTTGCTTTTTTTCTTACCATTTCAGCTGTGCGTCAGTTTTGCATCTAATATGGAAGCAGATGCGTATCTTTGAACTGACCGAAGACATTCCAGATATCCGCCAATGAGTAACCTGAATATGACACTAAACCATCTGATGGTGATTATCCAGTCCTGGAGCTCTGATTAATGTAGAATACCCTTACAATGCCATAACTCCCGAGTCCATTCTGACCAGGAGTGATACTACCAGTTAGGGTCACATATATGCGTAAAATAAAACTGTTTAACTATTTAACTGTACGCAAATAAATGTCTGATATCAAGTTGCTTTGTTAATGTTGAATATCATTTTTTGAAAGTATTTAATCATGTATAAACAAATGACCGTTGTTAAATTGAATTATTACAGTTAAATAGCTGTACTTGAAAACGTTTAACTGTGTGCAAACAAATAAACTCTGGTTTGTTTAAAATGTTACCTACCAGCTATTCCTTTACAAATCATATACATTTGATATGTGTATAAACAGGATCTGGCATTGATAACCTACACAGGTTAAAATCCAATACAAAATCGAAGCAATGACTGATTACTATAAAAGCCATTTAAATTATTTTACAGTAGCCGAGGATTACAATCTACCATCATAATTTTTTCATCAGATAGGTGAAGTATCCGGAATCAGTTTTTTTCATTTTACATTGTCCATAAGAAATGCTAACAAGATATCATCAACAAGCATCGAGATAGGAGCTTTATTTGTTAATTTATTTTTAATCTGAAGTCTAAATGAAGACGTAAAACTTTTTCAAAACACCTATACGAATGTAACAATGGTGTATTCAAAACAATGCCAATATACCAAACTGAAAACTACACATTATTTTAAATAAAAGAAAAAACTTCATCGAAAAATCAAACCCACACTAAACAGATCTTAAACTATATACACTGAGAAACAAAAACAAGCACAAACACATTTGAAGAAGAAGGTAGAAGTCAGTTGAATTTTAAGACACAACATTATACAGAACTGAGTTCTACACATATTGAGAAACACTCAAAAACACACACACACACACACTCAGAAAAGCGTAATCGTCAGTAGAATTTTTTGGCATATCAACCATCACAGATCATTTCCACAACACACACACAATGACCCTGAGAGGAAGACTAGTAAATTTTAAGGCATATTAACTATCATTGATTAATTAGGGACAAGAGAATTACAACCACACTTTTATAAAAGAAAAAGAAGAAAGAAAAAAGCGAAAGAGAGAACCAACACCTACTGTAACGAAAATTATTACAGAATCAAAAAAGAACAACCCTATCAAAACAGTCACCATTATATAAATCAAAGGCAAGACCGCCCGGAATAATTATCGCTCCCTGAAGATAATGATAAGACACTAGAAACACATGTTGGAGTAAAAAAAATAACTTTAAAAAATAAATCTTCTTGTGGACCTATATATATATATAACCACGTAGTATTAACTAGATCAACCTTCCCATCATACTACAGTATACAAAGAACGACGTCATTACATTGTTTTCTTTTACTTTTTATTCTTTTTATTGTATCCTTCCTAAAATCTTCATTTTCATTTCTTTTCTTTTTTTTTCTTCATCTCTATCGTATTTCGGATTTCGTATGATGGATGATTGCATAGACGAGACACTGACTGTCACCCAGCACTGTTAACTGCATCTACGCTATTCTTGCCATCTGAAAATTTGCGTATAACCACGCACTATAAACTAAACCGTCCTTCCCAGTCTGCTTCATAAACTAGATAAATCTTCCCATCATGTCCCATACAATAGAATATAAGGGGATACCCACCGTGTGGTAATGATCTGGTCTGATGATTGCATAGGTGAGAAACTGATTGTCACCTAGCACTGTTGACAACGTCTATGCTATTCTGACTTAGATATGTTCACACCTGGAAAATAATTGAATAAAGTGATGACGTCTAGACTGCAGTCTAGATATCGTCTTAGCGAGCCAGGGTCGATATGAGAAAAGAGAAAATAGAGTTTACCGTTGCACTTTTTGATTTTCTAAGGGCAGCTTTCTTTATACTCGTCAGATCTTGCTACGAGCGATTTTTTTTATATCTTCGTACTCGTCAGATCTTGCTACGAGCGATTTTTTTTATATCTTCGTACTCGTCAGATCTTGCTACGAGCGATTTTTTTTATATCTTCGTACTCGTCAGATCTTGCTACGAGCGATTTTTTTTATATCTTCGTACTCGTCAGATCTTGCTACGAGCGATTTTTTTTATATCTTCGTACTCGTCAGATCTTGCTACGAGCGATTTTTTTATATCTTCGTACTCGTCAGATCTTGCTACGAGCGATTTTTTTTTATATCTTCGTACTCGTCAGATCTTGCTACGAGCGATTTTTTTTATATCTTCGTACTCGTCAGATCTTGCTACGAGCGATTTTTTTTTATATCTTCGTACTCATCAGATCTTGCTACGAGCGATTTTTTTTATATCTTCGTACTCGTCAGATCTTGCTACGAGCGATTTTTTTTATATCTTCGTACTCATCAGATCTTGCTACGAGCGATTTTTTTTTATATCTTTCTCAAAAGTAAAAAATTCATTTCAAATGCTGAGATTTAAAGACAAGAGGAGAAATTCGACAGCATTTTGTTTATTTGTTTAATGGCATATCAACCGTCGTGGTTTATTTAATTCCAAAGCCATCCTTGTTGTGGAACAGCCGTGACATTATCTTACCCCCAGCTTGCTAAGAGGGTTCACGCCTTTCCTAAGGGCAGTACTCCGAAAGTAAGCGTATTAGCGCGACTGGAGTTCGAACTTGCTGACTTCGAGACTGCTGTCCAGCACTTTAGCCATTACACTACGGGGACTCCCTCGGTGTGCTTCGACCAATGAAAGACTAGCTGGAATAAGAGGAGCAGTTTTTGAACTTAAAAAAAATTCACATTTCTTTAATTGTTTATTTTTTGTCATGGTAAATACAGCTTCAGTCTTGATACTTTTTGAACACAACTCGTATTTTAAAGAAAATTAATGTTTCATTCATTATTCATTTCTGTCTTGGTAAATACAGCTGTAGTCTCGATACTTTTAAAGCACGCCTTTTAAGTTAGATCACGCACACGCACACATACACCCAAACAAACAAACAAAAAACAGGAATTCACTCATATAAATACAAAAACACACACAAAAATAAAACAAAAAAAAACAAGAAGGCATACACACACACACCCATACATACATACATACACACGTGTCTCTCACTTATTCATAAATTTCCTCACCCACCTTTCTCCATTCTTTAATGATGAGCCAAAAACGCTCACGTTTTCCAAGCTGTACGCTCATTGATTGACTTAGCTACGTTCGGCTTCTTCCCCTTCTCTATTCGCGCAATGATACTCTACGCTTCCAAACCCACGTGACTTGGCTGAGCCAGGAACATTTCCACTGCTACAATCCCCGGAGTGACTTTTCCCCAGTCACCTCCATGAGTCATGGTGAGGACACGCCGATATCTTACACCTTCCATGTCACTTACTTATGCAATCATTAAACACACTTGACACACATCCATATACGCCTCGGCAGAGGAAGGTGGAGAGGTTTCGCATGCGCGCCGATGCATCTAACCCCCTCCACACACACACACACACACACACTCCTGTATTTTCCTCATTTTTGCTGGCTTTTGTTGCCTCCCACCTTCACTCTATCATGTACTCGAAAGATGTCAGCGTGCGTGTACGACTTCATTTTTTTTTTCTTTTGCAAAGAGAAAAAAAAAATCAAGCATTTTCTTTGTCAAATTTATATCATCATTTCATCACTGTAATTATTTTTATTGTTTATTATTATTATTATTATTATTATTATTATTATTATTATTATTATTGTTGCTGTTGTTGTTGTTGTAAATTTATTGTGATATTTTCGTGACCTACTACAGCAGAATGTGAATTCGTGGGATTCCACAATGCTTGTTCTTGTTGTTGTTGTTGCTAGGTTAGTGTTATAAAGATTTAAGTACTTTTGCGAATTTTTCAATGAAAGAGGATTGAGTTCATTTGGTTCTAACAAAAGAAACAATAGAAGAACATAGGTAAATCTATAATTAAGAATGAAAAAAAATAGACAAAAAAGGAACAAAAAACGACAGATGACTGAAAGAAAGAAAAAGGAGGAAGGATTAAGACAATAAGGAAAGAAAAGAAAAAAAAATGATATACGAAGAAAGAAAAAAAAGTAATCGAGAAAGAAAATGAAGGAAGAAAGGGAATGAATGAAAAAGCAAAAAAAAACAGAAACGGTAAAAAAAATATATTTTTAAAAAGATGAAAAATAATCTTAAAAAAGGGAAAGAATGAAGATAAAGAAAGATAGAAAAAGAAGGAAAGGAAGAAACCTGAAAGAAATAGACAAGAAAAAAAATATGAAAGAAAGAATATATTAAGAAATATAAAGTAGGTAAGTAAAAATAGAGGAAGAAAGAAAAAAGATGGAAGACAAAAAGAAAGAAACTAACGAAAAAAAGAATATACTGAGAAAGAAATGTGAAGAATGAAGATGAACAATGTAATGAAGAAAGAGAAAATCGAAAAAAATATAAAAAACAAAAAGAAATAAATAAAAAAGATTCAAAAAAAAGGAAAAAAGAATAAAACGTAAAAGAAAAAAATAGAGAATGAAAGACAATAAGATAGAAAGATTTGGGCAATTAGAATGCAAAAAAAAAAAAAATTGAGGAGAAAGAAAGAAAGGAACAAAAAAAACAATACAAAACACGAAAAAAAAAAAGAAAAATACTGATTGTTGTGACACTAGAGAAAAAAAAATCGTGAAATTAAAAAAGAAATGATAAAAAAAACAAAGGTAGAAAAAAGTTGCAATAAAATATAAACTGAAAGAAGACAATGAAGAAAAACTATAAAAAGAAAAAAAAACAATTTACATTTTTGATAATCCCATAAAATTAGACGAGAAATAACGAGAAGAGAGAAAAAAATATGGTGGTCAGAGAAAAAGAATGAAATATAATAAGATGAATATTTCACAATTTAGAGAAGAAAAAAACACCTTATCGTGTATATCTCCTCCCTAAACACGGCATTGAAGACTTAGAAAAATTTAATTTAACAAGAAGAGAAAATAATCCTCTGATTCAAATCAGAACTGTTACTGTCAGCAGATACATTCTTAGACTTTTTTTTTTCTTTTTTGGAATCGTCGAAAGTTTAAGATTTGAATCTGTTTTCATTTTGGTTGGATTGAAATGATGTTTATGTCCTGTTTTTAACCACAACCATTAAAATAACAATACCATGCCGAGGGAATGAGTCTACGTTGACTACGCTCGCGGTAAAATAACTTTGCTGTTAATTTATTTCTGAATATTTCAGAAGATTTAAATCATCGTAGGTTATTTAATGCCAAATCCTCTTTATACATATTTATTAAATATATATGATTTAGTTTGGTTGAGTTTTATGGCATATCAACCATTGGTTGATATGCCATAAAACTTGGTTATTTAATGTCAGATCCATTTAATAAATATAAACAGTTCAATTTCAAACGATTCGGTTTAACATGTGTACGTGATCAAACATTTCTATTTCCAAAAATTCAGTTTTTATTTGTTTACTTACAGTTAAAATATTAAACACTTCTGTTTCACTCATTGATAGGGCCCTATCGGGTGTTACCACTTCGAGTTAAAGTGGACCTCAGAGTAATGGCAATGAAGGGGTATTCAGCATTCCTCAAATCCTGGCCAACATATTGTTTCGTGCCATATCCAGGGCACTTATTGGTGGGGGTCTTACCCCTCTGCAGTAGGTGTATTCTATAGCCCCAGTCTACTGGACTGTACTTGCTTTGATACATATAGATTGACAGGTTGTGTTATTGGGTTTAACCCTTGGTGGTTATTCAATGCAAAATCCTCTTTATACATATATTTTGATTTTTTAGTGAATAGTTTATTGGTAACATTTTTTAAACGAACAAAAACCCATTTGTTTCCATACAGTTAAATGATTTCAAGTATAGTAAATAATAAAATAGTTCTGTCAGACTATAGGTCTGACAGAACTATTTTATTATTTACTATACAACCACTCCAGGTCAGAGTGGACCTGGGAGTTATGACATCGAAGGAGTACACCTAATTCCCCAGAGCTCAAGGATCAGAGCCTCATCATCAAATCTTTTAGTGTCATATCCAAGAGACTCCTTAGAGTGTCTTACCCTTCTACAGAGAAGCAACCGGCTGGGAAAGCAAGGACGAACTCATAAGTGACGTGCTCAAATGATTGGTTTGGTTTCTTTGTTTAATGGCATATCAACCCTTGTAGTTTATTTAATGCCAAAGCCACTCTCATAGAAGAACAGTAGTGGTTCTATTTAACCCATAGCTGGGAGGATAAGGGAGTTCATACCTTTCCCAAGGGTATTTGCCCGAAAGTGAACGTAATAGCGCGACTGGAATACGAACTCGCTTACTACGATTCCGCAGTCCATCACTTTAACCCTTCTCATGGATGTGCCAGTGTTGGCTGACCAGCAAGAACTTATTCACATTGACTCATTGCGGACATAGGATGTTGTTTGGAAGACCTGTTGGGCGTGATGGATGATAGGGACGGAGAGAGATTGAGTCAAGGAAATCCGTGCTTGTAGTGCGACTTGATGATGATTACGATAATCAAGAAATGGATTAACGCTCATCGATTGCCCTATAAAAATAATTCAGTAAAGTCGTGTCTCCTCGTTAAAGTCTAGGTAGAGATTTTTTGCGCTTCGCTTATGTGCTAATACTCTTGGGAAAGGCATGAACCCGTCTTTTCACCCCTTTCCGTCCAGCAAAAAGTAAACAGTAGGATAGCCTGATATTTTTTAGACGAAGTTGTGATGCCCTGTTTGTAGATGAAAGACTCCCTTCTACCAAAGGCGTGTCCTTGGTATAAAAGTATATAATAATAAATATGAAAAGATATTGTCATAAAAAAGATAGGTAATAATAGATATGAAAAGATATTATTTTTAGGTTGTTATCGTTCAAGAATTCTGATACGTAATGAATTCAACAGAAACAAAACAAAAAATATTGACCACATGCATCAATTTTTTTTAAATTAATTCATATTGGACTTGTTTTTATTTCAGAAAATCAGCAGGAACTGAAGACTTTGCGTACTGGATTCTTGAATTAAGTAAAAGTAAAGTTGGCGACCTTAGTCGAGGGTGACCCGAAGGCTCCCTTTTCAATTGCTACAACACCGAAGTGTATAGAAGAGCTCTACTCATTTCCTTGGATTGCTCCACTTTATTCTTGATCCATACCTCAAAATACTGAGTGTAAAGCAAGGAGGTATCAAGTACTATTTTTGAGTTTTTGGTATGACTCGACCTGGAATTGAACCCTGGTCTCCGGGACCATTGGTGAACTCTTTACTCATTAGGCCAATGGCCCAGTTAAAGTAAAGTTGGCGACCTTAGTCGAGGGTGACCCGAAGACTCCCTTTTCAATAGCTACTACGCCGAAGTGTAGGGAAGAGCGTTACTCTTTTCTCTGGATTGCTCCACTTTTCTCTTGATCCTTATCTCAAAATACTGAGAGTAAAGCAAGGAGGTATTAAGTACTATTTTTTGAGTCTTTGGTATGACTCGACTCGACTCGAGATTGAACCCCCAGTCTTCCAGACCATTGGCGAACGCTCTAACACTTATTCCGATCGGCCGGTTATGCAAATTAAATTTTGTGTATCTGAAGCAAAACTATTCAAATATGAATATCCGCTCGCAAGCTTCAAGTGTTCATTAGAATAGATATAAATTCACTAAGTCTCCTTAATGTGCTCTATGATTCAAGTGAAATGAATTATCCGCCAAGCATAATAATTATAATATAAAGTGAGAATCCAAGTAAACGAAAAGAAAAATAAGTACTTAGACCTTGCAAGAGCATTTAAAAAGCTGTGGAACATGAGAATGACAGTGATACCAATTGTAATTGGTGCACTTGGAACGATCTTCAAACGCTTGGTAGGAGGGGAGCAAGAAGAGCTGGAAATCGGAGGACGTGCTGAGACCATCGAAGCTACTGCATTGTTATGTTTAGCCGAGGTGCCCGTGGCGTAATGGTTATCGTCGTAGGAAGTGGACACGGTGACACGAGTTCAAATCCTGGACGAGACTGATTGCATTTCACTTAGCACTAATACCCTTGGGAAAGGTATGAATCCAATTGTTCTCCCTCCAGCTATGGATAAATAGTAGGGCAGACTAGGTTCTTCAGCCTTGGTGCGGCAACTAGTCTAGGAGAAGGAAAACTCTGAATTGAAACCTGTTAAACTCTGCTTAAAAATTGACCTTGTGTCATATCCTGCCCAAGCGGAGAGGTTGATAAATATGGTTATGTTTAGCCGAAATAATAAGAAACCAGGAGACTTGCTGTCACTCAGACTTCAGTGAAAGACCATCAGCTAAGACTAATTAAACTCCTTAAAACGAGTTAACGCTGGTGTGAAATACTCCCAAAGAGTGAAATGATATTTTCTTTGGTTCAATATATCGGGTCTGAAGACCACTAGGCTAGTCATCGATTATCGTCACTTGTATTTTCTCTTTATTTTGAGGGGGTGTCCTCGTGGTGTAATGGTTAAAGCGATGGACTGCGGAACCGTAGTAAGCGAGTTCGTACTTCAGTCGCGCTATTACATTCACTTTCGGGCAAATACCCTTGGGAAAGGTATGAACCCCCTTATCCTCCCAGATATGGGTTAAATAGTACCACTACTGTTCTTCTAGGAGAATGGCTCTGGCATTAAATAACCTACAAAAGGTTGATATGCCATTAAACAAAGACCAACCAACCAACCATTTATTTTGAGGTCGAAGTAGTAGTTGCATTTCTGTTGAGTATTTATGATCTCGTGTTTTATCCTATCGACGCTCAAGAGTTTAACGAAGAGGGGGCATGCCTATATGAATTATAGGGTAACCAATGAGTACCTTGCTTCCTAATAGCGCAAGGAACTTAGCGTCACGGTTATCGTCGTTGGGAATGAAATCGATGACCAAATTTCGAATACTGGGCGAACATGTTTGTATTTCACTTCACGCTAATACCCAAGGAAAAGACATGAATCAAACTGTTTGCCGGAGCAGTGACTGCACCTCTGCAGAGAGGTAAAACTCCCCCAGTGAGTATCCTATTTATGACACTAAACAATCTGATGTTGAGGCTCCAGTAATGCTTTGGGGATTGTGAAGTACCCCTTAATTGTCATCACTCTCAGGTCCACACTGGCCCGGAGTGGTAGCATTTGATAGGGTCCAATCTATGGGTCAAATAGAATTAAACAGTGTAATTACTCTAAACTAAATTGTTCGAAATTAAGTTTTCTTTTTCTTTTCATTTAACTGTGTTTAAATTGCATACTTATGTTAAACTGAAATGCTTGAAATAGAACTGTTTTGTACATTTAACTGTGCATAAAGAAAATGCTTTACTAATACTAAACTGAAGTGTTTGAAACGTTTATCAAAATGCTTAAGTCGGCGTTAAATGACCCGAAAAGGGTTGATACACCGTAAAATAAAACCAACAAACTAACCAACCAATCCAACTGTTCCTCATCCAGCTAGTAGTAAATAGGACAGGTAGAGTTTTGGTAAAAAAAAAAAAACAGCCGGTCTTGAAAGAAAATTCTGAATTCAAACGAGCAGTATTCTTAAAAACTGGCCTTTTTTTACATCCTGCTCGTGGCGGAGGGGCTGAGTAAAAACACAAATAGTGTTTAATTGGAGGTACCTATAATCAATACAATATGCAACGCAGAATATTTCATGAGATAAATATATGGTGCTTTGCGCGCCAACCGTAATTGTCGCCATGTTGTGGCGCGAAATCCCGTTGCCATGGGCAACATGCGAAGCATCTGTGGTAGTCGTGGAAGTCAAGTGGTTCGCATTTATGTCAAGTGTGACTGAGGGGCTGTATTGGAAAGCCAAAAGGCTGGGTGGGGTTGCAGAATAAAAGAGGCAGTTCGGCGGATAAGAGGGAAATAAATGGGCTTGCAAAAAAAGAAAAGAAAAGAAAGAAAGAATGAAAGAAAAATGGGGACAGAAGACAAAGAAAAAGAGGAATTGACAAATAAAGATGTTGATAAAGTTAATGTCTTTAAACGAACAGCTACTTTATAAGGAGCTCTTCCCTATGGGCAAATGTCTAACCAGCATGACAAGTGATTTGTACCATCATTAAATACTCCATAATAATGGATTTATATAGTATCTACCATAAATAAGTACAACGCGAAATATCTTACAACTGGTTGATTTTAACGGCATGCCAGCCCGTTCAGGGTTATTTTATTCTTAGACTTATGAAAAGCAAATTTAATTTTTTTTTTTTTCTTGTTTCTTCAGAGTTTTTTGCACACAGAAAATTTCAAGTATTCTGATTTAACAGAAATAATTTTCACGTGGTTTCAAGTATTCCAATCTAATACTTATAATTATGTTTTTAAGTTATTATTTCTATTCAATAACAGCCATTAGTTTACACGCAGTAATATGACTTCAAGTAACTGTAGGGTGTTGAAATAAATTTTTAATAAATATTTCTTCAACATGAAAGATACCAGAATTTTCCTTTTTCTAGTGGGACGTTATCCATTTATAACAGATATTATTATATATTATTCAATGACTAAACTCCATAGCACTAAAACGCTAACCGTAAATAGGAATATCTATCCGTCAAAAAGTACACTAATTACAAATATCTATCGAGTTTAATTTTTGGTTTGGTTTCTTTAAGTGTATACCAACCTTGTTAGTTATTTAATGCCAAATCCTGTTTTTACGTATATATTAAATATAAGATTTGTAAATACATTTTGTTGGTACACACAACTCATCAAAAAATTCTATTTCAAGCAATTCAATTTAGTGCAAGCCAACAATGTGGTTCCAAGTATTGGGATTTATCACCAACAATTCAATTAAACAACGTTTGTTTACACATAATTAAATGATTTATCATTTCTATTTATACAATTCAATGAAGCCTTAGTCATTTGTTTGCACTCAATTTAAATGTCAAACGGTTCTATTTGACCCATAGATAAGACCCAATCAGGCACTATCACTCTGGGCTAGAATGGACCTAAAAGCGATGGCACTGAAGAGGTACTCTATATTCCCCAAAGCACCGGAATTACTGGAGCCTCACCATTAGTTTGTTTAATGTCATAGCCTGGACATTCGTTCGGTGGGGAGGTCTTACCCCTCTGCAGAGATACAGTAGGTGTATTCTACAGCCCCGGTTGACTGGGCTGCAACATTCGTGGGTTATTCAATGCCTAAGCCATTGGTGCCAAAAAACAGTTGGGGTACTATTTAACTCACAGCTGAGGATGATAAGAGAGTTCACACCTTTCCCAAGGATATTACTTCAAAAGGAAACATAATAGCGCAAGTGGAATTCGAACTTGCTGTGATGTTGGTTGCGATCTAGCTTGTTAACCACTTTACCACGAGGACTATTTTTGGTTATCCAGTTTTACCGCGGTAGAGTTTGGTAATAAATTATATTTTTATCCAATAGACATATTGAAGATTTCTCTCTCTCTCTCTCTCTCTCTCTCTCTCTCTCTCTCTCTCTCTCTCTCTCTCTCTCTCTCATGTTTTTAGACAATTTTCGTTCGGGTATACTTGTTCGTTCAAGTTGAATTTTTGGGGGGGAGGGGATCGTATATCAAACATTCAAAAGCTAAAGAGGCAAAAAAAGACGAAAGGCAAAGATAGAAGAGGAAAAATAAAAGGAAAAAAAAGGGTGGGGAGAACAAAAAACAAAAACGAGAAATGGGAGAGAAAAAACGTGTCGAAAATGAATAGAAAAAGAAGTTGGAAAGGAAAGAGAGAAGGAAAAAAATGCAAAAGAACTCTTGAAAAAGACGAAAAAAAAAAAGGAGAAAGAGCGAGGTAAAGAGGAAAAGAAGACAAGTGTTGGAAATGAATAAAAATAAAAATAGTAAAAAAAGGTAAAAGTTCCCAGATGCATCCTGATAGGAAGTACAAACGTCGCATGCCTCAAGAAAGGACTTTCCCTGCGCTAAAGAGAAATTCAACTTCACTTACGCGGAACCCCTCAGACTGTAAGGACGCTTTTCCACTCAGCTACCAGCAGCAAACACTGCTGATCGGGTCTTGTGGCTTGACACTTAGCCTTGTTTGCTGCTTACAAGCCGACTCTGCTGAAACAAATATTACTAAAAACTACAACTGGACATAACCACCGATTCTGGTCTTATCAACCACCGAAAATGACAATTAAATTTCAACGCCTTATTTGGGAGATGCGATAGTTTTTATAGACCAGGAAGACATTTCCTCGCTATAGAATAGCCATATCAAACCCAGAAATTAAGTTAAAGGGTATCTTCGTCTCTTTCCTTCCTTTCTTGCTTCCCTCCGTAATTGTTTTGCAGCCTTCACAGACAAAGAAGAAGCTAACAAGTTCAATGGGGATAAGAAGAAAAAAACAATGGAGTCAGATTAGCTAAACCTCAAAATACGAAACTAACGAGACCTATAACACAACAAATTTCCTATTCCCTATGAAAGGAAAAGAAGAAAGAAGATAAAAAATGGAGAAAAGAGAGAAATGAAAAAGATAAAATGAAGAGAAAAGAGGGGGAAAAACGGTAAAAGGAGAAGAAAAGGAAGACGAAGAGGAAAAAGAAAGGTAACAAAGGAAAAAGAAATTGAAAAGAGAAAAAGAAGACGAAAAAAATTCGAGAGAGGAGGGAAAAGAGAATGAAAAGAAAGAGACAAGATTTAAAAGACGAAAAAATAAAAAAGAAAGAAGCAGTCAGAAAAGAACATTAACAATATGGCGAATGGTGCTCTTTTCCAAGAACAAAGATACTTTGGGCGATGAAAAAAAAAAATGATCTCCCCCACCTTTCGCTCGCTCAAAGCTCTTAAAATTTAAGGTTCAGGCTTTTCTCAATGTTTTCTTCGAGAAAGAAGGCAGAGAGAATCTGCAATCAGTTCTGATGTGTTTATTATCTACCTCATTAAGCCAGTCCGCTTTCAAAGTGGAAAGAATTGCAGATAATTTTGTGTTAATGATATTGTTGATATTTCGATTTTATTGATGGCGTTTTGATTGTTTATGTTACAGCGAAGAAGAAAAGAGTTTTGTAATTGCTCGGAATAGCTAATTAGTTTACTTCAAGACAATGGGAGGAGGTGAGAGTTGTCTATAAAAAGGGTGAAAATCATAGAGAAATAGGAGAAATGAAATAGATATTATAAATGAAATAGAAAAGGCAAAAAAGGAAAGAGCGGAGAGAAAAGAGGAAAGATGAATGAAGAAAGAAAGGAAGAAATAGAGAAAAAAGTGGAAAGAAGATGAAAACAAAGAAACAAATAAAGAGAGAGAAAAGGCAAGAAAAGAAAGAACGGAGAGAAAAAAAGAAAGATGCTTGAAAATAACTAAAAAGAGAAAGAAAGAAAAAAGGGGGACGGTTGAAGAAAAGAATTAAGAAAAAAAACGAAAATTAAAAAAAAAACAACGATAACATACAAATAAAGGAAATACAAAAATAGAAAAAGAAGTAAAATCGGGAGGAAAGAATGAAAGTAGTAAGGGGGAAAAAAAACAAGAGAAGATGAAAGAAATAAAAGAAAATAAACAAAGGAAGGAAGGTAGCAAAATAAAATCAAAAAAAAAAAACAGAAAGAAAAGATAAAGTGAAGAAATAAAAAAGAAAACCAATGACGAATTCAAGGGAAACGAAGGAACATTATCAGAACATTTTTGTTCCTTTATATGTAGACTTTTACACTTTTCTGGCAAAAATCAGAGCGTATTATCTGTTTAATCCTTAGTACTTCTGAGTTAGATTTACATATAAAATGTACAACCACTTCAGGTCAGAGTTGACCTGGAAGAAATAACGATGAAAGAGTAACCACATTATTTATTAACAATCATATATATTCAATGTATGTATAAAAAAAACCCTTCAAACTACCAACCAACCAGGGTAATCATTATGAGGTCTTACCACTCTGCAGAAGAGCTGTCGATGTATTCCACAGCCCCAAACGGCAGGACGGCCTGCCACAAATTGGAATATATATATATATATATATATATATATATATATATATATATATATAATTGTCATCCACAGACAGGCTGTTTCGTTGTATCTCACTCTTCAGTGTGGCTTGACTCGTAGGATACTTGAAGTTGGGATCGAAACCCGTCCCACTTTACGTTAGACTTAGTATCATACCGCTCAGCCAACAAGTGAACCACGTCAGCCCGGGAATTATAAGGCATTATGTAGTAGCTTTCGTTTGTGTACATTTTTGCCTTACCAGATACCAATAGTGTTCAATTCATTCGAAGAGCTTTGCCTTATGCGAGTGGCAGCCGTAATCAAAGATGGGTTGTTTTTTTTTGGGGGGGGGGGTTGTGGTACAAAATTTACTAAGGAGCGATAAAAAGAAAAGTATGAAAAGTGACAGGCTAGCAAACCGGTTTCGATCCTCGCTCAACAGTCCTTGCAGACATTTCTTCTGTTTACAAAGAGACGTTCCACTGAACTAAATATGAACACTAAATACTTTTAAATTGAATGAAGAGTGATTTGTTCAGTACAGAGGACAAGCCAACATTATTTTTTTCAGAACAGTCACGGTTATTAATAAGGTATATAACAATTGATGACCTGTACGTATTCTTAAGGTTATTAGTCGGGCCAACATTAAAATTGTATATTTTCGTTGGTTGGTTGGTTGGGTTTGTAGGTTATTTAACGCCAAATCCATTTTTATGAAAATAGTTCTACTTCAAACAATTCAGTTTAGCATAAGTACGCAGTTTAAATGTAAGTACAGTTTAATTGTGAAAAACAATTCTATTTCAAGCTATTCAGTTTAGTCATGCAGTTTTAATTCAGCTAATTCAGTTTAGCATAAGTACAGATTGTGTTTACACACAGTTAAATGTTAAAACAGTTCTATATTAAACAAATCAGTTTAGTGTAAGTACAGTTTCAATGTCAAAAAACTGTTCAATTTCAAACAATTCAGTCTTGCATAAGCAATGTAAGTACGGTTTAATTGTCAAAAGCATTTCTATTTCAAGCGATTCAGTTTAGTCAAACAATTCCGTTTAGCATGAGTATACCGTTAGTTCTATTTAACCCACAGATAGGGCCCTATCAGGAGCTACCACGCCGGGCCAAAGTGGACCTGGAAGCAATGGCAATGAAGGGGTGCTCCGCATTTCCCAAAGCCCCAGCATCACTGGAATCTCACCATCAGATTGTTTAGTGTCATATCTAGGACAGTCATTTGGGAGGTCTTACCCCTATGCAGAGGTGCAGTCGGTATATTCTACAGCCCCAGCCAACTGGGCAATATTTTCGTAGGGACAAGCGGTTTAATTCTGGTTCAATCCCAGGTCGCGTCATACCAAAGACTTTAAAAATGATACTTGATATCTACTTGCTTAACACTCAGCAATATAAGGTACGTATCAAGGTTAAAGTGGAGCAATTCTGGGAAAGGAGTAGCGTCCTCCCCTACACTTCGGTGTAGTAGCTTTTGAAAAAAGAGCCTTCTGGCCGCCATCGACTACGGTCGCCAATTTTACTTACTTATATATATATATATATGAATGAATGATTTGTTTTGCAAATTACACAAGTAATATGTTATTATTGTCCAATTTACGTAAACTTATTAAACGCCAGGTATACATTTCCATGATTTGAACAGATATCTGTTGGGTAGACATTTATCTACAAATTATTTACCGAAACATAACATGTCAGATAATAACTTTAATAAGCATTCGTCTGTTTTCGCATTTGATACGAAGTTAATAAAATTGTAGAAATTAACTTAAAAATATACAATTATTTGTTTTGTTCACTATCAACTATAAAAAAAAATATTGAAAATTTCAATTTGATGCTATGTATTCTGAGAATAAGAGGAACCTAATATGTTTAGCTCAACTTGGTAATGAAGCAGAATTCGTGCAATTATTCGTGGAGTTTCCATCTCACTCTATATCTATCGGTCTCTCTCTCTCTCTCTCTCTCTATATATATATATATATATATATATATATATATATATTATTATATATATTATCAATGTTTTCTTTAGCAAATTGCGCAATAAATTATTGTTTTTTGAATTTATTTTAACTTATCAAATATTTCGCATACTGGTTAATGATATTGGTTTGGTTTCTTTGCTTAAAGGCATATCAACCTTGTAGGGTATTTAATACTAAATACATCCCAATGAAACAACGGTAGGGATACAATTTGATCAATGGATACGTGGTTTAATGCTTTTCTTGAGGGTATCAGTCCGAAAGTGTAGCGGAGGTGTATCGATTTGGTTGAGGCTAACGTGCTTGACATCGATACCAAAATAAGCGAGTTCAAAACTCACGCTAGGATATTACGTTCATAACGGTTAATTTGGTGCTAAACCAAAGAAACCAAATTGAAAAAGCAAATCATATATATATATATATATATATATATATATGTATACTCCACTACCCCCGTAGGGGTGAGTTCTCTAGCGAATGAAGTAATCGTGTTGCCATTAGCGTTTATTGCAAGGCTCTTCATATATGAATTGAGCTCTCGGTAACCGTTAAGCAGATGTATGTAAACAATAGTAATTATGATTCATAACCGTTTAAAAATTTACTTCGCTGCTGCTGGTTCCTCGTGGCTGAAGGGTAGAATCTCGGATTGGCGTTTGAGTCAACCGGGTTTCCATCCCAGCCACGGGAAGCAAGTATGTCTTGTCACACTGATGAGTTCTGATAGAACGAAACAGATCTGTCTGTGAATGTCTATATATATATAAAGAGAATTTGGCTCTAAATAACCGGTAATGGTTGATATGCCATAAAACCCAATCCAACCAAATCCTATATATTTAACATATATGTATGAAGAGGACTTGCCATTAAATAACCTACGATGGTTGATATGCCATAAAACAAAACAAAATCATGTATACTGAATATATATGTATAAAGAAGATTTGACATTAAATAACCTTCAATGCTTGATATACCCCCAAAAAAAACAACAAAACGAAATCATATATATATATATAAAGAGGATTTGGCATTAAATAACCTAAAATTTTTATCGCGTCCGACCCATAGACTCGCCTACCCACTTAAATCTTTCACACACTTACACACACACATACACGCAAAAACATCAATATATATATATATATATATATATATATATATATATATATATATATATATAACTAAATATCACTAATCACCTCAAAAAGCTCTTATCTTTTTCATTTTTACAAATTTGTCCAATTGATATTGTTTTTACTGGGCGTCGTGGCTAACCAGATGAACTGGGATAAGGTAGTATGTTCGTTCGAACTCTAGTTGTCCTATCATGTTCAGTTTCGAACTAATACCCTTTGGAAATGTATAAACTCCCTTATCCCACATCTAAGAGTTAAATAGTAACCCATTTGTTTTTCTATAGGGATGGCATTGGCATTAAATAATCCACGAAGGCTGATATGCCGTTAAAAAATTTCTAAATTTTTTGTCGATTCAAACAGAGTTATTTTTAATGGTTTTAGATTTAATTTCAATTTTTCTCATTCTACTGTCAAAAATCCGTCATCCTGAAAAATATGCTTTTATGCCTTCGAAAATAAGCACAGCAAAACTTAAAATACAGAGTTTGGTCTAAAATAAATAATTCGCCTTCGTTGAATAAAGACGGACAAACAGACAGACAGACAAACATCGCCTTGTCGGCAAAGCTGAGAATACGCTGTGTCCCTTAAAGTGGGGTGTAAATGTCCCTAAAAAATGAAAAGCTGTCTTAGGTATCATTGCCATTACCTCCATGGCCACTCTGGTGATAGTACTTTCCAGAATCCCATCTTTGAGTCAAATTCATCTTTTACAAAACTGTTCGTATTAAACTGAAATACTTGACGCTGTAAAATAATTAGGGACTACAATTCATTATTTTAGTAGCAAATTATTTTTTCTTAGTTAAATTTGGAATTTAGAGTTGAAGGTTTTAATCTGTGATGTAGGTTAAGACAGAATTAGACATTTGTTTTACTTGGGGATGTCTAGCATGTAATGATAAGCAAATTAGAAGATCGACAGTTTGTTTTAGAATCAGTTGATATCAAATACTCTAAGATAAACAATTGTGTAGAATCAGCTAATATTTGGGACTTAGCAATGACGAATCACTAAAAAACTTAGCAGACATATATCATTTAAGTATTACGTAATTCATAATTTAAGGAAGTTGTATATAAGGACAGATTTGGGGAATCCCCTAAAGAACCACGGCAGACACCACAATGTTGGAGTTTCGATGAAGGAGACACGGGAGAGACGAGAGAACGGACGACGGCAGAAATAACGCATGCTCAGAACAGACGGCGAGAAGAAAGATAATTACTCAGTCCTCTCACCCTCTCTTTTTCGTCTCCCACTCTACAACTGTCTGCCTATCTACTTGCTGACATATTTCTTCTCTCTATCTCTCTTTTCCACTGACTACTGTAAAATGGTACTGTAACAAAATAAATTTTGTCTCTTTCAAGCCAACAGATTGGTATTGTGTTAAACGCTCTTTCATCACAGCGAGGTAACCACGGGGCTAGGTTGAAACTTTAGGGTTACGTTACAATGACATTTAATAGTAAAGAATGCTTAAATAAAATTAAATAGTGACTTGAAGCTGTAATTGTTTTCGAAGAATTATCATAATTTACTTGAAACTGTATATAACAGAAAATAAATGGCTAATATTAGACAGAAATTATAACTTGAAACTATATAATTATTAGCATTAGATAAGAATACTTGCAATCACACAAAAGTATGCAAATTATTTATATTTGATCGGAATACTTGCTATGTTAGCCCAGTTGGCTTGGCCTATTAAATACACCAACTGAATCTTTTCAGAGGGCTAAGACCCCTATCAATGAGTTTCCTGAATATGCCGCTTAAAAAATCTGATGTTGAGGCTCTCTTAATGCTAGAGCTTTGGAATATACGGAATACATCTTCCTTGCCATCGCTACCAGGTTCATTGTAACCCGTAGTCGTAGCACCTGATAGGGTCCTATCTATGGTTCAAATAGGTCTCTCTGATATGTAAACTGTGTTCAAACAAATGACTTATGCTAAATTGAATTGTTTGAAAAAGAACTCTTTGATCATTTAACTGTGTGTAAACAAATGATGGAAGTTTAATTGAATTTAGTGTTAAATAGCAATACTTGAAAGCATTTAATTGTGTGCAGAAATATGAGCTCAGGTTCGTTTAAAAATGTTATTTACAAAATGCGTTTACATTTCATATATTTAATATATATGTATGAGGAGGATTTGACATTAAATAACCTACAACGGTTGATATGCCATAAAACATAAGGAAAATTTGCTGACAGTATGCTATCACCTCTTAACAGCTATTCAACAAAAGTAGATATAAACGTGCAATGAACCCAACTTAAAATAAACTCGGACAGTTTGATATGCCGTAAAAATCAATTAGTATATAAAACCGGTAATGCAGGTTTGGTTTATTTAGATTTTATGGCATATAAACCTTTGTAGGTTATTTAATGCCAAATCTATTTTTATACCAATAAACAATTCTATATCAAACAATTTAGATTAGCATAAGTATAGAGTTTAATTGTTCAAAACATTTCTATTTCAAACTATTCAGTTAAGTCAAACAATTCTTTTTGGTTTAAGTACAGTTTCAATGTCAAAAACTGTTCTATTTCAAGCAATTCAGTTTAGCATAAGTACTCAGTTTAGTTATATTTGGCCTATAGATAGGGCCCTATCAAGTCTTACTATTCCGGACCAGAGTGAACGTGGGAGCGATAGCAATAAAAGAGTTTTCCGCATTCCCCAAAGCTCCATCATTACTGGAACCTAACTCCATCAGATTGTTTAGTGTCATATCCGGGTCACTTGTTCTGTCTTATCCATATGCAGAGAAGTGGTCGGTGTATTCTACAGCCCCAGCCGACTGGGTAACAGATGATACAGGATTATGTTATATTGGATTACAACTTAGCTTTTCTTAAAAGTCTAATTTGTTGGGGTTTTTTGTTTGTTTGTTGTTTTTTTCATTTAATACCAATTTTATAACATTCTGGAGAATAGCTTTAAAGTCCCTATTTGTTATGGTCAATGGGAGATCTAAATGATAACAAGACATAGAAATAAGTGATAAGAAATATATTGAAGGGAAATCGTACATACACAAACGATAGCGGGGTGAAACCCCTCCTCAGCTTAACAATCAGGAGTATTACTGCTCTTGGTAACGGCTCACTGAGATTCCTCTGAGAGAAGAGAGCTCAGTCGGTATGTCACATGAGGACGAGTCCATCCATCGGGGATACCCCAACACTATTGACTGAGTTACCTATATTATACACTTTTCTATTGTACCATACCCATGATACGTACATAGAATGTTCATAACATATATACATAGAACATAGGAATCCCGAAACCCGAAAAACACTTACGACTTCTTAGTTCAAGTACGAAACTTTTTATTACCTTTGGGTTTAAAGGTTTTCCGACATAAGGAGAGAGACACATTCTATTCTGGCTTTTCCATCTGCCCCCCAACACGTGTGGTGCCTGTAGCGCGCAAATTCGTCTGGCCTCTGCGAGACCCGAAAGTCGACCCTTTTCGTTCGGTGTCTAGTTCTCAACTAACTGACTTTTTTCAAATCCCCCAAAATCCTCCACGCATGCTTCCGGTGCATGACGTCATTCACATCCCCCGGTCCTGAGATTTTTATTTTGACATCTGTGAACGACACATCCTCCCCGCGTGCACGTCAACACCTGTGTTCAATTTGCACCGAACGAACCCATGCACTGAGCCGAAAGGTTCTCAGCCTAACTAAACCCAAAGGCAAGATATATAAAACGTAATCCCTCGGCCATTACATTACACTATTACATACATTAAACATTTTAATTTGATGCTACGTACTGCATATATGCATTCGCGAAATAACATGAACCTGATATGTTTTTCTCGACTTTGTAATTGTTGGGGTATCATCCTTATTTTCGATACACAATAGACTCTTCCAATAAACATTTGTCTGTAATCCACTCTAGGAGTACGTTGCAAAAACTACATTGGCAACATTGTATTACTTGTTTTCTGTAATATATAACTCTTATTCTTCTCTCTAAGTACATGTTTGTCTTATTCATTTTATGTCCTTTTCCGAGGATATAACTGTAATAAAAAGAATTCATGCAATTATCCCTAGAATTTCAAAAGCATGAATAAAAAAGAATGTCGACAGTCCAAAATGTTGAATATGCAATGGGAAAGAATGAGTCAATCTGTCATATTGTGAGTGTTTACAGTGGCCTGATACGGAAAGAATACAAGTTCAGACAAGATTGTATAAACAAAGCTCTATACTAGGATGTTTTGCATCAATATAGTTTTCGAGAAAGAAGTAAGAGGTATCTAAAGTATAAATGAAATTTCCCCAAAAGACAGTTGATCTTAAAAAGATCAACCGTCTGTATTATAACTTCTTTAAGTAAACTGTATTGACAAGTCTCAATGTCAACTCACGCATAAAGGTAAAGCATGGACGGTTATTGACTGGTAAACGACAATATGTAAATCTGATCTCCATGATAAAATAAACTGGGAATTTTTCCAAATTGTATCTGTGTCAGTACTCCCGTATAATTGCACTACTCTAACGGACTTTAACGAAACGCACTTAGAAAAGGTTAGATGGGAACGACACAAAAATGAACTCCTATGTTGGCCGACCTGCAAAAACTTTATCAGCTCAATTCTGACACTGGATGCGAAATAGAGGACTTGTCAAAAGTGATGGACGATAGGGACGGAAGACGAGAAAAAGCCGAGGGAATCCGCACAGCTATGACGCCTTGAGTCGAGGATGATTCCAATTCAAATACCAGCGAATATGACAAGTTGTGGTAATATCGATAAAGAAGTATACTTTGTCAATTATTTTTAAGACGATTGGTTTGGTTTTATGGCATATCAACCATTGTGTTTTTTTCTTTTGCCCCATTAGATTAGGAACCCTCTCCCACTTAGAATAGGTCCGGCCTCCATTTCGTAGAAGTGGGAATGACAGGGCAAACAAACGGGGAATTTTTCCTTTGTTTCGTATTCGTTTTTGTATTTCGGTTTTTTCTTCCTTCCCCATCATATAACATTTTTGTTAATAAATCATATATTGTAAATAAAATCATTCATTCCATTCGGGGTTTTAAGTAGGTCTTCTCACCGAGCAAATGGGGTATTTTAGTGAATGTAGCGTGATTGGTGATGAATGGTTGTTGATATACTGTACTGTTGAATGAGTCGGCAAATGAAGCTTACTAGGTCCCCTTAGAACATATAAAAATCGCACGACCGCTCCCTTCCACTCCCCACAAAACTATAGAGCTTCGTGCTCACCATTTTATATTCAAAAAATGGAAATAAACGGAGTTCACCAGATCAGCGTGACACAATCACGTGTGACACCATTTGCGTAGTGGACGGATAGTCACTACCCCAATGGATTCTTAGATTCCTACCAACTAACTACTGTTTAACCAGGTTCACTTATATCTTGTTTCTGTTACTTGAATATATATGTTTTTCTATCAACTCTTTTTGTGTTCCCCGTGTCTTTCTTTTGTCATCATCAGAACAGTTTTCTTTTTTTTTTAACTTACAGAGTTTCAAGGCTGTGGAGTTTGTACGAAATAATATCAAATGATATCCGTGTTGATCGTATTATATTCCACTAGAAACAATTATTTCTGATGTCTTTGGTTCAGATAAGAATTAATTTTTTCTTGGCCACAATACAGCCAATCAGGTTGTCAACTAACAGTTTAAAACATTTTATATTTTCAGATATTTTTTCATCCAGGTACCTCGGTTAGCTTAGATTTGGTTTCTTTGTTTAATGGCATATAAACTTTATTTAATTATTTAATACCAAAGCCATCCTTGTAAAAGAACAAAAGTATTGCCATCTACGTCGTAGCTGAAAAGAAGATCCCAAGGATTTTAGTCTTAAAATCAATGTAATAGTGAGACTGGTTTGGTTTGGTTTGGTTTGGTTTGTTGGGTTTTATGGCATATCAACCTTTGTGGGTTATTTAACGGCAAATCCATTTTTATGTAAATAATCTGTTCAATTTAAAACAATTCAGTTTAGCATAAGTACACAGTTTAATTGTCAAAAACATTTCTATTTCAAACTATTCAAGCAGTTATATGTAACAATTCAGTTAAGTGTAAATACAGTTTTAATGCCGATAATTCAGTTCAGCATCAGTACACAGTTTAGACGTCAAAACTGTTCTATTTTAAACAATTCAGTTTAGCATCAATACGCAGTTTAAATGCAAAAATCAGTATAGTGAAAGAAGCACGGTTTAGCTCTATTTAACCCTTAAATAGGACCCTTATCAGGTGCTACCACTCCGCGCCAGACAGTGAAATCTAGGATATATATATATATATATATATAAGAGCTTTATGGTTCTTACTAGCTCACTTGGTGAGTTAATGGAGGACCAAATGTTGCAGTATTGTTAAGTAGTGCTCAATATCTATGATATATATATATATATATATATATATATATACCCCGCACAAGCAGGATATAACACAAGGTCAATTCTTTAAGCGAAGTTTAATAGGTCTGAATTTAATTTTCATTCTCCCAGACCGGTTGCCCTTGCAAGGTTAAAGATCCTAGTCTGCCCGACTATTGACTCATAGCTGGAAAGAGAATAGGTGGAGTCATAATATTCTGAAGAGTATTAACACTATGTGTACTGCAAACAGCCTTGTCTAAGTTTGAACTTCGATCTCCGTGTTCATTTCCTACGACAATAACCATTACACCACAGCCATTACAATATATATATATATATAGACTTATCTGCTAATATGAATGTAACATCCCTGGAGAAGAGAATGATTGTTAAATATAAGTACCTTGAAAGAAAGATAAGGAGAATACGTAATGTCTCAAGAAAAGTCATGCAAGTTGTTATTGGTGTGTTGGATATCACTAATAATAAATATGAGTACTTTCTGAGAGACATTGGAGGAACCACAAGAATTTCATTAATATGGAACTCGGTGATATTTGGTAAGCCATGAATCATCAGAAAGGTACTCGATATATCAGTTAACTAGACGAAACCTGATATTAAGGGCATAAATCCTAAATCTATTTGTGTGAATCATTCATCTCATTATAATTCACCGAGTGCCAGTTCCATTAATGCTCTTTTATTTGAAATCCAATTTCAACTTAACTCGAAGAAATTGTTAGTGTCATTCAGGAGTGGGAAAGGTAGTCAACTAGGAATTATGCAAAAGATAATAATTTGAACATGCTGACAAATGGCATATGCACAAACCCGAATCAGTTATAGAAAATGAGACCCTGACTACTATATTCTCATAGACATTGAGATACAAACGATTTCGTTGGGTTTTATGGCATATCAAACATTTTGAGTTATCTAATGCCAAAATCACGTTTATGCATATGTATTAAATATTCATTATTTGGTCTGTTTGAGTTATATCAACCATTGTAGGTTATTTAGTGCCAAATCCTGTTTATATATATAAAATAGATGTATAGGACTTGGTTTGGCTGTCTTTTATGGCATATCAATCATTGTAGGTTATTCAATGCCAAATCCTATTTATACAAATATCTTAAATATACATGATTTGGTTTGTTTGGGTTCATGGTATATCAACTATTGCAGGTTATTTACTTCTAAATCCCGCATATATATATATATATATATATATATATATATATATATATATATTTTACTAATCTAATATCTATCAGCATTCACGGTACCAGAAAAAAAAAAGAAAAAAAAACCGCCAGGAACAAGAGATAAAAATATCTCGAATCACCGCCCCGGGGAAAAAGAAAAAATTATAGGTCAAAAAGAAAGAAAAGGCCAACCTCGTCTGACCCCTTGAAAAAAATCAAGGGATACGCAGTCAGTTGGTCAAAAGAAAACTAAAACCTTCCGCGAATCCTGCAATGCTACAATTACAAAAGTGCTCAACACGAATGGAGCCAATTATAAAATTAACTTAAATCGCGAATCGGAAATCTTCTACTAAAGTTTCACCTTATCGGATCAACAGGAAGCCTAACTCGGAGTTAGGCTTCCTGATGATCCGATAAGGTGAAACTTTAGTAGAAGATTTCCGACTCGTGATTTAAGTTAATTATATATATATATATATTTATTATCTGTAGACTCATTTTGTTGATAACATTTTTAAACGAGCCTGAGTTCTTTTTGCACACAGTTAAATGGTTTCAAACATTGCTATGTATCCCTAACAATTCAAATAAACCTCATTCATTTGTTTACTCGTAGTTAAATGATCTAACAATTCAATTTAACATAAGTCATTTGTTTCCAATCAATTTAAATGTCAAACACTTCTTGATCCGATCAGGTGCTCTCACTCCAGGCCAGAGTGGACTTGGGAGCAATGGCAATAAAAAGGGTACTCAGCATTCCCCAAAGCTCAAGCATTATTGGAGCCTCGTTCTCAGTTATTTTTGTGTCATATCCAAGACAATTTTTGGAGGGTGGGGGCTTATCTCTCTGTAGAGATGCAGTCGGTGTATTCTATAGCACCCGCTTCCCATCAGAATGGGCTCAGATACAAACGTAATTCCTCCAGATCTAATGTTAACAAGAAAAAGAACTTATCATTTGGTGGATTTTGCAAATGAAATGATGGTTTGTTGGGGTCCGGCTTCAGAATATTTTTATCATCCAAATTATTGATATAGTAAGTAAAGTTGGCAACCATTGTCGAGGGTGACCAGAAGGCTCCCTTTTCAATAGCTACTACACCGAAGTGTAGGGGAGGACGCCTCGACTACGGTCGCCAACTTTTTTACTTAAAATATTGATTTCTGTCGGGTACTTTTCGTTTGATTTGGGAGTATTCTGTTAAATAGCTGACCATAGTGAAAAATGGTATATGCACAAACCTGAATCTGTTCACACTTGCTCACCAACCAAATTATCTGGGACATTAAAATGCAAACGGATCAAACAATCTCCACCAGTTTTTGAGTTAATTAAGTAAAAGACCTTAGTGATACATAGTAATACTTGGAAACATTTAATTTTGCTGACATGCTAAACTGAATTGTTTGAAATAGAACTGTTTCATGATTTTACCGTGTGTAAAT
Organism: Sepioteuthis lessoniana; assembly: GCA_963585895.1. Classification (NCBI taxonomy): domain Eukaryota; kingdom Metazoa; phylum Mollusca; class Cephalopoda; order Myopsida; family Loliginidae; genus Sepioteuthis; species Sepioteuthis lessoniana. Next base: position 94,173,371 of record OY757913.1, on the reverse strand, counting down.
AAAAGACTAATGTTTAATTGAATTGTTAGTGATGCATTGCAATACCTGAAACAATTTAACTCTGTGCAAACAAATGAGCTCAGGCTCGTTTAAGAATATTATTTACAATATGTGTTTAGAAACTATATACTTGATATTTACGTCAGAAAATTATTTGGCCTTAAATAACCTACAATGCCATCAAACTAAACCAAACCTGACGTCAAAATGATAAATTTATTTGTACAGATTTACACTTTCTATTTTTTAGATCAGAGTGCAGTATCGGTGTAACGGTAAAAACTCCACGGTTATTTTTAATACTGAAGGTAAAAGTCGACTCATGTTGTAACAGCGATCCATGATGATACTGATGCTTCTTTTTAGGAAGGATTAATTAACTAATAAGTATATCTTTATTTATTCAGTAATTTGGAGGAGCGGGCTGCCCCAGTGGACCCCATCGTGAAAATGAAAAAAAGCGAAAAGATAAACCAATATTTAGATCTTGCTAGTGAGCTAAAAAAAGCAGTGGCATATGAAGATGATGATATCAATCGTAGTTCATCCGCAGGGGACGGTTCCCTATGCTTAGAAAGGAATCTGAAGGAATTAGAGGTCAGAGGAAGAATCAAGACCACCTAAACAAAAGCGCAGTTTTGATAAGCTCGAATACGAAGCAGAGTCCAAGAAAGCTAAGGAAACTCGCGGTTACTCAGACTTTTGAGAAAAACCTGTTAAAACTAGTGTAAAAAAAACAAGGCGTAAAATCATAGCATTGGTAATATTTAACCCATGGTTAGTGAGATAAGTGGGGTTATAACTTTCCCAATGATAACAGAAAACGTATTGGCGCGACTGAAGAACAAACCCGTTTACTACGATGTCATACTTTGTTTGCCACTTCACAACGAGGACTTCTCCATAATGGCTGGGTTAGGTTGGGCTTTATAGCATATCAACCATTATAGGCTATTTAATGTCAAATCCTCTTTGTACATATGATTTGTAAACGCACAGTTTGAGGATTAAATTCTTAAATGAACCCCCGCCCATAATGGAGTTAATGATGATGATGATGCTAACCAAATAATGTATTTGAGCCTAAATTAAAATCCATCATCTTCTTTGAGGTGTGAAAACTCAATAAGAATAGACAATCCAAACTACAGCACTGACAAGATTGGCCAGAATACTGAGAAAAGTCCTGGTGACTTGTTGTCACTCGGGCTCCAGTGGAAGACCATCGGCTAACACTGGTGTAGAAACATCTCAAAGGAGTAAAATAATCATACAAAGAAAGCGAAAAGAGAAACACGAACTTTGGCCTTGCCAGAGAATTAACTGTTGAACATGATTGATGGTTTGGTTCGGTTTAGTTTAGCTTGATAGCACATCAACAATTGTAGGTTATTTAATGCCAAATCCAATTTTATACATATAAACAGTTCCATTTGAAACAATTTAGTTTAGCGTAAGTATACCGTTTACGTCAATATGACTTATAGATTGGACCCTATCTAGTGCTACCACACCGGGCCTGGGTGGACCTGAGAGCGATGGCAATAATTAGGTACTCCACGTTCCCTAAAACTTCAGTATTAGTGGAGCTTGACCATCAAAATGTTTAGTGTTATATCTCGGACACTCAGGAGAGTCTTACCTCTCTGCAGAAACATATTCGGTGTATTCTGTAGTCCCGGCTTACTGGGCAAGAATATATGAGAAACGATGATACCAATTTTAATTGGCGCGTTTGGAACAGACCTCAAAGGCTTAGAAGAGTTGGAAATCAGTGGACGAATCGGGATCATCTAAACTACTGCATCTTTAAGATAGGCTAGAATACTGAAAAGAGTCCTGGAGAACTGAAGAGACTTGTCGTCACTCAGATTCCAGAGTAAGCCACTAACGCTGGTGTAAAGAACTCACGAGTAAAAAAAAAATAATACCTTGGTTTTGCCAAAGAAATGAAAAAGCAATTGAATACCAAGGTTACTGTGATGCCATTTGTAGTTAAAGAACTTGGAACAGTTTCAAAGAATTTGGGAAAGGGATTGGGTGAACTGAAGACCAGAGAAAGAATCTAAACCATCCAAACCAAAGTACTGTTAAGAGAAACAAAAATACTTATAAGAATCTTGGAAAATTGATTAAACTTGTCACTTGGATTCCAGTTAAAACTGGTATGAAAAACTCGCAGAGAACGTGTTGTGACGCCGACAAAGGAAAGACTCGGACAACACAATAAGGGTTGATAGAAAAACATATATATTCAAGTAACAGAAACAAGATACAAGTGAACCTGGTTAAATTGTAGTTAGTTAATAGGAAGCTGAGAGTCCATTGGGTTAGTGACTATCCGTCCACTATGCAAATGGTATCACACGGGACTGTGTCACCCTGATTGATGAACTGTTATTTGTCTTCCTGCCAACCACTAGGACGAGTATGGCACAAGGTCTTTTTAAGGCGTATCCGGGCGCAGGGTCGTAGCCCACATGCACCCAGCAAACGTTGATAGGTAAACTCTGTCTGACGCTCTCGTTGACATGTATTTATAGAGGAGGGCGAGTCCATTATGTAGGGAATACAACATAATAATAATAATAATACATGAGAAAGAGTGGACGGGGCTAAAAAGAGTGAAACTTTAATAGAGAAACTGAATCTCTTCTAATATCAGCACGAAACAACGCCCTAAGGACCAATCACATCAAACCAAGAAGAGATAAAACGCAACAAAACAGCAGATGCATGTTATGTATTGATAGAGACGAAACGATCAATCCCATAATAAGCGAATGCAGCACACTAGCACAGAAAGAATATAAGACTAGACACAACTAGTTGGGCAATGGGATTCACTGGGAATTGTGCAAGAAATTTTCATTTGACCATACGAACAAATGGTCTATGCATAACCCAACATCTGTCCTGGAAAAGGTAATGCACAAACTCTTCTGGGATTTTGAGATATAAACGGATTACCTAACCTCGGCTAGACGACCAGATCTAGTAATAATCAACAACTAAAAAAGAGAACTTACCGAATTGCGCACTTTGCCGTTCTGGCTGACCACAGAGTAAAGTTGAAAGAAATCAAAAAGAAAGATAAGTACCTGGACCTTGCTAGAGGATTAAAAAAAACTGTGGAACATGAAAGTGACGGTGTTCCAAAATGTAACTCTTGCACTTGGTACAGTCACCAAAGGATTGATAAAGAGACTGAAGGACTAGTGGAGACCATCCAAACTACAGCACTATTGTGATTGGCATGGAGACTTGAGGAAATTTGCTATCACTCAAACTCCAGAGAAAAACCATCGGCTAACGCTGATGTGAAGTACTCTCAAAGAGTAAATAATAATAATAATAACAATAATAATAATAATAATAATAAAGGTGACAATTATACCATTCGTGATTGATGCTTTTCGTACAGTAACTGAGGGATTATTAAAGGGACTGGAGGACTTGGAAGTTGGCGGCCGAGTGGAGACCATCCAAACGACAGTATTATTGAGAATGGCCAAAATTCTGAGAGGAGCCCTGGAGACTTGCTGTCACTCAAACTCCAGTAAAAGACCATCAGCTAACGCTGATGTGAAAAAATGACTTATAAACTCCTATGGGACTTTAACATACAAACGGATCACCTAATTCCGGCCAGAAGACCAGACCTTAGAATAATCAACAAAAAGAAGAGAATTTGCAAAATTGTCGACTTTGCTGTTCCGGCGGATCACAGAATAAATCTGAAAGAATGTGCAAAGAAGGATAGGTACCACGACCTTGCAAGAGAATTGAAAAAGCTGTGGAACATGAAAGTGACGATTATACCAATTGTGATCGGTGCTTTTGGCACAATAACTAAAGGATTATTAAAGGGCCTGAAAGACTTGTAAGTTGGTGGACGGGTAGAGACTATCCAAATGACAGCATTGCTGAGAATGACCAGAATCCTGAGACGAGTCCTGGAGACTTGAGGAGACTTGCTGTTACTCAAACTCCAGTGAAAAACCATCAGCTCACACTGATGTGAAAAACTCTAAAGGAGTAGTAATAATAATAATAATAATAATAATAATAATAATAATAAGAAGAAGAAGAAGAAGAAGAAGAAGAAGAAGAAGAAGAAGAAGAAGAACATCATATTTGATTATGATGTTTAATTCTATAAAAAATATTACGATCATGATGGCCGCGTAATGTTTGGGAGACATATATTTGCCGATGATTTGTGAGGGAATGGGAACGCAGGACTGATATGAAATTAATGTAGTTGAACTAGGTTATAGTGAAGGAGCAAGATGTAGAACAACCTGCAAGTGGTGTAGATATCTATGGAAGAAGAAAATAAAGCAAACGTCCTGGAATGCGCTGTGTAGTCTGGGGAGGAAGAAGAAAGCGCCTTTTGTAAACAGCAAATCCATATTGGATGACAGCAGCAGATAAATTTAAAGACAATGTTTGTTCAAAAAAGGTGTGGAGCAAAGCAGTGGTGGTGATGATGATGATAATAATAATAATGATAAAAAGGTGGACGAATAAAAATATTATGATATCAATAATGGTGACGTGTCTGCTGCTCCTGTGATAATTTTATTGTTTGCATGTTGTTATTTTTTTAAATCAGGAAATGCGTGGTCGACATGCCGATGAACCAGATTCAAAATGGTAGCAGCTACGGGCGGACTGAAGCTAAATGTTTTCTCGACTTTAACGAGCCAAAGAAAGCAGCGTTTTGTTGAGATATATGCACACATACATCTCAATAGTGTGTGCACATTTCCCGCATATATCTCCATTGACTGTACACGTTTCAACATTAGTTGTTTCCTTCTAAACTGAACTTCGACTCAAAGCAAAGTATAAAATGAGAACATTTGGAAATGAACAATACGCTCCAATCTGGGATGGAACCTGTGAAAATTTTTCTGGCGTACTAATTTACGGGTGAATATATATATATATATATATATATATATATATATTTCTCTATGTCTATGTGTAAATGTGTTCCATGTACGTCTTTGGTTTGGCTTGGTTTTATGGCACATCAACCATTGTAGGCTTTTAATGCCAAATCCATTTTTATACCTATAAACAGTTCTATTTCAAGCAATTCAATTTAGCATAAGTACACTGTTTACTTCTACTTGACTCATTAGGTGCTCCCACTCTGGGCCAAAGTGGACCTGGGAGTGGTGGCAATGAAGAGATACACGGCATTTCCCAAAAATCAACATTACTGGAACCTCACCATCGGATTGTTTAGTGTCATTAACCGGACATGCGTTTGGGGGTCATAGCCCTCAGCAGAGAAGCTGTCAGTGTATTCTACAGCCCCAGTCGACAGGGCGATGTATATCTTTGCAGAGCATTATATATAAGATACAAACATAAAAGCAACATTAGAAAAATAAGAAAATATATGGATAGCACGCATGAAACATTTGGATTTGACATGAAACATAAATATCAACCCTTAAAATAAAACTGAGGGGTTCACAATCACCTACATAAACAAATAAGCTTACCAGTCAGTCAGAACTAATTTGAAAAGGACTCCACCCAAACTTAATCAAAATCTCATAAAACAGATGCCTGGACTACAGATATATAAAAAGTCGGTTGAAGATATTTGGACACCAGAAAATAATTCACATTCAGCAAGTGAATATGTTACGTCACTAGTACATTTTTATCGCTTCTCTTAAAGCATATCAACTTGTTTATAGAAAAAAAATTAAACGTCCTAAAAATAAGAATTTTAACAAAAATTTTTCTTTGTCACGATAAACTAAGGTCGAAAAGAATATTTCTATTTCCCTGGTCAATTTTGTTCTTCCATATATAAATATATATATATATATATAAAGCCAAGTCGGCTGGGGCTGTAGAATACACCGACTGCATCACTGCTAATGGGTAACATCTCCACCTATGAGTGTCCTGATATGACATTAAACAATCTGATAGTGAGGCTTAAGTAATGCTGAAGCTTTGGAGAAGTTGCAGTAGCCTTCATTGCCAACGCTTTCTGGTCCCCTCTGGGCCGAAGTGGTAACACCTAATAGGGTCCTATCTATGGTTCAAGTAGAACTGTTTGACATTTAAACTGAGTGCAAACAAATGACTTATGCTAAATGGAACTGTTGGATCATATTACCGTGTATAAACAAATGATTCTTTAATTGAATTGTTAGTGATACATAGCAATACTTGGAAGTGTTTAACTTTGTCGACTTATGCTAAATTGAATTGTTTGAAATAAAACAGTTTTATCATTTAATTGTGTGTAAACAAGTGACTGGGTAATTGAATTTTTCGTGATACATAGCAATATGTGGAAACATTTAACTTTGTCAACCTATGTTTACAAATCATATATATCTCATATGTATGAATAAAGAGCATTTAGCATTAAATAACCTTTGTTGTATACTCATATGCAGATCATAACGACGCAATGAAGACGAGCTGACACAGGTCTTTAGAAAAATATACCTTTAGAAAAATATACCTCTCACTTGGTTCGAAAGGGTTACTAAAGGTTTTACTGTGTGAGAGGTGAGTTGGAGACTGAACAGAACTGTAACATATTGACCCCCACTCTATTGGCCATAACCGTGTATCTTTCCCGTTCTCCTGGGCTGCTCAATTGGGCCTGGGGGCCCAGCCTCTCTGGGACATGGTCTTCATTCCAGTATCTTCTCTCCAACTCATCTGAGGCTCTGAACTCCAACTGCTCAATCGGGGGTCCTGAGGGCCTCTTCTGTTGGGTTCTGATTCTCTCTACAGCATCTTATCTCCAACTAACTCGAACTTCCTGTGCACCGAGTTATATTATTGTTTTACGTCCACTCAATTCAACCTATCGACAGACAAGGTTATCCCCTTGATACCTTCGACCGGATGCACCTGTTATTTACACAGGTGTATTTCCTATTTTGACAGCTCGGCCGGGGCCAATATGCAACACTTACAATTGTTGATATGCCATAAAACTCAACCATGAAAAACCGTGTGTGTGTATATATATATATATATATATATAATGTGTGTGTGTGTGTGTATGTGTTAAAAAGTAAACAATTTTTTAAACAAAAAAATTAAAAATAGAAAATGATCTCAAAGCTAGCCAGCAGAGCAAAGTAAAAACCTATAATAAGCGTAGTTCACCTACCCACTCCTCGGCTGTTATATTCTTTTAAGTTTCATGAAGCTATGAAAAAGCTATAATCATCTGATAAGACCAGCGAAAAAGAGAATGAAGAATCAAAATAAATATTGAATCTCACAAATGTAAAATACTCTACTGCACCTGGAGTAGCAATGATATATATATATATATATATATATAGAGAGAGAGAGAGTAAGTAAAGTTGGCGACCAGAAGGCTCCCTTTTCAATAGCAACTACTCCGAGGTGTAGGGGAAGGTGCAACTAATTTCCCTGGATTGCTCCACTTTACCCTTGATACGTACTTTATGGCTGAGTATTAAGCAAGGAGGTATCAAGTACCATTTCTAAAGTCTTTGGTATGACACTACCTGGGATTGAACCTCGGTCACCAAGACCGTTGGCGAACACTGTGTGTGTGTGCACGCGCGACGGATAAAGAAGAAAACGGATAAATAAAAATCCGCTCTCCAAATTTATCATTTTTATTTCTTTAAATTGAGAGAAAATTTGGCTGAAAAACCTTCGTACAAAATCTTTTCTTTTGCACATAGTTAAATGGTTCCAGGTATTGCTATGTATCACTAATAATTCAATTATAAATCGGTCATTTGTTTACACCTAATAAAGTGGTCAAACAGTTCTATTTCTAACAGTTCATTTCAATATAAGTCATTTGTTTGCACACAGTTGTAATGTTAAACAGTTTTATTTGACCCATAGATAGGACCCTTTCGGATGCTTTCACTCCGGACCATAGATAGGACTATTTTAGGTGCAACCCCTCCCGGCTTGAGTGGACTTTGGAGCGATGGTAATGATGGGGTCCATATTTACCAACTCCTCCGTTCGGGCAGAATATGACACAAGGTCAATTTTTAAGCGGAGTTTAACAGGTTTGATTTCAGAGTTTTCCTTCTCCTAGACTAGTTGCCTCACCAAGGCTGAAGAACCTAGTCTGCCCTACTATCTACCCATAGCTGGAGGGAGAATAATTGGATTCATATCTTTCCCAAGGGTATTAGTGCTATGTGAAATGCAGTCATCCGCGTCCAGGATTTGAACTCGTGTCGCCGTGTCCATTTCCTACGACGATAACCATTACACCACGGGCACCTCCTAAAATGGTAATGATGGGGTACTACGCTTTCCTCAAATCTCCAGCATTACTGGAGCCTCACCATCCTATTGTTTAATGTCTTGATCAGGATACTCATTGGCGGGGTCTTATCCCTCAGTAGAGATGCAGACAGTGTATTCTATAGTTCCACCTGACTGGGCCCCGAGGGTTTTAGTACGAATGCAAATTTAATAGCGCGATCAGAGTTCGAACTCGCTTACCACACTGTCACAGTCCTGAACGTCAGCCTCTATATACGGGGTTTCTCTTAATACCCAAGATATTATCAACATCAACGTTTTTATTTACTTCTTAATTTATTGAACAAAATTTAACTGTAGAATTACTTAAATTAAGAAAACGTGTATCATAAAAAATACTTTGGTCCACTCACCACGACGATAACCGGTAGTTCAAGAGCGTCTCCACTTTTTACATTTGATACCCACTTTTCCAAATTATAGAAAATAGTTTTAAATTCCCTTATTTGTATTGTACATGTTTCTATGAAATGTAGAAAATATTAAACATCTTAATTTGATGCTACGTATTTTATATACGCATTCGAGAAATAACATGAACCTGATATGTTTTTCTCTACTTTGTGATGTAGAAGAATTCGCGTAATTATCCGTGGAATTTTAAAAGCATGAATAGAGAAGAATGTCGACAGTCCGAAATGTAGAATATGCAACGTGAAAGAATGAGTCAATCTGCCATATTGTGAATGGTTGCAGTGGCCTGATATGGAAAGAATACAAGCTCAGACATGATTGTGTAGCCAGAGATCTATACTGGGATGTTTTGCATCAATACATGTTCCAAAAAAAGCACTAAGTGGTTACCATAGTACCAGGGTGAGTCAAAAGTCTTGCTATATTTTTTGTACGTGGTAGTTTGAGGCAGGTAAATCATGTGACCCTGTACCCGTGTGGTTGGTAGTAACGTGGTAGGTGATGCGCTGACACGTGCCACTTTGCTTCACTCCATTTAGTTTTCTGGCATATCAAACATTGTTGGTTAGTTAATGCCAAATCCTCTTTACATATATATATTAGATATATATGATTTAGTTTGGTTTTATAGTATATCAACTATTGTAGGTTATTTAATGCCAAGTTGGCTGGTTGGTTGGTTGGGTTTACGGCATATCAACCTTTGTAGGTTATTTATACCAAATCCATTTTTATAGAAATAAACAGTTCTATTTCAAAAAATTCAGTTCAGCTTGAGTACACAGTTTAATTCTCAAAAGCATTTCTACTTCAATCCATTCAGTTTAGTCAAATAGTTCTAATTCAAACAATTCAATTCAGCATAAGTACAGTTTCTATGTCAAAAACAGTTCTATTTCAAAAATTCCGTTTTGCATATTACGCAGTTTAGTTCTATTGGACCCATAGATATGACTCTTATCAGGTGCTACCACTCCGGGCCAGAGTGGGCCTAAGGGAGATGTTAATGACGGGGTACTCCGCATTCCCCAAAGCTCCAGTATTACTGGAGCCTCACCATCAGATTGTTTAGTTTCATATCCATGACACTCGTTGGGGGAATCTTACCCCTCTGCAGAGAAGCAATCGGTGTATTCAACAGCCCCAGCCGACTGGGCAATATTTAATGCCAAATCCTCTTAATACATATATATCAAATATATATAATTTGATTTGGTATCAACAATTATAGGTTATCAAATGAAAAATCCTCTTTAGACATATATATCAAATACATATAATTTGTAAGCACATTTTGTTGATGAAGTTTTTAAACGGGCCTAAGCTTCTTTTTCACACAGTTAAATGGTTCAAAATATTGCTATGTATCGCTAAACATTAAATTAAACATCAATCATTTGTTTAAACATAGTCAAATGATCAAACAGTTCTATTTGTAAAAATTCAGTTTAGCATAAGTCAACAAAGCTAAATGGTTCCAAGTATTGGTCTGTATCACTAAAAATTCAATTAAACATCAGTCTTTTGTTTACACATAGTTAAATGATCAAACAGTTCTATTTCTAACATTTCAAATTAGCCTAAGTCATTTTTTCACACACTTTAAATGTCAAACAGTTCTATTTGACCCATAGATAGGACCCTTTCAGGTGCTACTACTCCGGGTCAAAGTGGACCTGGGAGCAATGGCAATGAAGGGGTACTCCATATTCCGTAAAGCTACCGCATATTACAAGAGCCTCATCTAAAGATTGTTTAATTTCGTATCCAAAACACTTGTTGACGAGGGTGGACTTATACCCCAATGCAAAGATGCAGTCGGTTACAAATTTGCCTCACACTACAAACATACTGTAAAACTATAGCCCCAACTGAATGGGCCCACTCCCTTTAGAATTTAAAAGCCGCACAGATGAACATTTAGTTTAATTCGGAAACATCTAAAAACATGTTGTAAGCGAAAGGTGAAGGCGTAGTTTGTCACAGGACGCTAATTCGATGGTTCAACAAATTTCGGTCAGGTTGCAAAAGCCTCGACCAACAGACAATGTCAGATAGACCTAAATCTGTGGATTCAGTGGGTTTGCTCCGATGGGCACACCCGGGGATTATAAACTGAACTTAGAATCTCACGGAATCATAGATTTCTTTCATGGTCATGTCACATGCGTCCGGGGCTACCAAAATGTGACTCACGTTACAAACATACTGTAAAACTTTCAAATCAAACTTGAATCTCGTTTTTTTTTTTTTAATATTAGTCAATCTGCATGAATAAAATAGAATGACAGAAAAGAGATTTGTATCTAACTTACAATAAATCTCAGTATATTTCTTCATTTAATTGTAAAATGTTAATCAAATAATCTAAATTAAAAAAAATATTTTGAATATTTTAAAACTTTTATTTAACTTGTTTGGTTTTTCTTATGGTATTTCAACCCTTGTGTTATTTAATCAGTTTCAGTCGCAGTTTTGTAATTTCAAAAAAAAAAACACTGGATTGAACTGGAGTCACAGTTATCTTTCCTTGGCTATTTTTCTTATCAAACGATGCCACTAACACAAGCGAATAAGGCGCCTCTGGTGGTGTAATGGTTAGCAAGCTCGACTCGCAAACCTACACGAGTGAGTTCGAGTCTCATTGGGTGCCCCTTTCATATGGCCTTGTGCCACATCTAAGCAAAAAGCTTAGTAAATTACCACTAACACAAGCGAATAACAGTAGATCCTCTATGAAGCGCCCCCGTCCAACATCAAGTGAAGTGAACTGTTGATTCGCTTTTGGGATTTGTCCGCGATGCTGTATCCCATAGATTCCAATACTTGTACGACGCGTGTTGAATCTTATATCCTGTGACAAGCCAAAGCACGCTGACAGAATAATCATAGAAGGAGCATGTTTAATTGTCGCGAGGTTTGAACCGTTCTCTATGACAGAAAGTCGTCGTTACACATCTCCGGTACTACGCTCGTAAGTTTTTGATCATCTAATTTTTCCTTCTCCTTCTCTCTCTCTCTCTATATATATATATATATGTATTTGTCCAGTCGGCTGGGGCTGTAGAATATACCGACAGCACCTCTGCAGCGGGGTAAGAACCCTCCCGAATTAGCGTCCTGATATATGACACTAAACGATCTGATGGTGAGGTTCCAGTGATGTTGGGGCTTTGGGAAATGCAGAGCACCCCTTCATTGCCATTGCCCCCAGGTCCACTCTGGCCGGGAATGGTAGCACTTGATAGGGGCCTATCTATGGGTTAATTAGAACTAACTGCATACTTATCCTAAACTGAATTGATTGAAATAGAACTGTTTGACTAAATTGAATAGTTTGAAATAGGAATGTTTTTAACAATTGAACTGTACTTACATTTAAACTGCGTCCTTATGCTAAATGGAACTGTTTTTGACTTTGAAACTGTACTTACACTAAACTGAATTATTTCATATAGAACTGTTTTGACATTTATCTGTGTGTAAACAAAATCTGTACACATACTTAGCTGAATTAGAACTGTTTGTCTAAACTGAATCGCTTGAAAAAGAAATGCTTTTAACTATTAAGCTGTGTACTCATGCTAAACTGAATTGTTTGAAATAGAACTATTTTCATAAAAATGGATTTGGCGTTACATAACCTACAAAGGTTGATATGCCCTAAAACCCAAACAACCATACCAAACCATCTCTCTCTCTCTCTATATATATATATATATATATATATACTCAACGAAAATAGTTTCGTTCACGTAGATTTTTAAGCCTGAAAAAACTCTACAAAACTAGGGGTGGACTCATACGGCAGAGCTGAAATCCCAGCCATTACCACTTAGTGATCAATCAGCAAACAGCACGTTTAACAATCGATATACACCACTTATCTCTTGCAAACTGCCACAAACGTTTTCAGTTTAACTTAGTCTATAAGGACGTATGTAACAAATTAACTGAGATTAATGCAAAATAATGAAAACCAATACGAATTAATTATATTAATGCTATACCACACATCGTTTCTAATTGCTGATACACCGACTTTAAACTCTAACTGGAATGTCACAGCATCTTGGCGGCCAATCTGACGACTACGGTATGTTGCCTCTTTGCGCAATATCATGGCAACATAAAAGATTGTGAATATGAACATAATCTCTAATATGTAAGATTCCGAAGTTTCTTATATGGCTGATGTAATTACAATTTCAGAGAAAAATTAGGTACACTATACACTACAGAAGCACTGACAGCTAAATCAATGTTCATTTGGGTTTTATGGCATATCAACCTTTGTAGGTTATTTAATGCCAAATCTGTTTTTATACAAATAAGCAGTTGTATTTCAAACAATTCAGTGTAACATAAGTATACAGTTTAATTGTCAAAAACATTTCTATTTCAAACAATTCAGTTTAGTATAAGCATAGCTTTTGTTCACGCACAGATAAAAGTCAAAACAGTTCTACTTCAAACAATTCAATTTAGCATACAAAAAACAGTTCCATTTCAAATAATTCAGTTAAGCATAAGTACCTAATTCAAATGTCAAAACAGTTCTATTTCAAGCAATTCAGTTCAGCATTACACATTTTAGTTCTATCTGACCCATAGATATGACCCTATCAAGTGGTACCACTCTGGACCAATGTAGAGCTTTCACTTTCGGGCAAATATACTTGGGAAAGGTATGAAACCCCCTTTATCCTCCCAGCTATGGGTTAAATAGTACCACTACTGTTCTTCTAGGAGAAGGGCTTGGATATTAAATAACCTTTAAAGGTTTCTATGCCATTAAACAAAGAAACCAAACCAAACCAACACCAGAGTGGACCTAGGAGAGATGGCAATAAAGGGGTACTCAGCATTTCCCGAAGCTCCAGCATTACTGAAGTCTCACCATCAAATTGCTTAGTGTCATATCAGGACACTCGTTGGTGGTGCAGTCGGTATATTCTGCACCCCCCAGCCGACTAGGCAAAGAGTTTAATGCGATATTATGATTGTTTATTGTATACACTGACAGTAGCATTATAACTGTAATCACATAGCCCAAAATTTCAGATAAAATTGATCATAGACTATCCTCATTTGGGCCTACAAATAATCAACTCACTGTTTGGTGGAGAGTCACCCTATAAAGCAAGAGCAGATGTAACCCAGAATTTTGAGCTGAAAATTTTGAAATCAACTTACATGCCCTATTTACCAACCCCTCCGCTCGGGCAGGATACGACACAAGGTCAATTTTTAAACGGAGTTTAAAAGGTTTGAATTCAGAGTTTTCCTTCTCCTAGACTAGTTGTCTCAGCAAAGCTGAAGAACCTAGTCTGCCCTACTATTTACCCATATTTCAAACAAGAATAATTGGATTCATACCTTTCCCAAGGGTATTAGTGCTATGTGAAATGAAATCAGTCTCGTCCAGGATTTGAACTCGTGTCGCCGTGTTCATTTCCTATGACGATAACCATTACATCACGGGCGCCTCCTATCAACTTACATGCCCGGTTGACTTTATACCACAATTTACGATATATGTAGAGACAGATATAGACATACATATATTCAAACATTTGTAATTTTTCTCAATTTCATCTTAATTAAATCTTAATTAAATTTATTTCAATCAGGTATTGTGGGTTCAAATTAATCTTCCGTTTCTCTTGTAATTAACGTTATTCTAATTTTTAATATTCATAGTTATATAGTTTCAAGTATTCCTATCCAACGCTAATAATAATTGAGAGATCTAGTTAAAACCATAAACGGGTCCTTAAGAGGTACTATCACTGCATATCTGAGTGGACATAAGCATAATAAGAATAGTTAGAACATCGATTGATAAATCAGAGAAAACAGCTTCGAGCAGAAGGTACCCCGCAAAAACAATTACCGACGCCGACTACGCCGATGACATAGCGATACTGGCAAATACACTCAACCAAGCCGAAGCACTACTGCATAGTTTTGAACGAGACGCCGCAGGCATTGGCCTCCATGTCAATGTACACAAAACGGAACATACGTGCTATAATCAAACAGGTGACATCACCACACTAGACGGAACCACTCTGAAACTAGCAGGCAAATTCACCTACCTAGGAAGCAACGTCTCATCAACCGAAAAGGACATCGACACACGGCTAACGAAGGCGTGGACAGCTACGATAGGCTATTGATCATATGTAAATCAGATCTAACTGATAAAATGAAACGCAGTTTCTTCCAGGCAGCGGTCGTATCGATACTGCTATATGGATGCACTACTTAGATGCTAACTAAACGGCTCGAGAAGAAGCTATACGACAATTACACAAGAATGCTGCGAGTAATAATGAACAAGTCCTGGCAGCAACACCCAACAAGGCACCAACTATACAGCCACCTGCCTCCCATCACGAAAACTATCCAAGCTAGACGAACCAGACATGCAGGACACTGCTGGAGAAGCAGGGACGAGCTCATAAGTGATGTACTCTTATGGACCCCCACATATGGCCGGGCAAAAGTAGGACGACCAGCTCGAACATACATAGAGCAGCAAGAGGCGATGAACGATAGGGAGAAGTGGCGAGAGAGGGTCAGGGATATTCGTGCTAGCGGCATAGCATGATGATGATGATGATATCAGAGTGTGTGTGTGTGTGTGTGTAAAATGTAATTATTAACTCCTCCGAACAAGCAGGACGTGACACGAGGTCAATTTTAAGCAGAGTTTAAACAGTTTAAATTCAGACTTTTCTTTCTCCTTGACTTTTTGCCGAAGAAATCAGTCTGTCCTCATTAGCTGAAGGTGGAATAGTTGGATGTACACCTTTCCGAATGGTATTAGTGGAATGTGAAATGACAATAGTCTAATCCAGGATTTAAAATCGAGTCGATTCTCTACGACCATAACTATTACACTACCAGCGCCTCCGTATATATATATATATATATATATATATATATATATATATGTATGTATGTATAAGCTCATCGAACGAATTGAGCACTCTGGTATCCGGTAAGCTATAAATGTTAACAAACGAAAGCTACTACTTAATGTCTTATAATTCCCGAGCGGACGTGGTTCGCTTGTTGGCTGGGCGGTATGATACTAAGTCTAACGTAAAGTTGGGCGGATTTCGATCCCAGCTTCAAGCTCCCTACGCGCCTAGCCACACTGAAGAGTTGTGATACAACGAAACAGTCTGTCTGTGGATTACTATATATATATATATATATATATATATATATATATTCACTCTACGTGGTGTATCGAGCACTTTTTACGTTTCACTGGTCTATTTTTTACCTTTTTACGTTTCTTCTGGTGTATTTTTTTGGGCGGGGGCTAGGCATCGCAGCGTTATTTTTTTTATTTCCAAACAGTATGGGCGCCTTTAGTCTTTTCATTTTTTATTGAATTTTTTCCCAGATATTAGTTTGTATAATTTTTATTGGCGAATTGTATCATATGGTTTTTTTTCACACTCTCAGTTTTATAGGTTAATGATATATATATATATATATATATATATATATATATATATATATATATTAATCTTATGATTGGTAAAGTATGAAAATATTAGTAGTAATGTGTAATTTTGAGATACATATATATGTATGTATATATATCTTATGGTTGGAAAAGTATTAAAATATTACTTGAAATGTGCGATTTTGATTTCTCATATTATATATATTTGTCTTATGGTTGGAAAAGTATGAAAATATTAGTTGTAACGTATGATTTTGATTTCTCATATTATATATATATATAGGGTATTCCTTGGTCCAGTTAAACCGGAGTTGGGAGTAATTCCATCAGGAGAAGAAATTATTCGTGAATGAATATTTAAATTTTCCTGGTAAAGAGCTCAATGTAACAATAATACAATATATATATATATATATATATATATGTTTTATGGTTGGAAAAGTATGAAAATATTAGCCGTAATACGTGATATTGATTCTCATATATATATATACACACACTTTTCCAATCATCTTAAGAATTACGAGTATCGCAAGAGAGTGGTATATAGAAAACATGGATGATAATAGGATGCTAACGAGAGCAAATCTCTGAAACAAAAATGGAATTTAAAAGCAAAAAACAAAACGTTGCATGTTTAAATAAGGTCGGGGGCGAACTTTAATTCGAAATAAACGTTGAAAACGAGAAGAGAAACAGTAAGACAACGAGAATGACGTTTTTACAGTGTCTGTAAAAGGAGCGGGCCTAGTGACGAGAGGTGTATGAGCCTGTTGGGAAGGGAGGAGATAATTGATTCCCTCGCATTCCAGCGTTTGCCATTCCTGTAAAGTCATCAAGTTAACGTCTGCTCTCGTCTCTCCATCGTCGTCAAAACACATGCCTGCCAGCTCCTAGCGTCTCTATGCAAGGAATGTCGGGAAGGTTGATACAGTGCTTTTCTCTGCACGAACGTTTGAAAAAAAATGCGTTGCGTTGGTTGGCTTTACGGCATGCCAACCCATGTTGGGTTACTTAATACCAAAGGTCTTAACGGAATGTCGCACTGTAATTATTATCAGCATTAGTTAAATGAGACCATATAAGTAAAGTTAGCGACCGTAGTCTCACTTTTCGATAGCTGCTACACGAAGGTATTGGGGAGGGCGCTACTCCTTTCCTTTGATTGCTCCAGTTTACCCTTGATCCATACCTTATAATGCTGAGTGTTGAGCAAAGAGGCATCAAGTACTATTTTTTGAGTCTTTGGTATGACTCGACCTGGGATTGAACCCAGGAAGTTGCCCAGTCGACAGGCCGGACAATACGCTGACCCCCAACCCAAAAAAGGACGGGCGTCCTGGGTATGGCAATGAACGGAAGCTATAAATGAGAATCGAGTACTGGAGCTCTGGGAAATATAGTGTATCCCTTCTTGGCAGTTATTTCCAGGTTTACTCTGAGCCCAAGTGGTGATACTAGTTAGGATCTAATGTATAGGTCAAACAGATCAAACTTGGTGTAATGGTTATCGTCGTAGGAAATGGACACGGCGAGACGAGTTCAAATCCTAGACGAGACAGATTGTATTTCACATAGCACTAATACTCTTGGGAAATGTATGAATCCAATTATTCTCCCTCCAGCTATGGGTAAATAGTAGGGCAGACTAGGTTCTTCAGCCTTGGTGAGGCAACTAATCTAGGAGAAGGAAAACTCTGAATTCAAACCTGTTAAACTCCGCTTACAAACTGACCTTGTGTCATATCCTGGCCGAACGGAGGGGTTGGGTAAATATGGATCTATCAAAAAATTACTTGTATAAGTCAACAAAACTTGATACCTTACTACTGAGTGCAAATTATTTGTAACAAATAGGAATTCTTTATATCATATAACTGTGCAAAATACAAAAAACTCTTAAGAAACAACAAAATAAAAAAGTATAAATATAAATGTACACTAAACGCAACTCCCTAACCTGTCGGCATAAAATAACCCTAAACGGACTGACATGCCGTTAAAATCAATCATATAAACAAACGCTCCTGCAAGTATGCAGCATTTGGTGTGGATTGATGAACTTTTATCTGATCTTACTTTTTTTTTTTTTCATTCAGTAGAGACGTCCTATTTTGGGGTGAGGTGGTTAAAGGCATATTAACCTTTGTGGGTTATTTGATGTCAAAGCCATCCTTCTAGAACAGCAGTGATACTATTTAACCCACAGACGAAGGGATAAAGGAGTTGATACCTTTTCTAAGGGCATTAGTTCAAATGTGAACGTAATAGCGCAAGTGAAGTTCGAACTCGCTTACTACGATGTCGCAGTCCAGTATGTTAGCTACTACTTCCCAGAGACCCCTTCTGGGACACAGGGCCTCATCCACTCCCAAAAAAATATTACTGCTATTATCGTTCTCACCGCCCGACTCTTTTTCTTCTAAAACAAACATTGTCATTAAAATTATCTGCCGCTGTCATCAAATATTGATTTTTTTCCCCACTTATTTACGAACAACACTATTCTGTTTCTCTTGAAACTACTCTCTACATTCCAGGAAGTTAACTTTTCACAAATTCAGAAAACAAATTGAACTCAAAATACGTTCAATCTTCGCTCCAAGTTGTAAACATCTTTGTTTAAAGCTCTCAGATTATTCTATGAAAAGAAAGTCTGGAAATGGTCGCCTTTATCACCAGTATCTGACAGGATCTTCCTCAACTCAAAATATCAGCAAGGAGTTACCGTGGCGTAATTGCAAAAGTGGTGGACTTTGGGCCCCAAAGTAAACAAGTTCGAACCCCAGTCACGCAATTACGTTCATTTTTGGACTTACGTGGTGCATTCAATAAGTTTCCAGACTTTTTTTTTTTGTACAGGCATTTAAAATTGTCGTAAACTCTTGAAAATTCAGTATCTTATTGCTATACATCTTATGAGATGACTGACCAATTTTTTACGATTTCATGTTCAAATGAACAGCTACAACAGCAATTGGAATACACCCTACTAAAGCCTCAGTGTCACAGCTGGTGAATTTCAAAAATGCAATTTGCACGTGAGGAAGAACGATATGCAATAGAATTCTGTTTTAAACTTGGAAAAAATGCCACAGAAACGTGTAGAATACTTCAAACTGCTTTTCGACCATCTTGCATGAATCGAGCATCAGTTTTTGAGTAGCATAAGAGATTCAAGGAAGGCAGGGAATCTGTGAGGGATGATGAGAGGTGTGGGAGGAGTAAGGAAGTCAATAGATTGGCTTAAGGGTTAGGGTTACTATGTTGAGGTTTTAAGAGAATTCAGGAAGAGATTCCGTCGATAGAGGCCAACACTCTTCAAATCGGGTCAGTGGCATTTCCACCAGGGCAATACACCAGTCCACAACTCCATCATTGTCACAGACTATTTGACCAAGATGGGCATCAAGACATCAGACCTTGATCCCTGTGACTTTTGGTTATTCCCTAAGCTCAGAGGCTGTCATGATGAGATAATTGAGGAGATGAAAGAGGCTGTGACGAAGGTCATTGACACGCTCACACAAGAGGATTTCGATGGGGCCTTCCAGAACTTGTTGGAACGGCACAACAAGTGCATTGCAGCCGGAGTAGATTGCTTTGAAGGGGACTAGAGTTTCATGTGTGTACTATCAATAAAAGTGGCTATACAAAAAAAAGTATGGAAACTTATTTAATGATCCTAGTATACCCTTCGGAAAGCTGTGAATCCCTCTATAATCCCTCCCAACTATGAGTTAAACAGTACTACCACTGTCCTTCTCTAAGGATATATTCAGCATTAAAATAACCCACGGAGGTTGATATGCGATAACCCCAAGAAACCAATCAAAATATTAGACGCACTCTCGGCAGGGCTTGGGATACGCTTATTCTATCTCCTGCAGAGCAGTAAGATAAAAAGGGAGGGTCCTGTGTATGACACTGAACTGCATCTAATGTTAAGGCTTCAGTTATTTGAGATCAGAAGAGTGTGGAGTACCCCTTCATCGCTATCATTCCTAGGCCCTTCGAGACTGTTGATGTTTTATTTCGTGCTAATATCTACATGAAAAGCATGAATCCATATGTTCTTCGTCCAACAACTATGGTTAAATAGTAGGTCAGTTTCGGTTTTTATTCTTGGTTAGGAAATCAGCCTGGGAGAAAGACAACTCTGAATTTTAACCACATTTACTCTGCTTAAAATTGTCCTTGTGTCACATACTGTCCGCGGCGGAGGGTTTGAGTAGATACGTGCTCTACTGAAAAATTGACCTTGTGTCACATTCTGACCGTGGCAGAGGGATTGGGCAAATATGTGCTTCGCTGAAAAATTGACCTTGTGTCACATCCTTTCATAGCGGAGGGTTTGGGTAAATAACGAAAGGAAATCATATGACAATATGCAAAATATTTGTTTTAGGACTATTTGAAGCTCTCATTGTTTTAAAATGATTACCGTTTATAACTGCTCGAAATACTTGAAACTATTCAACTGTGTGCAAATTATTGATATTAGATAAGAATACTTTAAACCATTTAAGTGAATTGCTAATAGAAACATGCTCACATTAGTTCAACTTCATCAATACTTTAGTTAAACTTGAATAAAAATTTTGGAATAAAATAACCGACTAAAGGTTACTATGTCGTTAAATAGATCAAACAAACCAGCCCAAATCCAACCTGTCTCAGAATAATAGAACCGATCAAAAAGACCTTCACGAAAATTATTCGTGTTGGATAGGAATACTTGATATGCTGCTAAAATCAATCAATCAATCAATCGTCTCTATTAGAAGACGTTTGTTTCCTTCGTCTCGCCCAAAAAGTCTGCCCTGCAAGACTTTATATTTTGTGCCTTAAATTTATTAAACCTCAAAATGCCGTGCGTACTTTTCATCGACCCTAAGATTTTACACCATAAGATCGACTCGGGAAGTCCTCGCTGTGTAGTGGCACACATTCTGGACTGCAACACTACAGTAAGCGGGATCGAACTACAGTCACGATACTGCGTTCTCTTTCGGAGAAAACCCCTTTGGAAAGGTATAAACCCTCTTATCCCTTCAGCTATGAGGGTTGATATGCCATCAAACAAAGGAACAAAACGTAAGGTCGATTTTGCTTGGAGAATGCCGACTGAAGCCTCGGTAGAGGGGTAGGACCGCATCAAAAAGAAGTTTCATTGGAATTACATAGAACTGCACACAATGATGAGATTTCCTGTTCTTGAGGTCTGGGATGTGTACAGTACTACAAATCCACAGTAAGCGAGTTCGAACTTCACTTACGCTATTACATCACGATGATACCCCCCACTTTCAACTTGACATCCACAGATTAATACCAAGGTTAGTGCAAACCAACAGGTTTGCGGTATGTATTCAGTTTTCCTTCTCCTGCACTAGTTGCCAAACCAAGGCTTAAGAAACCCCGTCGGCCCTAATATTTACCCATAGCTGGGAAAAACAGATGAATTTACACCTTTCCCAATTACATTACCGTGAAGTGAGATACAAGTAACCTTGTTTAGGATTTTAACACAATTTTAAGGTTCACAATGAGAACTGAACTGACTGCAATTGATTTACTTTGCTTAGCATCGTCTGATATACGCAATGTTTTTGTTTAATGGCTTAAAAATCTGCGTGGGTTATTCAATGCCAAAGTCATCGTTGAAGAACAACAGTGGAACTTCTTAAGCTGTAGCTGGAGATATAAGAGGTTGATACTTTTCACAAAAGTATAAGCCCGTAAGTGAACCTGACAGCACGACTAGAATTCGAATTTGCAATGCAACATTATGTCACAGGAACTCATCTTATATAGCTTTTTTTTTTAAGTATGATTATGACAGAAAGAATGCCATGGTTCACTAATTAAGAAGGTACACCGTAAACAGAGATGTTTATATTTAAAGGGTATTTCGAAACTCGAAATTTTATTAAATACCACAATTAACCATAAACATTATTTTCTTTGCCTAACCATGGATGATATAATAGTCTTACCTGATATGGTGGGGGGTGTCCTCGTGGTGTAATGGTTAAAGCGATGAACTGCGGGATCGTAGTACGCGAGTTCGTACTCCAGTCGCGCTATTACGTTCACTTTCGGGCAAATACCCTTGGGAAAGGTATGAACCCCCTTATTCTCCCTCCAACTATGGGTAAATAGTAGGACGGACTAGGTTCTTCAGCCTTGGTGAGGCAACTAGTCTAGGAGAAGGAAAACTCTGAATTCAAAACCTGTTAAACTCCGCTTAAAAATTGACCTTGTGTCATATCCTGCCCGAGCGGAGGGGTTGGTAAATAGTACCTGATATGGTAGGTCCAAGTTATAAAGAGAATGAGTGGTTAATTTCAGGGAAAGGAGATAGACAAGAAAAAAATGATAAAACGAAAAAGCAGACAGTGAATCTACAAAAAAAAACGTGCTGGTCGCTTAGGCTGAAGCACTGGATGTAGGTCAGCCAGTCACGTGTGAATGGCTACGTTGATTAAAAAGGACTAGAAAAAACGGAGGTCCTGAATCTTCTTCACAGGTGTGGAAACACCGGAAACAGGATGTTCCTACTTCCAACACAAGAGGAAGTAAGCGGATGACTCGGGTTCGAAAGTTAGTTGACTGCGAGACGTGACGAGGAAAAGACGCATGCTGAACACAAGCCACGAAGATGTAAGGACGAAAATTCACGAGCCCCATTTTAGAGGTGAGCTCCAAAAAGTGGTATCATACGAGAGGCCAACGTGCGAAGACGAACACAATCTACAACAGAAAATCTACAACAGAAAATCAGGAAGAAAATTCGAGGTGGGAGTTCGTTCTTCTTTTTTCCTAATGACAAGCTGTTCCTATGGCGCGGACGACTGAACTTTCAAACTCTTTCTCCCGGCGACTACTTAAAAATTGTAGTGGTGAATAAACCTTTGTGTTAGTGAACTAAGACAGAGTTTTATGAGTTCGTCAGTATTTCCCACGTTGAAGTTACGACAGAGTCCGACTATTATGTAAGACGTATCCACACAGCCATTAACACTTTCGAGCACGTGGTGGTACAACCGTACATTTGGTGAGTAATATTACAACTTACTATTTGGTGCACTAACATTACAACGTCCATTTCGTTCGTTTATGGTACCGGGGGTCGATTAGGCACTCTAGTCTTGAGAGGCAACCAGACTCGGAGGAAAACTTTTAATTTAAAATAGTCAAGTTGGCGACCTTAGTCGAAGGTGACCCGAAGTGTAATATAATGGCCGAGGGATTTCGTTTTATGCCTTTGGGTTTAGTTAGGCTAAGAATCTTTCGGCTCAGTGCATGGGTTACTTTGGTTCAACATAAACGTAGGGGTTCACGCGCGCAGGCGAAACGGACGTGTCACTCAGAGCTGTCACAATAGCCCAGATGGGAAACGGGGCTACAGAGGGCATGTGACGTCACGCACCGGAAGCGCGCGGAGGATTTTGAGGATTTTGAAAAAGTCAGTTGAGTCCTACCTTGGGAGAAGACGGTTGACTTTCGCTTGCTCGCGGAGGCCTTGCGACGGGTGCGTACGAGATGTGAGGCGGGGGTGCAGATGAAAAAGCCAGAATTGAAAGAATGTGTATCTCAGTCCTTATGTCGAAGAACCTTTAAACTCAAAGGTAATAAAAAGTTTCGTACCTAAACTAAGAAGTCGTAAGTGTTTTTCGTGTTTCGAGATTCCTATGCTCTATGAATATATATCTATATATATGAGGTATGGACATTCTATGTACGCTTCACGTAGCCATATCCCTATCAATAGCTACAACACTGGGGTGTAGGGGAGGACGCTACTCCATTCCCTGGATTGCTCCAGTTTACCCTTGATCCTCACCTTATAATGCTGAGTGTTAAACAAGGCGGCATCAAGTTCCATTTTTAAGTCTTTGGTATGACTAGACCTGGGATTGAACCCCGGTCTTCTGTATGGCGTATTAATCTTAGTAAAAAAGAAATTAAGTGCAAAATAGGCACTTTCAACATGTATATAGCGCTAACATTACAGGTTTTAATTACTAGAATGAGATAGATCCTCAGAGGGTGCGCCAAATTGAATTATGCGAAAGTTGGCCAATTTTAGTAAATACCACCTTTAATCGTAAAATTTCCTCAAGCCATGGGTAATATAATGAGGTAGATAAGGCTTTGTATTCTTTATAGATTCACCACGCTAAATATAATATACCAAATAGAAGATCTCTGAAACTTGTGGACAAGTTCACCGACCTCGGAAGCAGCGTCTCATCTACCGAAAATGACCTCAACACGCAACTAGTGAAAGCATGGATAGCCATCGATAAACTATTGGTCATATGGAAGTCATATTAGATAAAGCACAGTTTCTTTCAAAGCAGCAGTCCTGTCAATACTGCTGTATGGATGCACCACATGGACACTGACTAAGAGTACAGAGAGAAAGTTTGACGGCAATTGCACAAGAAAGCTGCGAACTGTATTTAACAAGTCCTGGAGGCAGTATCCTACAAAGCAGCAGCTGTACGAATACCTACCGCCTATCTCGAAAACCATCCAAATTAGACGAGCAAGACATGTGGGACACTGTACTCACACGGACGAGCAAGGGTTGAGCGACCAGCAAGAACCAATCTACCACAGCTCTGTACTGATACAGGTTGTAATATGGAGGACTTGCTGAAAGCGATGGACGGGAGGGACGATTAGCGGGAGAGGGTCAGGAAATCCGTACTCGCAGCACGATATGAAGATGATGATGATCATTTATAGACAACCAACTGAGGAGAAGGAAAACTGATTTCAAAACATTAAGGTGTATTAAGCCAATCTTAGTAAACAGCTAGTACGTTAGCTAGTGGGCATTCCCAAGCGGTGCAATCTTTACTGGGTGATCATCTCAGGTCACCTGAATTGAGATAGATCCTCAACAAAGTGGTTCAAATGAAGCTTTGCAAAAGTTTGCCACTTTTAGTAAATGTAACAATCACACATAATTCATCTTCCCCTTGGGTAGATTTGGTCCTCTAATCTTGATAGGCAACTCATCTATGAGAAGGACAATTCTGGAATGGATGAGATCTTCACTGAGTGCTTCCAATTAAGAGAATTTATGCAAGAGTTAGCTAACTATAGTCATCATCATCATCATCATGTCGTGCTGGTAGCACGGATATCCCTGACCCTCTCTCGCCACATTTCCCTTTCGTTAATCACCTCAGGCAGGTCTTCTGGACAACATCCCGTATCCTCACATAGTTGCTGAATGTATGTTCGTGCCGGTCGTCTTGCTTTTGCACGGCCATGTGTGGGGGTCCACAAGAGTACATCACTTATGAGTTCGTCCCTGCTTCTTCAGCAGTTTCCTGCATGTCTGGCTCGTCTAACTTGAATAGTTTTCGTGATAGAAGGCAAGTGGCCGTACAGTTGGTGTCTTGTGGGGTGTTGCCGCCAGGACCTGTTCAAGATTGCTCGCAGCATTCTTGTGTAATTGCCGTCTAGCTTCTTCTCCAGCCGTTTTGTTAGAGTCCATGTAGTGCATCCATATAGCAGTATCGATGCGACCGCTGCCAGGAAGAAGCTGCGTTTCATTTTATCGGTTAGGTCTGATTTCCATATAATCGATAGCCTATTGATAGCTGTCCATGCTTTCGTTAACCTCGCGTCGATGTCCTTTTCGGTTGATGCCACGCTGCTTCCTAGGTAAGTGAATTTGTCTACTAGTTTAAGAGGGGTTCCGTCTTGAGTGGAGATGTCACCTGTTTGATTATAGCACATAACTATAGTAAATATTACAATTAACAACATCATATCTTCCCCTTGACATAGTTAATATTGTAGGGTTGGCAATAAGGTCAGTCAGATGGTAGATTAGTTTCTTTCGCCTTGATAGGCAACCAATCTTGGAGAAGGACTATTTTGAATTCAAAACAGCATGGTGTATTAATATAATCTTATTAAGTAATGACTAAGTTTCAATGTCGACACTTCCAAGATGTGTGATGTTTACAAAGATAACCTCATTACTGTCATCAGATAAACTATCAAATTAAGTAGATCTCCGCGAGAATCAGCTAATTTGAGTTAATAAGATAATAATTAGAAGAATTTTTTCATTGTTGTTGAATTCGGGTAACCGTTTCGATTAACTACGATGATATCCACTACACATTTCTTGTAGGCATACTTTATTAAGGGTCACACACAAAGATTTGGTATTGAGTTTTGTCTTTTAGCCTTTTCATGTTAGCGAGTGGGCTGTTGCAACTGTTTAAAAAAATTACCCCAAGTCTCTGGGCCTAATCAGTCGGGGCTGCTGAATTCAGCGAATGTATCTCTGCAGAGGGGTAAGATTCCCCCCTCCCCAATGAATGTTCTGCATATGACACTAAACAATTTGATGGTGAGACCCCGGGAATGCGGAGTACCCTTTTATTGCCATTGCTCCTAAGTCCACCCTAGCCCAGATTGGTAGCACCTGGTAGAGTCCTATCCATGGGACACATAGAACTAAACTGTGTGCTTATACTAAACTGAATTATTTGAAATAGAACTGTTCTGACATTTAACTGTGTGTAAACAAGAACTGTACTTATGCATATTTGAAGATAAGAAGATCTTGAAACGTGCAAACTTTAATCAGACTGACTTGATTCAGCGTTAAATGACCCAAAAAGTGTTGTTTTTAAGTGCAAGAGTTCGACAGATATAACAGTCTTCTGCCTGACGAGGTTTCAATTTCTACTTCCTTAGTCCTATCCAAAAAAGGTAATATATATATATATATATATATCCTTCACACGTGACACGCAAGCGTATTTTGCCTCTTGAAATAATTGATGAATTATTCATTATTACCTTATTGGATTCTTGTCATTTGTTTCATATGGAGGTGGGCGGGGTCCATCCTTTTTGCGATCAGATGACCAACCCATCGACAAATAATGGCCAGACTTGGCAAGAGCAAATAAAAGTGGGAGAGGCGGGTCTCGGCAGAACGACGGCGATTGATGAGTCACTAGCGTCGATTGGCCCCTGGTGAAATGTTGGAGGAAGTGAGGTATTGACCGTAGAGGGGCTGAGGGTCGATTATTCGCGGTACGGATATTTGATCTCGTGGCAATTGCATTAGAGTTCTGCTTGAATGAATTCAGTGTCAAAGAGCCGCTGTGACCGCCTTAGGCGATTTTTTCACGCTTCGTGTGCCAAAGTGGGCAAGAAGTTGAAATATCTAACAGGCGTTAGCAACGACTGGTGAGTTGTTGTGCTTTTGATAAAAAGCTTTCGACAATAACTATACCTTACTGAGTGTATGTATGTATGTAGGCAGCAGGTTTCCTTGCATGTATTATATATATATATATATGTGTGTGTGTGTGTGTGTGTTTACCAACCCTCTCCGGACGAACTGGATGCGATAGAAGGCCAATTTTTTTATGCATAGATTAACAGGTTTGTATTGGGAGCCTTGGGTGGTGTAACGGTTAGACGAGCAAAGCTTCACGAGTGAGTTCGATTCTCATTGAGTGCCCCATTCATACGGCTATGTGCCACATCTAAACAAAAAGCTTACTAAATTACTGAGTGTCTTGGGCGGTGTAATGATTAGCAAGCCAGAACAGTAAACCAACACAAGTGAGTTAGAGTCTTATTTGGTACCCCATTCAAACGGCCTTGTGCCACATCTTATAAAAAAAAAACTTAGTGAATTACATCAGGTTTGAATTCGGAGTTTTTCTCCTCCTTGAACAGTTGCCATGCTAAGTTTAAAGAAGACAGTCTGCTCTACTATCAATACACAACACAAGGACAATTTTTATGCTGAATTTAACAGTTTTTAATTTATTTTTTTCCATTTTTTGACCAGTTGCCATACCAAGGTTAAAGAACCCACTCTGCCCAACTATTTTATTCACACCTGAAGAGAAGATGGTTGGATTTAATCTTTCCAAAGGGTACCAGCACTATGTGAAAAGCAAATACCCTCGTCTAGGATTTGAATTCGAGTAACCGTTTCGATTAACTACGATGATATCCACTACACATTTCTTGTAGGCATACTTTATTAAGGGTCACACACAAAGATTTGGTATTGAGTTTTGTCTTTTAGCCTTTTCATGTTAGTGAGTTGGCTGTTGCAACTGTTAAAAAAATTACCCCAAGTCTCTGGGCCTAATCAGTCGGGGCTGCTGAATTCAGCGAATGTATCTCTGCAGAGGGGTAAGATTTCCCACCCACCCAATGAATGTTCTGCATATGACACAAAACAATCTTTATTGCCATTGGTCCCAAGTCCACCCTAGCCCAGAGTGGTAGCACCTGGTAGAGTCCTATCCATGGGACACAGAACTAAACTGTGTGCTTATACTAAACTGAATTATTTGAAATAGAACTGTTCTGACATTTAACTGTGTGTAAACAAAAATTGTACTTGCGCATATTTGAATCAGACTGACTTAATTCGGCGTTAAATAACCCAAAAAGTGTTGATACACCGTAAAACAAATCAACCAACCAAATTCTCTGATGTTATAACCTGAGTTCATTTACTTTCGACCATCGTTGGTCATTGCCAAGGACAGAGGTACGTCTTTGGTCTAGAATTAAAAATGTTTTCTCCGATGAACAGCTCCTTTTTTTTTTTTTTTTTTTTTTTCGGAGCGTTCAGCACTTGCTGTTGTCTTGTTTGAACGGTTAGAAATCACAGATCAGCATCTCGTGATTGGGAATCGCAGAGGCTGTTGAACTATGCACCACAGCCAGATGCATTTAAACCACCTCCATCCACTGTGGTGACAGCTCACCTGCCAACATGAAAAGCCCATTAAAAAAATTACCACCAAGTCCATGTCTGTCATTTTAACATGTATACATAAATATTGTAATATATTTAACCTTTTTGCTTAGATATGGCACAAGGCCGTATTAATGGGGCACCTAATGAGACTCGAACTCACTTGTGTAGTGTTGCTATCCGGGCTTCATAAGCATTACACCAATCGAGGTACCTTATACACACATATATCACCCTACCTACACGAGGTGCCCGTGGTGTAGTCGTTATCGTTGTAGGAAATGGACACGGCGACACGAGTTCAAATCCTGGACCTGACTGATTGCACTTCACATAGGACTAATACCCTTGGGGAAGGTATGAATCCAATCATTCTCCCTCCAGCTATGGGTAAATAGTAGGACAGATTAGGTTCTTCAGCCTTGGTTAGGCAACTAGTCTAGGAGAAGGAAAAACTCTGAATTCAAACCTGTTAAACTCCGCTTAAAAATTGACCTTGTGTCATATCCTGCCCGAGCGGAGAGGTGGGTAAATAGTATCACTCTACCTACACGAAGTTTCTTGGCTCTCTCTTGTCATCCATCCCTACTGACTGGTCTTCTAGAACGCACCCTGTGTCCGAACAGAGCTATTTGATTCTTCGCTGGTCAGCCAAAATTGGAGCGTCTATGTGCAGAACGTTGCTTATTAGTTTTTCCTTGCTTCTCCAACAGTGTTCCTTATATTTTGTTCTTCTTACTGGTAGTAAGATGGAGGTAGGTGGCCGTTCAGCTGCATTTTTCTGTGAGGTTGTTTCCTGGATTTGTTTAAGCTAACACTCAGTTTTATATAGTTCCCGTCTAGCTTTTTTACGGCGTTTTGTTGGCTTCCCTATGGTGCATCCGTATAGTAGTATAAACACAGCTACAGCGAGTAAAACATCCCGTTTATCGAATAGATTGGAATCTCTGATGACTGATAACCAGTTTTCGATCCTATTCATATTTATGTGTACAAATGAGCATGCGCATATAGTTATTAATAATTTTATAGGCATATTTGTCTTTTTTTCAAGCTTAGCTATAGCTCAGTGATCGGGCTTTGAATATACTTCAGTTTGGGTTGGGTTGGTTTGGTTTATGGCATATCATCCATTATTGGTTTTTTAATGCCAAATCCTGTTTTTACATATAAATTAAATGTATGATTTACTTTACACATTTTTAGATAAACCAAGTTTAAGGATCAATTAAGAATTCAACTTATCCTAATTCAACAAAGTTAAATGGTTCCAAATATTGCTATATATCACCAACAATTCAATCAAATATCAGATATTTATTTACGCAGAGTAAAATAATCAAGGTTTAATGGCATATCAACCTTCGTATGTTATTAAATGCTAAAGCCATCCTTGTAGTTGTACTATTTGACCAATAGCTGGGAGGATAAGGGGATTCATACATTTCTCAAGGGTATTTGTCCGAAAGTGAACGTAATAGCACAACTGGAGTTCGAACTCGCTTACTTCGGTTCCGCAGTCCATCACTTTAATAATTACAGCCTGAGTATACACCCTAATATCATCAAACAGTTCCATTTCACACAATCCAATTTCGGATGAGTCAACAAAGTTGAATAGTTTAAAGTATTGCTATGTATCGCTAACAGTTTGATTGCACATCAGTCACTTGTTTACTCACAGGTTAAATCTCAAACAGTTCTATTTGAACCCTAGATCAGATGCTACCGCTCTTGAGTAGATCTTGGAGCGATGGCAATGAAGGGGTACTCTGCATTTCCCAAAGCTCCAGTATTACTGGAGCCTCACCATCAAATTGTTTTGCGTCATATATCCAGGACTCTTGTTGGCGGCGGGAGTTTTACCCTTCTACAGAGATGCAGTCGGTGTATTCTACAAACCTAGCCGACTTGGCATTTAGAATATGCTGACTGCATCTTCTACAAATAGAGTAAGAGACCTCCTCCCACGTCCCATATTTAAAAAAAGTGTCCTTGGTATGCCACAATAATGCTTCTGTTAGCGAGACTTCAATACAAGATGAAAAAGTATCACCTTTTACGGTCTAATCAATGGATCAAATATATCTAAAAAAATATTCGTATTCGATTGAAGAAACGACCACGCAGAAATGTAGATATGAATGCATAATGAACGTAATTTCCAAACAACGGGTCCAAAATAGCCCAAGATCAATAAACCAAATATGATATCGGGTGTTTCGATATACATGGGACCCATGTGACTGCGAATAACTCTATTAATAATAATGTTGCGAGATTTTTTTTTTTGTTTCAGATTTGAAAATAGTATACTCTAATAGCTATTAATCCTCGATCACAATGCCTTGGATAAAAGAGAAAAAAAATTGCCTCATTACTTATTTGGAGACAGTCATTCAAAACTCTCCCAAAATAGATGCAACTCATTAATATAGGGTGTCTCAATATACTTGAGACCCATATGACACCTAATAACTCTACTACTAATAATGCTGTGGTCTTTTTTGTTTAAGATTCGAAAATAAATTAAAGTTGGCGACTCTAGTCGAAGGCGATCGGAAGGCTTCTTTTTCAATAGCTACTACACCGAACTGTAGGGAGCGCTACTCCTTTCCATGGACTGCTACACTTTACCCTTGATACGTACCTTATATTGCTGAGTATTAAGCAAGGAGCTATCAAGTACTATTTTTAAAGTCTTCGGTATGACGTGACCTAGGATTGAACCCAAGTCTCCCGGACCATTGGCGAACACTCTACTCACGTGGCCAATGAAAATAGTATACTATAACATCTATTAATCTTTGATCACAATGCCTTGGACAAACGAGGAAAAAATATTTTGTGACACTAATTATTTGGAGACCAAATCATTCAAAACTGTCTAAAAATAGATCTAACACATTAAGATGATAAGGATTTATTACTGAGACAAGAAACCAAAAAAAAAGATAGCATGTCCTAGAAGCTAATATAAAATTTTTTAAAAATACTGATTTGATATCTCGAGCTCAAAGGATGTATTTTTACAGGACGTGTTCCAAATGACCGCCGTTGCACTTGTCTCATTAATAAATCATTATCATCTATTTGCATCTATTTCGAGGCACCCAGTATAAGACTGCAAGTAAAAAAAAACATCTCAATATAATCATTTTCTTTGATTATCTAAATCAATAGTTTGTCGTCCTTCTATGGGTGGCCAAACAGTTTAAATATAGATTAGTGGTTCCCTACTGATTTGGGGTCATGCCTCACTTTGATATTTCTAAAATTCTGATGCCCCCACCCCTGCGTCATATTTAATTCTTATATATTCAAAATTTTATAGCAATTCACATGAAGGAAGCCATTAACTTGGTCTCTAAATAAGCCCCACCAAAATATTGCATGCACCCCCAAAATATTATCAGGTGTCCCATGTCGGGATTTACTGATATAGACCTACCAAATCCCATATACAGACTTACTTGACCCAGAAAAAAGTTTAGACATTTAAAAAAAATGTTCTTATAGAAAAAAAATGAGCAGTTCTCGTCAAAAGGGGAAGATCTTTTAAGAGAAAGTCATGTTGTTGCAAAGTATAAGTTACCATGCTGCATTAAAATTTCCCCAAGTACCACAAGAAAAAAATCTTTATACAAAAATTTAAAAAATTTAACATACACACACGTATATATATATATATATATATACCGATCCTGCAGATTGCTTGTAGACCAGTGACCTTGGTCCATACTATATCAATAACAGTGTTATGGTTTCTATGACAAGTAGGGTTTTACAGGCTGGTTGTATTGGATATCAATCCTTTATGGGATTTTATGCCAAATCTTCTTTATACATATATTTTAACTACATATGAATTGGTTTGGTTGGGTTTTATGGCATATCAACCATTGTAGGTTATTTAATGCTAAATTCTATTTATACATATTTATTAAACATTTATGATTTGGTTAGGTTGGGTTTTATGGCATATCAACCATTGTAGGTTATTTAATGCTAAATTCTATTTATACATATTTATTAAACATATATGATTTGGTTGGGTTGGGTTTTATGGCATATCAACCATTGTAGGTTATTTAATGCTAAATTCTATTTATACATATTTATTAAACATATATGATTTGGTTGGGTTGGGTTTTATGGCATATCAACCATTGTAGGTTATTTAATGCTAAATTCTATTTATACATATTTATTAAACATATATGATTTGGTTGGGTTGGGTTTTATGGCATATCAACCATTGTAGGTTATTTAATGCTAAATTCTATTTATACATATTTATTAAACATATATGATTTGGTTGGGTTGGGTTTTATGACATATCGAATATTGTAGATGATTTTATGCCAAATCCTCTTCATACGTATATCAAGTATTTTGTTTATAAACAAATAGTTTGCTGGTAACATATTCAAACGAGCAAGGACTCATTTATTTGCACACACTTAAATGGATTCAAGTATTTCTAATTCGCGATTTCAAGTATTCCTTTCTCGGGCGAATGATTTTATTTAACTTAAATCATTTGTTTGTATAGAGATAAGTGGTTTCACATATTGCTATTTAACATAATTCAATTTAAGACTAATAATTGATTCTAACTCAGTAAAATGGTTAAAAAGTTCTATTTGACACACACAGATGGGACCCTACCAGGTACTAGTACCAGAGTGGACCTGGGAGTAATGATGGGGTACTCCACATTCTCCCAAGCTCCAGTACTTGAGCCTCTACATCAGATGTACTTTACTGTCATATACAAGACACACGTTAAAGGAAGAGTGTTACTCTTTTACAGTCGGTGTATTTTACTGCCCAGCCGACTGGGCTGTAACCCTCATTAGCAGAATCATGTAGAAGATTATAAATCTTCAATAAAGATGCACTGGATTATGATGAAAATATGTCTAAATTATTGCTTCCTGTTCTATTTTTGCACTAACTGCAAAAGGAAATAATTATCTAAGGTGCATTTAATATAAGAAACTGTCGACAGTCGCGCAACAATCAGACTCGTCACAAACAATGTAATCTTTCATTAAATGATAGCAATTAATACACTAATTAGCGACGTTGAAACCGCTAATTATGGCAAAAACTGCTAATGAAAGTCATCCTCCCACTATATCTGTCTACTTCGTATATATATATATATAGGGGGGTCTCTGTGTGTGCATTTATCAACCCCTCCACACGAATAGAATTGTGACACAAGGTCAATTTTTAAGCGGATTTTAACAGGCTCCAATTTGGTGCTTTTCTTCGTCTAGACCGGTTGCCATACCCAAGTTAAAAAGCCGAGTCTGACCTTACCTATCGCTAAAAGGAGAGTATTTTGATGCAGGCCTTTCTCAGGAGAAATGTGAAATGCAAAGTCTCGTCAAGGATTTGAACTCGGCTCGCCTGGTCCATTTCTCATAACAATATTTTGAGCGGATCCTTTAATATATGATTGCGTAGGAAATGGATACGGCGACCCCATTTCAACATCCTGAACAAGACCGTTGACATTTCACAGTGCCCTAATATTTTTGATAAAGGTATGAATTATTATTCTTCCGACTATGAGTAAATAGTAGACCAAACTGGGCTCTTCCTCACTGGTGTGGCAACCAGTCGAGGAGAAGGAAAACTATAAATTCAAATTTGTAAAAACTTAAAAAAACTTAGGATATATATGTAAGTTGGCCGACCTTAGTCGAGAGTGGCCTAAAAGCTCCCTTTTCATTAGCTACAACACTGTGGTGTAGCGGAGGGGTTTACACCTATCTCTGGATGGCTCCACTTACCCTTGATCCATACCTTATACTGCTGAATGTTTAAGCTAGGAAGCATCAAGTACCATTTGTTGAGTCTTTGGTATGACTCGACCTGGAATTGAACCTCTGTCTCTTGGACCATTGGCGAAGAATCCACTACAGTGCCAATGGACCGAAGTTATATATATATATATATATATATATATACAGAATACGCCAGCAAAATTAGAAATATTCAAGTATCATAATAAATGACAACTAAAAAATAAGATGAATTTTTAATTTCAAAAAAATAAACAAATTAAGAAGATAGACATAAAAACAGTCAATAATACTCAAAATGGCCTCCAATTTTTTTCAATTATTGTATGCCCACGTGTTCGAAACGATTTTCATGCCTTCAAATTAAATATTTCTGACATTTTATTCTATTTTTCCTCAATAGTAGTCTTAAGAGAACCAATATTTGGACGGAGAAGTTGTATTTGTTTTGTTTTCTAAAACACCCCATATAACGTAATCAAAGTATTTAAGTTCTTGGCTTAAATCTTGCTTAATCATATTTACCCAACCCCTCCACTCGGGCAGGATATGACACAAGGTCAACTTTTAAGCGGAGTTTAACAGGTTTGAATTCAGAGTTTTCCTTCTCCTAGACTAGTTGCCTCGCCAAGGCTGAAGAACCTAGTCTGCCCGACTATTTACCCATAGCAGGAGGGAGAATAATTGGATTCATACCTTTCCCAAGGGTATTAGTGCTATGTGAAATGCAATTAGTCAGGTCCAGGATTTGAACTCTTGTCGCCGTGTCCATATCCTGCGACGATAACCATTTCACCACGGGCACCTCCAAATCTTGCTTAATAGCAGTCCTCACAATTTTCTCATGGACTTTCAATTCATTAACGTGTTTTCTTAGTGGCGCTGTGGGGTCAGTCTTAATTGCCGTTGTGAGAGCAGTTAAGAAGCCTTTTCTTTTCGTTTTTTTGTCCAATCATCTTCTGCCACTTTTCCTTAATAGATCTTTTACCATAAAAAAAATTGTTTTTTAATACTTTGGAAAAAGAAACTTTGGCTTAGTTTCGGGGTGAAGTCAATAATATATTCTTTGTCGTCTTGGGTTATTTTATGTCATGTTTATATTTTTGTGGATTTTTAAAGATTTTTTTAATTCGGTCCGATCGAATAATTTTGTACCAAAGCTACTTTATTCATTGATGAGATCCGAACAGTTATTGCCACTCTGGGTCAAAGTGGACCTTGGAGTAATGCTAATGTAAGGGGAAACTGCACTCCTCAGAGCTCCAAAAGTGGAGTCTCAATACCAGATGCAGTATTGTGTCTTCTACAGGACTTTAAAAAGAATAAAATGAAATAAAACTTCATCAATCCTCACCGAATGCTTCATACCTGCTAGACCGTTTGTTTATATGAATGATTTTAACCGCATGTGAATCCGTTTAGGGTTATTTTAAGCCTACAGGTTCGGGAATCGTGTTCACTGTACCTTTACATTTTTTGTGTCATTGCTTCTTAAGAGTTTTTTCGTGTGTTTTACACAGTTATATAATATTAAGAATTCCTATCTGATATAAATAATTTGCACTTAGAGGTCGGGTTTTATGTTTTACTTACCAATACAAATGATTTTATATAGATCTGTTTGATCCTATAGATTGGACCCAAGTAGTACCGGGCCATTGGCCTAATGAGTTAAGTGTTCACCAACTGTCCGAGAGACCGGGGTTCAATCCCAGGTCGAGTCACACCAAAGACTTGAATCCGCCTTGTTTAACACTCAGCATTATAAGGTGAGGATCAAGGGTTAAGTGGAGCAATCCGGGGAATGGAGAAGCACCCTGCTCTACCCCTCGGTGTAGTAGCTATTACAAAAGGAGCCTTCGGGTCACCCTCGACTATGGTCGCCAACTTTACTTTGTACCACTATTTCAGGTTTGAGTGAACAGGAAAGGGCATACTACATTTCCTAGAGTTCTAGAACTTGATTCTCATTAATAGATTCAATTCATTGTCCTACCCAGGACGCGCCCCCCTTTTTTTTCGGTAGGGGGTCTTGCCTCTTAGCAGGAGATACAGTCAGCGTCTTCCGCGGCCTGTCAGCTGGGCAACTTTTAAATATTTATTATATAGTTTTATTTAACTAATGCTCATAATACAGTGCAACATGTTGTTAAGACCTTTGGTATTAAATAACTCAACAGGGGTTGACAAGCGGTAAAACCAACCAACCTACGCATTTTTTCCTAATGTTTGTGCATAGAAAGCGCGGTATCAACCTTCCCGACATTCCTTGAATAGAGACGCAAAGAGCTAGCAAGCATGTGTTTTGACGACAATGGAGAGCAGACGTTAACTTGATGACTTTACAGGAATGGCAAACACTGAAATGCGAGAGAATCAATTATCCCCACAGGGACACCCATTTTAGTAGGGGGGGTCTTACCCCTCAGCAGGGGATAAATTTACTGTATTCAAAGCACCACCGACAGAAAGTTACATTGTTAAATTTCAAAATTCCAAGGATAATTTTCAGTATTTTTGGCCGATACTTTTTTTCCCCAGGGGAAGTCCCTGTGGCGTAGTTGCCGTAGTTAGCAAGTTCGAACTCTAGTTGCGCTATTACGTTCACTTTTGGACAAATTCTCTTGGGAAATGTATGTACTCCCTTATACTCCCAACTGTAGGTTAAATAGTGTAACCTCAGTTCTTCTGGGAGGTATCCTCTCTGTGTAATGGGTAAAGTACTGGACTACGGAATCGTAGGAAGTGAGTTCGAACTCCCGTCGCCCTATTACGTTCACTTTAGGACAAATTCTCTTGGGAAGTGTATGTACTCCCTTATACTCCCAACTATAGGTTAAATAGTGTAACCTCAGTTCTTCTGGGAGGTATCCTCTCTGTGTAATGGGTAAAGTACTGGACTACGGAATCGTAGGAAGTGAGTTCGAACTCCCGTCGCGCTATTACGTTCACTTTCGGACAAATATCCTATGGGAAAGATATGAATCTCCTTCACATCCCAGCTATGGATCAAATATCACTTCTGTACTTCTACAAGGATAGCTTTGGCATTGCATAACCTAAGAAGGTTGATATGCTATTAACCCTAACCCTTCTCTTCTTCTACAATGGAGGGGGCATTCGGAATTCAATAACCGACGTGGGTTGATATACCATTAAACTAAGAAACAAAACCTTGATTTCCCAACCTTGCTACCAGAAGAAAGATATTTTTTACTCGTAGCTTTCACTGACGCGCTCATTGGCTGCAAATGAAAATGACGCACGCATGCGTAGTTCGGCACGAACGAACAATTCCTGCTTACATCAATAGCGTAAGGGTAATTACTTTCAAATGACAGCAAAACGTTCAATTATTTTGAACATTATGTCAATCATACAAATTATGCTTCTCTGATCAAAGTTTGTTCATGTTTTTTTGGATTTTGGGGGTTTTTTTCTGTTTATTCAAAACCTGACTCATAGTAACAGCTGGAAATTGATAACATTCCCAATCTTAAAATATGGACAACAGCAATTTTGGGGGTGGGTCTTTTAACGTCCTAAAACATCCAATTGGATCTTTCGGGATGATGTGTACGAATGGCTTCTAATACCCACATTCGTCCATACCATTTTTAAAAAAAATGTTTGTTGTATCATGGTAAGGAAGAGATACATAGTGAAATAAAGAGTTAATTATTTGTTAACTGAAGTGGTATAGTCCAACAAATATTATAAGGTTTGGTTTGGTTTTATGGCATATCAACCTTTGTAGGTTATTTAACGCCAAATCCATTTTTATGTAAATAATCAGTTCTATTTAAAACAATTCAGTTTAGCATGAGTACACAGTTTAATTGTCAAAAACATTAATATTTCAAACTATTCAGTTATATATAACAATTCAGTTTAGTATAAGTACAGTTTCAGTGTCAAAAATGGTTGGTTTGTTTGGTTTTATGGCATATCAACCCTTGCAGGTTATTTAACGCCAAATCCATTTTTATGTAAATAATCTGTTCTATTGAAAACAGTTCAGTTTAGCATAAGTATACAGTTTAATTGTCAAAAACATTTCCATTTCAAACTATTCAAGCAGTTATATGTATTAATTCAGTTAAGTGTAAATACAGTTTTAATGTCGAAAAACAGTCCCATTTCAAATAACTCAGTTAGGCATAAGCACGCAGTTTAAGTGTAAGTACGGTTTAATTGTCAAAAACGTTTCTATTTCAAGCTATTCCGTTTACTCAATTCATTTTAGCATAAGTATGCTGTTAGTTCTATTTAACCCATAGATATGGCCCTATCAGGTGCTAGCACTCCGAGCCAGAGTGGACCTGGGAGCGATGGCAATGCAGGGGTACTCCGCATTCTCCAAAGCTCCAGCACTGCTGGAACCTCACCATCAGATTGTTTAGTGTCATATCCAGGACACTCGTTAGGGGGGGTCTTACCCCTCTGCAGAGGTGCAGTCAGTGTATTCTACAGCCCCAGCCGACTGGGCAACAAATATCATAAATCTCGCGCTGTAGGTGTTACCTCCGAAGTTGGTCTTACTACTGACAGATCTTTCAGTATCCACGTGCTTAAGAAACACAACGTCTTTTATACCTCCGAGATAGCGGAAGTCACGTAGTACGATCCGCTATACAAGACTTTTTTCCTGTTATTCATGTCATATAAATGTCCACATAAAAATAAACAAAAAAAAAACAACTCTTTAGTGTTTTTTTAATGTTGCTTTTTACAGCTGTTCTACAGAGTAAAAGAATTTAATTGATTTTTTAAAGTTTTTATTATCAAATGTCTCACATAAAATAACAGTGACGAAGAGGCACATTAGCGCCATTCTTTACGGTTTTATAAATTTCATTTTATTTACAAAAATAAAGTACTAATTATAGTTTTAAACATGTAGTATTATATACCAACAAAGCACAACTCAATTTTATATGTTTGGTTGAATATTATGGCATGTCAACCCTTCATGGCTATTTAAGACTTCATTATCATTTTGCGCTTTTAGCATGGATATTCCTGACCCTCTCTCGCCACCCCTATCGTCCATTGCGTTCGGCAGGTCCTCAGGGCTACATCCCGTATCGGCACAGAGCTACTGTATGTAGGTTCGAGCTGGAGGTCCTGCCTTTGCTCGTCCATGTAAAGGGGTCCACAGGAGTAAATCACTCACGAGCTCGTCCCCACTTCTCCAGCAGTGTCCCGCGGGTCTGGTTCGTCTACTTTTGATAGATTTCGTGATGGGTAGTCGGTGGCCGTAAAACGGTTTCAAGCTAATAATTTAAGACCTAATCCTGTTAATATACAAGGGTGAGTCAAGTAGGGACGAGCTCATAAGTGATGTACTCTTATGGACACCTTCACATGGCTGACAAATGCAGGACGACCAGCTCGAACATACATACAGCAGCTTTGTGTAGATACGGGATGTAGCCTTGAGGACCTACCGGAAGCGATGGACGATTATGAGGGGCGGCGAGAGAGGGTCAGGAATATCCATGCTGATAGCGTGACATGATGATGATGTTGATATCAGGATTATCCTAAAGATACGTTTGGTGAAACTTCGGAAGTCAGTTTCTGGATCTTTTAGGTATTGTATATATATATATATATATATATATATGGCACCCGCACTTCGTTTGAACATTTTTTTCAAAATAGGCTTTCAGTTTGCGATCATTGTAATATAATGGCCAGGAGATTTCGTTTTATATATCTTGCCTTTGGGTTTAGTTATGCTGAGAACCTTTCGGCTCAGCACATGGGTTAGTTAAGTGCAAACTTGAGCGCAGGTGTTAACGCACGAGCGGGGAGGATGTATTATTCACAGATGTCAAAATAAAAATCCCAGCACCAGGGGATGTGAATGACGTCATGCACCGGAAGATTGCGCGGAGGATTTTGGGGTATTTGAAAAAAGTCAGTTAGTTGAGAACTAGACTCCGAACGAGAAGGTTGACTTTCGCTTGCTCGCCGAAGCCAGGGCCGTGGCATTGTGGCGGGTGCCACACGTGTTGGGGGGCAGATGGAAAAGCCAGCATAGAAAGATTGAGCCTCTCTCTCCTCATGTCGAAAAACCTTCAAACTCAAAGTTAATAAAAGGTTTCTTACCTGAATTAAGAAGTCGTTACGTGTTTTTCGTGTTTCGGGATTCCTATGTTCTATGTATATATGTATATGAACATTCTATGTACGTTTCGCATATCCGTATCTTGCTATGGTACATCACGACTAAAACAATATTTTTAATAATGAAACTTTCTTTTATAAATTTTTAGTTTATTCATTTTTCATATTTTCAAATATCAACGTTTAACTATGTCTTCATTCTGAACAAACTCATACAGAATCGCCATAAATGATTGCGAAAATTGATACTTCTGTCAAAAACGGAATAAGTCCGCTACCGAGACTATAAACCGATTGAGATGATCCAGAGTAAGAGGTTCTCTACAATAGAGATCCCATGACTGTTATATACGACATTTATTAGTACATATAATGCATATTGCATGTTGATCATTCGTATTAAAGAGTTAATATTATGTATGCCGTTTTAATTTTAGCATGGCGACAGAAATTCGGATTAATTCATTTCTTTCTCCCTCTTTTTCTGTCTTTATATCAATCCATTTTTATACATATAAACAGTTGTATTTTAAACAATTCAAGTTAGCAGAAGTACGCAGTTTAAATATCAAAACAGTTTTATTTCAAACAATTCAATTTAGCATTAGCACACAGTTTAGTTCTACTTGACCCATAGATGGGACCCTATCAGGTGGTGCCACTCAGGTCCAGAGTAGACCAGGGAGCAATGGATTATGAAGGGGTATTCCGCATTTCCCAAAGCTCCAGCATCACTGGTGCCTCACCATCAGATTGTTTAGAGTCATATCCTGGACACTCATTGGGGGAGTCTTACTTCTCTGCAGAAAAGCAATTGGTGTATTCTACAGACCCAGCCGACTGGGAAAAGAGAGTCAAGTGACTGTATTAGTCAGTAACACTTTATATATATATATATATATATATATATATATTATTTATTAGAACAATTTGTATATATATATATGCAAATTGTAATGATAAATGTCTCTTTCAGGCTAAAATATAATATAATATATATTCATACATACTGAGAGAAAACCTTGCATGATGGAATACTTTAATCGGTCGGGTTAACTTGCACAAAATCAAAGGTCAGACTCTTGAGAAAAGTTATTGAGAAATAAACACGATAGATATGAACGAGCAAATAAAGAAAGAGAGAAAGATAATCTGAACATTGATACGACCATGCTGATATTGGAAGATTGATAAGAAATTGGTGAGTGAAACTGATAGGTTCGAACTGGTAGACATACACACGAGGAAGATAGAACAGCCATAAAAGGGACAACCTCTCCAAAACTGAATTATAAATTGAAAAGAGAAAATAAATGGAAGAAATAAAATGATACTATTTACCCAACCCCTCTGCTCGGGCAGGATATGACAAAAGGTCAATTTTTAAGCTGAGTTTAACAGATTTGAATTCAGAGTTTTCCTTCTCCTAGACTAGTTGCCTAACCAAGGCTGAAGAACCTAGTCTGCCCTACTATTGACCCATAGCTGAAGGGAGAATAATTGGATTTAATAGCTTTCCCAAGGATATTAGTGCAATGTGAAATGCAATCAGTCTCGTCCAGGATTTGAACTCGTGTCACCGTGTCCATTTCCTACGACGATAACGACTACACCACGGGCACCTCCAAATAAAGAAATAAAATGATAGTCCGAGATATTACGAATGAATAGAAGAAAAAGAAATCAAAGAAAAAGAATTTGCTTTTTTTTTTAATGATATATCAACCTTCGTTGGTTACTGTTGGGTATCACCTACCATTTCAGCATAATGAGCTGTTCCATCTAGCATATATGGCAGTAGCAGTTTACGAAGCTCTTTGCTTCGATGTAGCACCAGGCCAAATGAATGGGACACCCAATGAGACTTGAACTCACTTGTGTAGGTTTACTAGTCTAGCTTGCTAACCATTACACCACCAGAGGTGGTAATTTACTAAGTTTTTTGCTTAGATGTAGCACAAGGCCGCATGAATGGGGCACCCAATGAGACTTGAACTCACTCGTGTAGGTTTACTAGTCTAGCTTGCAAACCATTACACCACTAGAGGTGCCCATATATGGCAGTAGCGGAGATCAGTCTGCGAATAAGCCTACGAGTCAGACCAGACCAGAAGAACCGTTCCTATTGTTGAAGTATATCATTACTCTATCACTGATCCTATGTCCTTATTACTGACAGTCTCTCTCTTGTAAATACTCTTTCGTGAAAATATAACTATTTCCTCACATATCGGGGTTTGTCTTATTATTACTACTACTTGTGTTCACTAACTAGAATACAACAGTTACCTATAGCCAAAATTGTCCTCCTAGATGAACAGCAGTTGCACTATTTAGCCCATAACCGGGAGATTAGAGGAAGCAAAAAAGAAAGAAAGAGGAAGCAAAAAAGAAAGAAAATGGAAGCAAAAAAGAAAGAAAGAGGAAGAAAAAAGAAAGAAAGAGGAAGCAAAAAAGAAAGAAAGAGGAAGAAAAAAGAAAGAAAGAGGAAGAAAAAAGAAAGAAAGAGGAAGTGAAAAAGAATAGCTAATATAAATAAGAAAGAGAAAAAGAACAGAATGATGCAAACAAAAAAAGAATGCTGGTCCACACAAAAATGTGATTAGGAAAGAAAGAAAAGCCAACAAAAGAATGACGAATAGAAAAATATCAGAAAGAAAGAAAAAGAAAAGAAAGAGAATAAAAGAGACAAGCAAGAAAGAAAGAAGCAACAAAAAATTTCAAAAAGAAAAAGAAAAGGAAGAAAAAAGAAAATTAAACAAAAGAATAACAAACACAAAAATATGAAAAAGAAAGGAATGAAAGACAAAAGAAGGGTTTGTTGGTTGGTTGGATTTTATGGCATATCAACCTTTGTAGGTTATTTAACGCCAAATCCACATTTATAGAAATAATCGGTTCTATTTTTTTTAAAAATCAGTTTAGCATGAGTACACAGTTTAATTGTCAGAAACATTTCTATTTCAAGTTATTCAGTTTAGTCAAACAGTTTTAATTCAAACAATTTAGTTTAGTATAAGTAAAGTTTTTTGTCCCCACACAGTTAAATGTCAAAAAAGTTCTATTTTAGACGATTCAGTTTAGCGTAAATACAGTTTCAATGCCAAAAATAGTTCTAAGACAAATCAGTTTTGTATAAGTAAGCAATTTAGTTCTATTTGACTCATAGATATGTCCCTATCAGGTGCTATCACTCCGAGCTAGAGTGGACCAGGGAGCGATGGCAATGAGAGGTACTCTGCATTCCCCAAAGTTCCAGTATTACTGAAACTTCACCATTAGATTGTTTAGTGTCATATCCAGGACACTTGTTGGGCAGGGATCGTACCCGTCTGGTAAGAAGCAGTCGGTGTATTCTACAGCCCAAGCCGACAGAGCAAAGAAAGGAAGGAAGGAAAAAGAAGCAAACAACAGTCACCCAAAAATATAAACAAAAACCAAAAAGAAAGAAAAGAAATAGTCAAC
This sequence comes from Sepioteuthis lessoniana, assembly GCA_963585895.1. Classification (NCBI taxonomy): domain Eukaryota; kingdom Metazoa; phylum Mollusca; class Cephalopoda; order Myopsida; family Loliginidae; genus Sepioteuthis; species Sepioteuthis lessoniana. Next base: position 94,128,940 of record OY757913.1, on the reverse strand, counting down.
ATAAAAATAGAAAGAAAGAAAAAAGAAAACTGCAAACAAAAAAATGGTTACCTTATGAATAAAAGAAAAAAGTAAAGACAAGGACAGAAAAAAAACAAAGGCAAACAGAAATTTAAAACAAAAAAATATAAGAAAAAATGAAAAAAATTAAACAAGCAAAAAGAATGGTCAAATGAATAGGAAATGAATAACAAAGAAAGAGAAAAACAACTAGAAAGAAAAACGAACAAAGAAAAAATGGTTAAAAATAAATTCCCCCCAAAATAGAGAAAATAGGAAAGACGAAAAAGGTAAAAAAAAAAAAAAAACTGATAAGGCAAAAAAGAAAACAGAAAAAGCACAAAAAAAAAAAAAAAAACAGAAAATGCAAAACAGAAATAGAAAAGGCGAAAAGAAAAAGGACAGATAAGGCACAAAAAAAGACAGAAAAGGCTAAAAAAGAAAAGAAAATAGAAAAGACGAAAAAGAAAAGAAAAACAGAAAAGGCGAAAGAGAAAAAAAACGGATAAGGCAAAAAAGAAAAGACAGAAAGACGAAAAAGAAAAGAGAAAATTTAGAAAAGAAAAGAGCGTCCATTTTGAAAAGATGGAATCCTAGATAAACACATCATTTCAACAATGACACGCTCTAAAAACGAAACGAACTAGGAAGAAACCAAAGACCTGAAATTCCTGATTGAGAATCGGAGTCGTGCAGATAAACAGAAAGTACACATGCGCATTTGGCTCAAAAAGATTAGGGAATGCCGTTCTCGATTCTCTCAAGACCCCAACCCCTTACCTCAACCATAAACGTGTCTTCCCGGTCTTTCCTCCTCAGCTACCGAATACATACTTGATCCAACTAGGGGCTTTTCTAATTGGAAATTCCGACAGTTTACATGCCAACACACTGCATTTGAGAGCAGCAGCAGCAGCCGTAGTTTGTGTAGTCGTAGTAGTCATGGTAATTGTTTTATAATGACAAGGTGGTTGCAATGGTGGAAGAGTAGCTGTTGCAGAAGAAAAAAGAATATGATGTAGTTTTAGTTATGCATTAGTTATTTAAGAGATTTGTTTTGTTTTGTTTTTTTCTTTCGGTATTTTTTCGCTTAGTTTTGATCAAATTCGCTCTTTGTTTAAAGATTTCGCAAATGCTTTGCTTTTTAAGAGGCACATATTATGGCAACAAACAAGTAACCAAGCGCTCTCTCTCTCTCTCTCTCTCTCTCTCTCTCATATATAACAAAATAATCGGTCTCTCCTATACACTTTAAAACGCATGTAAAGATAGAACAATGAAAAAGAAAAGAAAACTATATATATATATATATACCTCTATCATCTACTTAGCACGCGAAAATAATAAATACGAAGATGGAAAAAGGAAAAATCCAATACATCTATCTCTAGGAAACATAATAACATTTCTCTCATATACTGAGCGCGCTAAAATACTTAGGAAGATAAACAATGAACAAGAAAATATATATATATATACCTTAAGAGTTCTATCGTATAATGATCACTCTAAAATATGTACGAAGATAAAACAATGAACAAGAAAAGTATATATATATATATATATATATATATATATATATATATATATACCATAACAGCTATAATGGTCACTCTAAAATACATTTTAAGATAAAACAATGAACAAGAAAAGTATATATATATATATATATATATATATATACCATAACAGCTATAATGGTCACTCTAAAATACATTTTAAGATAAAACAATGAACAAGAAAAGTATATATATATATATATATATATATATATATATATATATATACCATAACAGCTATAATGGTCACTCTAAAATACATTTTAAGATAAAACAATGAACAAGAAAAGTATATATATATATATATATATATATATATATATATATATATATATATATACCATAACAGCTATAATGGTCACTCTAAAATACATTTTAAGATAAAACAATGAACAAGAAAAGTATATATATATATATATATATATATATATATATACCATAACAGCTATAATGGTCACTCTAAAATACATTTTAAGATAAAACAATGAACAAGAAAAGTATATATATATATATATATATATATATATATATATATATATATATACCATAACAGCTATAATGGTCACTCTAAAATACATTTTAAGATAAAACAATGAACAAGAAAAGTATATATATATATATATATATATATATACCATAACAGCTATAATGGTCACTCTAAAATACATTTTAAGATAAAACAATTAACAAGGAAATAATATATAAGTTAACATAGCGTAATCAGACAAGCAATGGCGCATTGTAACCGTCAGTTTCTAACATATGCAACCATCAGACTAAGTCTTATTTAATTGGAGGATGCGAGAAACACACAGTTACCAAGTGTTAAGGACACTGTGTCTTCACTATCCTTATATATATATATATATATGCTCTTTCACCGATATTGAGCACTATATATATATATATTTCATACATGAACAGGCTGATTGAAAAGTAACTATTTTAAAATTATTATAATTGATGTAACGATCATTTTTACACGAAATAAATTAAAAGTATTTTTGAAGAGGGAGTTATTTTCCAGTCCCCTATATATATATATATATATATATATATATAATGGATGTGCAAGAGTGGGACGACCAGCACGAACTTACATACAGCAGCTATGTGAGGACACGGGTTGTAATCCTGAAGACCTGCCGGAGGCGATGAATGATAGGGAGAAATGGCGAGAGACGGTCAGGGATATCCGCGCAGGCGGCGCGACATGATGATGATGATATATATATATATATATATATATATATATATATATATATATTATAGCCGTACGCTACTTTTTGAGACCGTTTTTCATTGTTTTCAACACTATGTTCTTCTTAAACACTATTGAATAAATACATATATAAAAAAAGTAAAGTTGGCGACCTCCGTCGAGGGTGACCCGAAGGCTCCTTTTTCAATAGCTACTACACCGAGGTGTAGGGGAGGGTGCTACTCCATTCCCAGGATTTCTCCTCTTTACCCTTGATACTTACCTTATAATGCTGAGTGCTAAGCAAGGCGGCATCAAGTACCATTTTTTAAGTCTTTGGCATAACTCGATCTGGGATTGAACCCCAGTCTCCCGGACCATTGACGAACACTCTACTTATTAGGCCAATGGCCCGGTTGATACACACACACATATATACATGCACACACATATATGTACAAACCCATACGCGCACACACACACACACACATATATATATATATATGCATACGCACACATATATATACGCACATACATACATGTATATATATATATATATATACACACACAAACATACACGCACACACACACAAACATATATATATATTTATCCAACCCCTCCGCTCGGGCAGGATATGACACAAGGTCAATTTTTAAGCGGAGTTTAACAGGTTTGAATTCAGAGTTTTCCTTCTCTAAAACTAATTGCCTCATCAAGGCTGAAGAACCTAGTCTGCCTTACTATTTACCCTTAGCTGGAGGGAGAATAATTGGATTCATAGCTTTCCAAAGGGTATTAGTGCTATGTGAAATGCAATCAGTCTCGTCCAGGATTTGAACTCTTATCGCCGTGTTCATTTCCTACGACGATAACCATTACATCACGGGCACATATATATATATTTATACACACACAAATAAATATATATATACATTATCATACACCCTTAAATTTATATAGATAGATAGATGTTCTCGAGTTGCAAGAACAAAAAACAAATGGTGAGCGACAAGCGAAGCCTTCAGTAGATGATCATTATGAAATCAAGTATGAATTCGAGGCAAAAATTTTATTTCTAAACCAGAGCGTCAAGGCGATATTTTAAAATAACACGAAACTTTTTTATTTTCTGTTACATCCACTTCCTATTAGGATTTGTCATTTTCAAAACTTACCAGCTATGAAGCGTTAATTCGGTAATGTCATATTTTAATTAATTTTATTAAATAACATGTCAATGCACTGAACGAGGCATGAAATTTCCACGACATTTAACGGCGAAATCAGCGTTCAATAAGGGATTGTTAATTTGGATCAGATGTCAAATTGATTGGAAAATCATGACAATGCTCTACATAGTTCAAGCTCAAATATTAGTGAGGGAAAGAGGAAGGCTATTTTGCACGACGAAAGGGTTTACTCGGTCTGGTTGACCAGCACAAATTAATGGTCAAACTTTCTTACAAATGGTCGTAGAGAAACAGAAACCAAAGCTTGATTGCACGAGAGAGAGAGAGAGAGAAAGAGAGAGAGAGAGAGAGATCATTTGTGCATCGATATTGACTGAGGTTAATCAATAAGAAAATACTGGGTGAAGCAGAAAAAGACAGAGATAGATGCGAGTTATATAGGGTTAATTTCGTCTGGCACGGGAGACTCAAAGACTCAAAAAATGGTACTTGATGCCTCCTTGCTTAGCACTCAGCATTATAAGGTAAGGATCAAGAGTAAAGTGGAGCAATCCAGGTAAAAGAGTAGCGCCCTCATCTACACCTCGGTGTAGTAGCTATCGAAAAGGGAGCCTTCAGGTCACCCTCAACTAAGGTTGCCAACTTTACACACTTTTACTATATATGTAAGTCAAGAGAGCGACTCGAAAACTCTCTTTTCAATACCTAATACACTGGATTGCTCCACTTTACCTTCGATGCGTACCATATAATGCTGAGTGTTAAGCAAGCACTGTTTGTTTAGTCTTTGGTATGACTCGACTTAGGATTGAACCTCTGGTCTCCAGGGCTATAACTGACCCACAATTTGTTAAAAACTAAAAGCACTCGAGGCCAAGTAATATATGTATTTTCTCAACCCCTCTGCACGAGCAGGAAACGACACAAGGTTATTTTTAAGCAGAGCTTAACAGGTTTGAAATCAAAGTTTTTCCTTCTCTTAGAAGGACTGCTATACGAAAATTTAAGAACCATTTCTGCTCTACTATTTGCACATAGCTGGAGAGCGAATCGTTGGATTCACAACTTTCGTAAGAGTATTTGTGGTAAGTTAAATGGAAACAGCTTTGTCCGGGATATGCACCCGGGTCACCGTGTCCATTTCCGCTAAATTTAACCATTACACCACGGGAACTTGAGAGGTCAAGTGATGTAGTAATCTTAATCTCTAAATACAGGCTTTTAAAATTCCTACACACTTCTACGTTTTGCAGCGGCCTTTACGTAATGAAAGATGGTTGAAAAAATATACACTGGCTACATTTACACACACATGTGTATATTATTGCTCACACTATTTTTGAATGTGCAGGAGTGCGATCACCGAACATATATTATTCCAAGGAAATATGGCATAAGAACTGGTATCGAAGTGCAGACATGAAAATAAGTTTTTATTATAACACCTCTACATATTTGTTTAAAAACAGGAATTTTCAAAATAAAATCCAATCAGTACTATAAGTTTCACTCCTATAAAGCGATCTTCAAATAATTGAAAGTATTCCCGCTCATCAGAATAAAGTATTTTATCTATTCATTCGCAGACACCTTTACTTATATAAGTGAACAGATGAGAATAAATCTATTTTAAAAAAAACGTTTAGTTAATCAAAAAAAAAAAGGATCAAATGCCTATCAGTGTGGCTGGATAAATTTCATTATTGAAAGTTTCATGTGTAAACTAAGTTCAAATCATCCGATGAAATTATATATATATATATATATACACTTTTATTCACAGTAACGTTAGATGGCAGTAAAAAAATTTTTTTTCATTCTGGCACATAGAAATAACTCACACCAACACGTTCTGTGTTCTTACACTTAAAAACAATTGGTCTCATATATCGAAACTCATCTTAATATTTTTCCACTTCCAGTTCAAAACAGAACACTTTTTTCAACATGGTTTCGTTATAGATATTCACTTTTGTTGTTGTTGTATATCCAATATGAGGGATGACGGACAACAGTTCTTTTATAAAAAAATATAACTCTTTATTCTTCTTGGAGTCAAAGCTTTTGTGATGTGTGAAAGGGGAAGACAAAGGCAGATTGTTACAGTGACCCATAAATTCTTCTTCCCTTGAACATAGCACGCTGTATAATTGTCAAGACCCTCACTTCGCATTTCTTCTGCTTCTCGGCCGGTCATCACCCCTCACTGACTCCAGCTGACAAGCAGGCATCACCATATACGATTTCATAACGCCCACAATTTCCAATAGATCGCGTAACTGTTTCCGCTTATTTATATAGGTGCGTCTCTGCAGAGGGATAAGATGCCTTCTCAACGTGTTTCCTGTATAACACAGAACAATCTGATGGTAAGTTTCCAGTCATGCTGGAGCTTTGGAGAATGCAAAGTATCTCTTCATTGCCATCGCTCCCAAGTTGACTCTGGCCCGGAGTGGTAGCACCTGATAGGGTCCTATCTATGCTTTTGTATGCTAAACTTAATTGTTTAAAATAGAACTGTTTATATGTATAAAATGCATTTGGCATTAAATAACCTACAATGGTTGATATGCCATAAGACCCAACCAAACTTATGTTATATCAATATACACGACACTCGTGTGAGTGTGAATATAAACTAAAGAGAGAGCAAGATTGTCTAAAATTGAGAGGATAGATAGATAGATAGAAAGAAAGAAAGAAAAGGACAGAATGAGATAGATAGATAGATAGATAGATAGATAGATAGATAGAAAGAAAAGGACAGAATGAGATAGATAGATAGATTTCTTCTAAAATGAGCATTGATGTTTTAAATATCTAAAACAACATTTTTTCAGGTTCTTCTTTTCCATAATTTTGAAATAATTTAAATAAATTCCTGAAATTTATAGGTCGGGTGATGCTTTTCGGTAACCCTTAATCATTTCTGCGATCTCGCCTTTCATTTCATAGACGATATCTTAATCTGCCATTTACGATAAGGTAAAACTTAATTTTCTTGGAAAAAAAAGGGGGGCGCTTAAATGGATGATCATATGGAATGCTGGAATTCTTTAAAATATTTTTTGTAGAAAAATTATTCAATTTAGGCTCTTTATTCATATTTTGTTTAAATTATATGCCTCTCGTCACTGAGATGGTATAAGTAGCTCAGTCATTATCATGGCGGATAATAGCCGTTTGTCGTCAGATACATGGTGAAATAACAGGTTTTTCTTTGCAGTAGCAATTTAATGCTATCATGATATTCCTGGCGCATGCGTACTGCTCAAGCTTTTTCTCTAACTTGGAGGCTTGCTTTCTGTAACGTCTGGGGACAAATACACAGTCTTCTTTAGATATTACAACACCGAAAGCCTTCAATTTAACTACAGAAGATTTCAGAAAAATTGATATCATTTTGTAATTTAATTATTTGACCAATTCTCATTCAAATGATCTCAAATTTTAACAACATATGTAGACCGACTTAAATTTCTTTGTTTAACCTTTTTATTTTTTAAGGTGTAGAACTATCATTCACAGGAAAAGCAGACATTTTGATATTAAACATAGAATTAAGATTTTGGTTTGGTTTTACGACACATCAATCATTGTAGGTTATTTAATGCCGAATTCATTTATATATATACAGTTTTATTTCTAACTATTCAGTTTAGTATAAGTATATTTTTCTGTTTACACACAATTAAATGTCAAAACATTTTCTATTTCAAACAATTCAGTTTAGCAAAAGCTCGCAGTTTAGATCTATTTGACCCATAGATAAGACCCTAGCAGATGCTACCAAAACAGACCTGAGAGTGATGGCAATAAAGTGGTACTCTGCATTCCCCAAAGCTCCAGCATTACTGGAACCTCACCATCAGATTGTTTAGTATCATTATACAAGACACCCGTTGGGGGTGTCTTACCCCGCAGCAGAGATGCAGTCGGTGTATTCTGCTGCTCCAGCCAACTGCGCCATAGACTGTTGAGTTGTTTGTACAATTTGAACGAGAATTAGTTTAGTTAAAAAATTTTATTCATTTTTCTGAAACATCCAGAACATCTTCAATTACATTAATATGAATTATTTATTAAATTCATACGAGTAGCTGATTTTCACTGTGGTCTGAGTTAAAATAAATGTCCCCAGCTTTCATGAATTCTTCAAAGTATTTTCGTCGAACTCAGCGGCAGTTTGGTTTTGATCAGCGCTTTTCAAACTGCGTTAATACTTCTTTTGTAATTTGGTTGATTTTTAGTTGATGACAGAAAAAAAATTCTTCGTTCTACAAAAATGATATTATTGTTATTAAATTGAAAATGGCTGCCACTGAAATAGTTGCCATAATAAGAGAACTGCTGCTGAGTTCTGTTTGAATTTTCCTTGTTTCGTATTTGAAGGATCGTCCACTCAGATGATAGGATCGTTAAATTAACTACCGTATTTGATGGCAGATAAGACGCAGTTATTTTCACTAAAAACATCTTTAAAATTCCCGAGAGTCTGATATGCCATAAGTAGGATTAAAATTTGCGATAATCGGCCGAGATTAGCTACATGGCAACTCCTATTAGCTTAGAATCACTTTCATATACCTGTTGTCATTATTTAAAAGCTTGGCTCAGTGGGTAGAGTGTTCGCCAATGATCCAGGAGACCTGGGTTCAATCCCACGTCGCGTCATACCAAAGACTTTAAAAATGGTACTTGATACCTCCTTGCATAACACTCAACAATATAAGGTACGTATTGAGGGTAAAGTGGAACAATCCAGGGAAAGGAGTAGCACCCTCCCCTACACCTCGGTGTAGTAGCTATTGAAAAGGGAGCCTTCTGGTCGCCCTCGACTACGGTCGGCAACTTACTGACTTATGCAGATAAAAAGTGTTATCATTGATAATATTCATTATATTAATTTCATCACGCTTAATATTGGTACTTTCGTTTTCTTCTTGATTTGCCCGGCTGAAATTGAGGCATGTCACATGCCGACAAATACGGTGCATAAAGACCATATCCAAAGTAGAGCTTATCAAAGTTTTATTTTACTTAATTCGCCTCTTGCAACCAAATTTAATTTCCATTCACCAAATAAATTTTGCCGAGTCAGCTGGGGCTGCAGAATACATCGACTGTTTCACTGCAGAGGGGTAATACCCCGAACCCAATGAATGACCTGTTTATGACACGAAACAATCTGATGGTGAGGTTCCAGTAATACTGGAGCTTTGGGGAGTGCCGAGTACATCTTTATTGCCATTGCTCTCAGGTCCACCCTAGCCCGGAGTGGTAGCCCCTGATAGGGTCCTATCTATGTCTCAAATAGAACTAAACTGTGCACTTATGCTAAATTAAATTACTTTAAATAGAACTGTTTTGTCATTTTAACTGCGTACGTATGCTAAACTGAATTGTTTGAAGTAGAACTGTTTTTGACATCTAAACTACGTACATGGGCTAAACTGAATTGTTCGAAATGAAACTATTTTTGTAAGCTAAACTAAATTGTTTGAAATGAAACTGTTTTTGACGATGAAACTGTACTTACGCTAAACTGAGTAATTTAGAATAGAACCGTTTTGACATGTAACTGTGTGTAAACAAAAACAATACATAATCTAAACTGAATTGTTTGAATTAGATCGGCTTGACTAAACTAAATAGCTTGAAATAGAAACGTCTTTGAAAATTAAAATGTGTCGACTTATGCTAAACTGAATTTTTTCAAACAAAACTGTTTATTTGTATAAATGAATTTAGCATTAAATAACCTACAACGGTTGATACGCTATATATCCCAAAGAAACAAACAAAAAAACTTTCGAAAGGTTTGAACCCCCTTATCCACCCAGCTATTGGTTAAATCGTACCTCTATTGTTTTTTACAAGGATGAATTTGGCATTAAGTAATTCACGAAGGTTTATGTGCCATTAAACAAAGAAGCCAAAACAAACCAACCTTATTTTGGGTCTGCTACATCGCAATAATTTTGGTTAGTTTCAATCATAATATCCCTTTTGATTGTATAATATACCATAGATAATAAAATGCTGGTATCTTTGAGAAGAAAATTCACTTTTTTCGCTTAGATGTGGCACAAGGCTGTTGGAATGGGGCATTCAATGAGACTCGAACTCACTCATGAAGGTTTGCTAGTGCAAGCTTGCTAACCATTACATCACCCAAGGCGCCTAATCAGAGTGACCTATAAAAATACTACGATGACTCCCCATTATTCCATTTATTTCATCTAACCCCGGCCAAGAAATATGACAGAGCCTCCCAGGAGCTTGGTATATGACCCCCGATTGATAACCAATGATCTGCGCTAACACTGACATTCAAACTGATAATATATGAATAAATAAATAAAACTATCTCATATTTTTAAAAGCCTTTGTATATCCTCGTTTTAGTGATATTTTCAGCCACTCAAGAAGTAAATTATTTATAAACTAGAATACACCCGTTAATAATGACGGTTGATGGTTTGGTTTATTGGGTTTTATGGCATATCAACCTTTGTAGGTTATTTAACGCCAAATCCATTTTTATGTAAATAATCTCTTCTATTTAAAACAATTGAGTTCAGCATAAGTACACAGTTTAATTGTCAAAAACATTTCCATTTCAAACTATTCAAGCAGTTATATGTAATAATTCAGTTAAGTGTAAATACAGTTTTAATGTCGAAAAACAGTTCTATTTGAAATAATTCAGTTAAGCATAAGCACGCAGTTTAAAAGTACAGTTTAATTGTCAAAAACATTTCTATTTCAAGCTATTCAGTTTACTCAAACAATTCAGTTTAGCTTAAGTATGCTGTTAGTTCTATTTAACCCATAGATAGGGCCCTATCAGGTGCTTCCACTACGGGCCAGAGTGAACCTGGGAGCAATGGCAAAGAAGGGGTACCCCGCATTCCCCAAAGCCCCAGCATCACTGGAACCTCACCATATGATTGTTTAGTGTCATATACAGGACACTCGTTGTGGATAAACTGTGGGGGGTTTACTCCTCTGCAGAGGTGCAGTCAGGGTATTCTACAGCCCCAGCTGACTGGGCAAAATGACGGTTGAATTTTATATTAAATATCTGTGTATATCAAAATAACGAAATGAATGAAAAACAAAAAAATTGTAATTTTTTTTTCCCAGTATAGACTGATGATTCCATAAATAGGTATTTCATAATGAAACCAAAAAAAAAAAAAAAAAGGACTCAAAAATACCCCAAAGAAACTTCTTTTCATGTTTAAAAAAAAATTCAAGATTTTTTAAACTAAAAAAAGAATATTAAATTTCGTTTTAAGCGGAACATTTTCAAATTTGGGAAATATTTTTCTCCTCAGACACATGACTGTTTAAACAACATTGAAATAATAGTTTTCATGACTTTTAAAATCATTTTATGAAGACATTTCTCCTTTCTTTTTGGTGTCTTCTTTGACGTTGGGAAACAACAAATCAATCAATTTCTTCGATCTTTCTTTCTTTTTTACTTTCATTTCTTTCTTTCTTCAAGATAACAAAAACACCTTTCTTTCTTTTTCTTTTAGTTCTCAAGTCAGCCTACCGTTACGACTGCTGACTCGTCTGCTTTCTTTTCTTTTCTCTTTCGATGTAGGAAGCTACAAATCACATGATTCGTTCTTTCTTTCTTTTTCACTTTTTTTTTCTTTCTTTAAAGATTACACCAAAAACATCAGAGATTTTACCTTCCGTTTTTTCTTTGTTTTAATATAATGTGTACCGACACACAGATGTACACGCAGAATACCTGTATTTTATATTATTTCGAGATATCAACTCCCATGTATTTTTTCGTCTTCTTTTTGGTTGTGTGTGTGTGTGTGTGTGTTTTAATAGCCGAACAAACCGACGTACTTTGACGAAAGGTGAACTCCGAATAAAGAAATCGCCACCTTACCTTTCACCCATGGATTATGGGATAAATATCGTCAAAATGGCAGCTGCCCAAATGACGTGCCACGCGAATTGGAAGATAAAAGGAAATGATAATATCCTCACCCCATCTATTCGAACGTCATGAATTTATTCATTTATTTTTAGCAGACGTAATCACTTAAATATACACCTAAATATATTAGCCTATATATAAGTAAATTTATTTTTTTATCTATAATAGAGAATGATACGTTAAAAATGGGCAAATGGTATGATTAGCTTGATGGTTTGTAATTTTATTTTCAGGGAGGCAAATGTTATTTTAAAAATCTTTCAAATCCTCGTAAGATCTTCAAAAGAATATTATATTAGGGCCTTGGCGCCTCAGATAATGTTATGGTTAGCAAGCTAGATTAACAAACCTTCACGTGGTTTTTATCATTAAGGGTTTTCGGACTATTGTCTTCATCTTTAGTGTTATTTTCACAACGTTTCGGCCGATATGCCATCCGGGCTTTTTCAGGTGTTTGTCTAGCTCGGGAACCAACATGAAACTTCGAACTGCGTCCTTTATTGAATCCACGGGGGTCACCCGTTCTGATTCCGTTCGCCGTAACCGGGTAAAGTGTTAAGTATTCCAGTATTGTTACTCGCCTGCAGTCAGGATTGAACCTGCAACCTCCAGATGAGTGTCTCATTAGACGCTTAGGGAACCAACGCCTATAACCGTTACGCTATGCTGGACAATTCAGAGTGAATTTTTGGGACTTATAAACTTAATGTTCTCACTTGACTAGGATTACTACTATTATGTATGATTTTTTACCTGTGTTCATATTCAGATTTTTTTTCTTTTCATCTAGCCTTTTTAATTATCGGTTCCCATATTGTATTCAACTCTATACTTGGTCTACTCGGCAGGTCATTGTAGCCCAACATATGTGTTGATTCCTCACAAGGCGTCTAATCCTCCAATATTCAGCCCTATCAATTATTCCAACTTTATCCCATAAGGGCAGATGGTTTCCCTTTTCCTTCCATATATGGTCCCTTAATGATAAAAATCATCAAACTTAATCCCAGAAACTTAGACAACCTTCACGTGAGTTCGAGTGTCATTGGCTGCCCAATTCATAAGTCCTTGCGACACATCGAATCAAAAAGATTCGTGAATTACAACTACTTGTATTTAAAGCTGGGTTCCAGTGTCTCGACATTGAAATTGAAGTGTAATATTGAGATTACAGTGGGGAGAGGCATACAAAGAAAAGAATAATTCTAAAAAATTAAGAGATTACAGTTATAGGGAGAGATTGAAAAAAATCAGGTTTACCTCACTACCCTAGAAAAACGAGCGAGAGGTATTCTAAGTGAAACTTTCAAAATAATGGAATTTCTAATTAATGGTAGATATTTTTTTCCTTTTTCCATATTTTTTCTCCAAGTGGAAAGTTACTGTCAAGATATATTTCAAAAATATAGTCTACTATAAAATATAGTTCTACCAGTTGAATTCTCTATGCCAAATCAAATCGAACGCAAAAGAGTAAAACATTTCAAAATTAAATTGGATGGTTTCAGAAAAAAAATCAAAGAAAAACACTTTAAGAAGACATTTTTGCTAACTTTCGGATGAATCAAAAATTTTTTTGTTATATCCACCCTGAAATGTAGATAAAACTAAGTACCGTCTGCTCTTTGAAAACAGGTGTCTCGATTTCAACCTGCCAGCTACTTGTACGATTTTTTCTATTTTTGTATTTTTTCGTCTTTTCGTGCGAGTTTATTTTTCCACCCATGTGTCTATTTTTCCTGTTTTTGGTTTCTGGTGTTTGTTAAATCCGAGAGAAAGATTCGAACTATTCAATTGTGGCTTGGGTGTCACGTATAGAAGATGCGGTATCTTTATTATTTTTCTTTTCTTTCTTAGAGGTCCGCTCTTCCAATGATGTAGTACACGAGCACGGAAAAACGAAACCCGACGGTTTATTGAAGAAAAAAAATCAAGGTTGATATAATCGACCGAAAAATATCTCCTCTTACAGTTAAAAAGAAGAAGAAAAAATGTCTATCCAAGGGTGCGACAGTTTTCAAATCCGGCGATAAACAGAAAGCTTTATTTAATTTTTTATTTATTTTTCCTTTGTAAATCTTAAACACTTAAATCTTTGGTCAATATCATTCACATCTATACTATGTTACCGTGTTATCTTTATTATTGCAAATATTTTTGAAATATTAAATTAATTTAAAAAAAACAAACAAACAAACAGACTCACAAAAACAAACGAAAAAAGCAAAAACGAAAAACAATACAAAGCAAAACCAAGGAAATGTTTTTTCTCTTTCAAAGAAAATTTCTAATTGATTTTTTCTTACTATATTCTTATTTTTGGTATATCAACCTTTCTCAGTTATTTAATGCCAAATCTATTTTTATACACATAAACAGTTCCATTTCAAATAATTCAGTTTGGAATAAGTACGCAGTTTAAATGTCAAAACAGTTCTATTTCAAGTATTTCCGTTTAGTATAAGTACACAGTTTAGTTCTACTTGACCCATAGAGAAGACCCAATTAGGTGCTACCACAGCGGGTCAGAATGGACCTGGGAGGTATGACAATAAAGGGGTACTCAATATTAACCAAAGCTCCAGCAATACTGGGACCTCACCATCAGATTGTTTAATGTCATATCCGGGACACTCGTTGGGGGAGAGTCTTACCCTCTGCAGAGGTGCAGTCGCTGTATTCTACAGCCCGAGCCGTCTGGGCAAATACTTAAAAGAATTTTATCCGTATATAGGTATTCTATTGATAGTGTAAAGTATTAATCTCCTCATTGGCCAAATGAGTAAAGTGCTCGCGAATGACCTGGGAGACCAGGTTTCAATACCAGGTCGATTCATACCAAAGACTCAAAAAATGGTACTTGATGCTGCTCTGCTTAACACTCATCATTATAAGGGTAAAGTGGAGCAATCCAGGGAATGGAGTAGTGCTCTCCCCTATACCTCAGTGAAGTAGTTATTGAAAAGGGAGCCTTTAGGCTACCCTCGACTCAGATCGCAAACTTTACTTACTTGTTAATCGTGCATATGTTCTGTACAAATAATCATTTCCGTAAAGGTTGATATTTAGAAATTGTAAAAACAGGAAATGCCTAAGGTGGCATAAAAACAAATAATGCTAAATAATTTTCCCCTGTCGTAAAATGTATTGTATTTATTTTTCCAACCCTTCCATCATGAATTTGACTCAGAGTTTGTTTTTTTTTCCTCCTATAATGGCTGCCTTACCAATTCAACAGAGAGGTCAATCTTTCCTACCATTTACCGAAAACCGAAACTGAGAAATTGATTTATGCCTTGCCAAAGTGTATATATTTATTCAACTCCTACGTCATGAGTATGATTCTACAAATGGTCACTTATTCGGCGGAGTACAGCTGATTAGAATTCATAGTTTTTCTTTCTCCTAGACTGCATGCTTAAACAAGGCTAAAGAGCTCGGTGTATCTTCTATTTCCCCCTAAGTAGATGGAGAGAACAGATTCAGTAAATGAAATTAAATAATAGGAAAGTTTTGAAAATAAAATCTAAATCAAAACAAATTCAGAAGGTACGTTATTGCGTATTCAAACCCCCTGATGAAGGTTAAATGTAAGACCAAACCGTTTAACATTGGCTAAAAATTCCACTATCAAAAAAATCAATCGCTAAATACCGGGTTTTTCGTATTTGCGCTTTTAATTTTATTTCCCTTTATACCCACCGGAAATAACGGATGAACCGATCACCAGAATTATTAGTAAGCAATTAGACGTAAAACTAGGTCCTTTCACCAAAGAAGAACTCGACTCGGTTCTCAGAAGAATTAAAAATAGGAAAGCGGCGGGGCTAGACGAGATCCCCCCAGAAGTGTGGAAGACGAGACAATTCGACGATATACTGCTCCGGCAATGCAACGCAGTCTATAGTCAAAATAGGATAGAACGATGGACGAAGGGATGCATCCTTCCATTCCCTAAAAAAGGCGACCTCGGACTAGCCAAGAACTACCGAGGGATAACACTTACATCCATAGCAGCCAAAATCTACAATGCCCTACTACGAAACCGCATAGAACCCAAAATAGACAACATCCTTAGGAAAAACCAAAATGGCTTCCGGAGAAATAGATCCACAACCTCACAAATACTGACCATCCGTAGAATCCTGGAAGGCGTTCGGGCAAAAAACTTACAGGCGACATTACTATTTGTCGACTTTACCAAGGCATTCGATTCCATACACAGAGGGAAGATGGAGCAAATCCTACTAGCTTACGGCCTACCAAAAGAAACCGTAGCAGCGATAATGATTCTCTACAGAAACACCAAAGTGAAAGTACGTTCACCAGATGGAGACACGGAATACTTCGACATTGTTGCAGGAGTACTACAAGGAGACACACTAGCCCCGTACCTCTTTATCATCTGTCTAGACTATGTGCTTAGGACTTCGATCGACAAAATCAGAGAA
>OY757913.1:93884642-94107366 GCA_963585895.1 Sepioteuthis lessoniana | reverse complement strand
AGTTTAATTGGCAAAAACTATCTATTTCGAGCTATTCTGTTGAGTCAAACAGTTCTAATTCAAACAATCCATTTTAACATAAATATGCAGTTAGTTCTATTTAACTCATAGATATGGCTAACCTTCCGGGCCAGAGTGGACCTGGAAGTAATGGCAATGAAGTGGTCTAAGTATATATATATATATAAAGCATGTATACATATGTGTGTATATATATATATATATATATATATATATATATATATATATATATATGAATATGTATGTATGTGTATATATATATATATATATATATACACCTATGTATATAGGTTTATATATACGCGTGAATATATAAGTTCATGTCTACATAAATATAAAAACCAATAAATTTAACCATTTAGCAATTACTGTAATACATATCCAAATTTCAACCATTTCCAACAAAATTATCAATGTTGATTTGCGTATGCTATAAATTTTTTTGAAACGTACGAAACCCCGTGCTCTTAAGGTAACAAGTCTACAAAAAGCGGGGTTGAACCATATAATTTTTTTTTTTCACGACAATTTACATTATTATTACAATTCGTATTTTCTTTATTCATATAGTTGTTTTTTGTTGTTGTTGGAAATTGGCGGATGGGTAGAGACTATCCAAACGACAGCATTGCTAAGAACAGCCAGAATCCTGAGACGAGTCCTGGAGACTTGCGGTCACTCAAACTCCAGTGTAAAACCATCAGTTAACGCTGATGTGAAAAACTCTAAAAGAGTAAATAATAATAATAATAATATTTGGCACTTTCAGTTCTAGATAAGTACACACTTCTTTGATCCCGCTATTCTTGAGAGCTTCAATATACATTTTTCTACTTTCATGGAAAATTTTCATATTTGATGATAATCCACTTATTGTCGTATTAACAGCTTTAGGAACTTGTTTAATTATAGAATTTGGTTGATTAGAATTTACATTAATATCGGAAGGATATTGGTCTGTTTTAAGGAATGGTAAATGAGAGTTGTCAGAGAAGTTCAGTGTAACATCTAGAAAATTTGCTACTTTAATATTAGAAGAAATTTCGAGTTGCGAGCAATATTGAATAAGTCCTAGCGGCAACACCCCACAAAGCAACAACTATACGGCCACCTGCCTCCAATCACGAAAACTATCCAAGTTAGACGAACCAGACACGCAGGACACTGCTGGAGAAGCAGAGACGAGCTCATAAGTGATGTACTTCCATGGACCCCCACATATGGCCGACCAGCTAGAACATATATACAGCAGCTATGTGAGGATACGAGATGGAGCACTGAGGACCTGCCAGAGGCGATGAACGATAGGGAAAAGTGGCGAGAGAAGGTCAGAGATACCCGTGCTAGCGGCACGACATGGTGATGATGATAATCTTTTTCGTACACTCAGGACCATCACTATTGGGGAGATATAATATTCCGTCATTATGGTATAAACCTAATTGAATGGGGTCAACTATTCTGCTAAGTATCTAATATAACTAAACCCACAAGATCTGCTATTTGAGCAGAATCGTATCCACCCATAGGAACATCGAAGTTATCCAAGCTAGTTTTTTTTTTTTTTTTCAGGGATTGAATAATCGTGAAATTTTCTTCAAAAACAAACTTGGAAATTTTATTCATAATTTCCAGCAGCTTTCTCTCGGACAGCGGAAGAAAGACGGCGTATACAATAGCGGAAATACAGCAACTATCACAAGTGGGATTGGGAAACCTGTGTTAATAAATCATAATAACCCACCACCCCACAGCACACATGCGCCGAAAGTAGCATCAAAGAATCCGAGCATTAAAAAAAAAATCATTATTCCTAATTACAGTAGGCACCATTATAAGCCAAGATAATACCTAACATCGATGAAATAAACTAATTTAGGTGCTAACATTTCTCTAATCACCTTCAAAGAGTACTCGGGTTTGCCCTTGGTCTGGGTCAGCTGCCAAATTTCATATCTATTTTAATATTTGACTTTAAGTTTGTTTTTTGTTTGTTTTTTTTTTGTTTTTTTGTTTTTTTACACATATGCTCTTTGGGCCTTTCAAGGCTCATCTACCGTCCACGCCTTGTTGGTGATTTAAAAGTAATCACCACATCCCAGGAGGGCTTTCCCCCTGAACTTGGCCAGCTTTGCAGTGGTGATTGGTTTAGTTTTATGGCATATAAACCATTATTGGTTATTTAATGCCAAATCCTTTTATACAGATATATTAAAATGTATGGTTTGTAAACACATTTTGTTGATTGCATTTTTAAACAAGCCTGAGCTTATTTTTTGCACACAGTTAAATGGTTTCAAGTATTGCTATGTAACAGTAACAATTTCACATTAGCACAGATTTCAGTGGTTTAGTTTGGTTTTATGGCATATCAACCATTGTTGTTGTTTTTAATACCAAATCCTGTTTATACATATATATATTAGATATATATGATTTCGTCTAATTTGAATAGTTTTCGTGATAGGGGGCAGGTGGCCGTACAGTTGGTGTCTTGTGGGGTGTTGCTGCCAGGACTTGTTCAGGATTGCACGCAGCATTCTTGTGTAATTGCCATCTAGTTTCTTCTCCAGCCGTTTTGTTAGCGTCCATGTAGTGCATCCATATAGCAGTATCGATGTGACCGCTGCCTGGAAGAAACTGCTTTTCATTTTATCGGTTAGGTCTGATTTCCATGGAGAAACAGAGATGAACTCATAAGAGATGTACTCTTATGGATCCCCACACATGGCCGCGCAAAAGCAGGACGACCAGCACGAACGTACATTCAGCAGCTATGTGAGGATACAGGTTGTTGTCCTGAAGACCTACCTAGGGCGATGAACGATATGGAGGAGTGGCGAGGGAGGGTCAGGGATATCCGTGCTGCCAGCACGATATGATGATGATGATATATGATTTGTAAACACATTTTGTTGATAACATTTTTAAAACGAGCCTGAGCTTATTTTTTGCACACAGTTAAATGGTTTCAAGTATTGCTATGTAACACAAACAATTTCACATCAGTCATTTGTTGGCACACATTTAAATGGTTTGGCTTGGTTTTATGGCATATCAACCATTGTTGGTTTTTTAGGTTTGGTTTGGTTTCTTTGTTTAATGGCATATCAACCTTTGAAGGTTATTTAATGCCAAAGCTATTCTCCTAGAAGAACAGTAGTGGTTCTATTTAACCCATTGCTGGGGTTGGGTATTTTTTTAATACCAAATCCTGTTTATACATATATCTCAAATATATATGATTTGTAAAAACATTTTCTTGATTACATTTTTAAACGAGCTCATTTGTTTGCTCACAATTAAATGGTTTCAAGTATTGCTATATAAAGAATAACTATTTAAAATCATACATTTATTTGCGCACATTTAAAAAGAAATACATGATATGTAGGAGGTTAGATATTTTTAAATGAGTTAGAAATAATTTGTTTGCACACTTGTATTGCTAATATTTCAACACATTTAAATGGTTTCAATTATTGCCATGTAACAATAACAATTTAAAATCAGACATTTGTTTGCACACCTTTAAAAAGGTATACATTATATGTAGGAGATTAGTTTGTCGGTTATTTCATTTTCAAATGAGTTAGAACTAATTTGTTTGCACACAAGTATTGCTATTGTTTCAAAACGTTTAAATGGTTTCAACTATTGCTATCTAACATTTACAGTTCTATTCAATGTTGATTTGTTTGTACACCATGAAGTGGTTACAAGTATTACTTTTTAACACTGATTATTCTATTCCACATTACTTATTCATTTGCATACCGTTGATTGGTTCCAAATATTGTTATGTATCACAGGAGGTGCACGTGGTGTAATGGTTATCGTCGTAGGAAATGGACACGACGACTCAAGTTCAAATCCTGGACGAGACTGATTGCATTTCTCATAGCACTAATGCCCTTGGGAAAGGTATGAATCCAATTATTCTCCCTCCAGCTATGGGTAAATAGTAGGGCAGACTAGGTTCTTCAGCCTTGGTGAGGCAACTAGTCTAGGAAAAGGAAAACTCTGTACTCAAACCTGTTAAACTTCGCTTAAAAATGACCTTGTGTCATATCCTGCCCGAGCGGAGGGGTTGGGCAAATATGGTTATGTATCACAGACATTTCAATTAAACATCAGTCATTTGTTTATACCCAGTTAAATAAATAGACAGTTCTATTTCTAACTATTCAATTTCGTCTGAGTCATTTGTTTGCACACAGTTTGAAGGTCAAACAGTTCTATTCGACCTATAGATAGAATCCTATCCGATGCTACTACTCCAGGCTAGAATGGGCCTGGGAACGATGTCAATAAATTGGTACTCCGCATTCCCAACACTCCAGCATTACTGGGGCCTCACCATCGGAATGTTTTGTGTCATATCTAGAAATGCCACAGTTCCATGCGTTCTTATTTACAGCTTTCTTCAGAATTACTTTCTGTGAATCCGAAAGCTCTTTCAGTCTCAAAGACTTCTTCCATTCCTTGTCTATGGTAGTCGCGCGAAAATGAATTACGTCTCGTATTCCCCGTACTATTTCTATACCACAAGGACAAATATCTGTGTGCCTTGTGGTCCGTGGAGTGTGTGACGGATAGCCATTTCGGATTGTTATGTTGGGTGAAGGGTTTTATGGCGAGTGGTTCTTTGTCTTTTCTACCAAGGATAGTCAGAGTTTCGTTCGTTTTTGTTTTTTGGTCGCCGCAAAGCAAGCTGATTTCCGACTTCTTTCTAGATGCAAATATATTTCACGCTAAGACTGACCAACACCAACGTAGGGAATTTCAATTTTTTCTTTATTATTTGTCCGTCGATAATTAATCTAAATAAGATCGGTTTTTCGAGTAAGATGGATAAAGAAGCGAAACAAACAATCAGATATTTATCATGGCTCTCTTCTGATACCAATTAGACTTTTCAGTTCGGGAGATGAAAACCTTGGCTGCCCGGATTGACCGTCGGATACCCGCTCTTTCGTTCAAACATCAGCTAAGACGGTCGTCTATCTTTTCTGACGGTCGAATAACACTCTGAACTATCTCATACGAGAGATATCCCCTTATTACTTACAAAACCTTCTCCTAAATTTTCAGATCGTCTAGCATGACCTTCAAAGGATGACCGCTTAGTTTCCCGGGATTTTTTACTTATTTTGTCTCTGTGTGTGGGCCAACCAATCATTATTTAAACTAAGCAATACCATCCACCCGCTGACATAATGTAACACATGCGATTCATTTTTTTATTCTCTTGAGGAGAGGCCACAGAATTGATTGATTGAATTTAATTTGGATTGGTTTGATTTTTATGGTGTATTAACCATTGTAGTTTATTTAATGCCGAATCCTGTTTATACATTAAATGTGTATGATTTGTAAACACATGTTGTAAATAACATTCTTAAACGGGCCTGTGCTCTTTTTTGTACGCAGTTAAATGATTTCAAGTATTGCTATATAACAGTCACAATTTAACTTTATTCATTTGTTTGCACACAGTTTGTTCTATTCGACCCATAGATAGGACCCCCCCCCAACAGGTGCTTCCACTCCGGGTCAGAGTTGACTTGGGAACAATGGCAATGAAGTGTTGCCCCTCATTTCTCAAATCTCCTCGCCATCAGATTGTTTAATATCGCATCAGGACACTCGTTGGGGTGGGGTTTTTTACCCCACTGCAGAGATGCAGTCGGTATATTCTACAGCCTCAGCCGAGTGGACTGTTTAATTTGGAATCCCTGTGGCGTTATTGGTTTGGTTTCTTTATTTAATGGCATATCAACCTTCTTATGTAATTTAAAGCCATTCTTCTAGAAGAACAGTCGTGGTACTATTTAACCCGTTCACTACTATTCCGTAGCCCAGTGCTTTAACCATTAAACCCATCCCCGTGACGACGTTGTTAACATGCTGTACTAGGATATTTTAGTAAGAGGGTTGGAACTCCAGTCTTGCGCTTAAGTTCACTTTCGGAGTAATATTCTTGGCAACGTTATGAAACCACTTATCCTCCTAGCTTTGTGTTAAATAGTACTACTACTTGTATGAAATAACCCTCGAAGGTTGATTTGCCATTACGTAAAGAGAATAAACCAAACGTGATTTTAACGTCCTTAGTGATTTTATGCCTAAAGGTCGGGCATACCTCGCACATTTTTACATTTTTTGCGCCGTTGTTCTTTTAACTGAACACGGTCTCAATTAATACGAATTAAAAAAAAATCTCTTTGACCATAGGTACAACCATTTTGAATGAGAGTAGACCTGATAGCAAAGACACTCTTCAAATCACAAGTTCTGAAGCCTCACCACTCGATACAGTTTAGTATCATATCAAGGACACATCTTTTTAATCGGGGGGGGGGGTCTTATACTTCCGTAGGGGATAGAGTCAGTATATTCTCAGCCTCTGAGATATAGCTAGCTACTTCATTGTTTGTTTAGGTTTTATGGCATATCAACCTTTCATGGTTATTTAATGCCAAATCCATTTTTATGCATGTAATCAGTTCTATTTCAAAGAATTCAGTTTAGCATAAGTACACAGTTTAATTGACAAAAACGTTTCTTTTTCAAACTATTTAGTTTAGTCAAACAGTTCTAATTCTAACAACTCAGCTTAGTTTAAGTATAGCTTTCTGTTTACACAAAGTTAAATATCAAAACAGTTCTATTTCAATCAATTCCTTTAGCGTAAGTACAGTTTCAATGTCAAAAACAGTTACATTTCAAACAACTCAATTTAGTATAAGGACGTAGTTTAAAAGTCAAAACAGTTCTATTTCGTGCAAATCAGTTTAGCATAAGTATGCAGTTGAGTTCTATTTGACCTATATATAGGACCCTTGCCAGAGTGGACCTGGGAGAGATGGCAACGAAGGGGTACTCTGCATTACCCAGAGCTTCAGTATTACTG
Organism: Sepioteuthis lessoniana; assembly: GCA_963585895.1. NCBI lineage: Eukaryota > Metazoa > Mollusca > Cephalopoda > Myopsida > Loliginidae > Sepioteuthis > Sepioteuthis lessoniana. The sequence continues at coordinate 94,100,429 of OY757913.1, read as the reverse complement.
GAACCTCACCATCAGAGTGTTTAGTGTCATATCCAGGACACTAGTTTGGGGTGTCTTACCCCTCTGCAGAGATGCAGTCAGTGTTTTCTTCAGCCCCAGCCGACTGGGCAAAGTTACTTTCTCAGAACTGGTGATATTTCATGAGTGTGACGTCACTCATTGACGTGTACAATATGGTGACCTATTTTGTAAATGAAACCCAAAGAAGAGATGGCATACTGAAATAAAAATGTCGAATGTGGATGTATACTTGGAAGAAATTCCGATCAAAAATGAAATACACGTAAAAACAAAAGAGAGAGGATAGATAGAAGTCGGCTGAATCTTTAGCGTTTGGCACGACTTTTAAATAACATGTAAGGATTCTCTTCTGTGTAGGCTGTAATTGTAGAAAGTCAAAGTCGGAGAAATATTTACAAAAAAAGAAAAAAAAATGATATAAAATATTCACACGTCATTTGCTAACTTGTCATTTCTACTGAATATTGCAGCAGTTTTTTTTAGGACTTGAATTTCACAGACATTTCAAGCCTCATTCGTATTAACTATATTAAATATCCTTATAGCAATATTTTCTTTTTTCTTTGGTTTTCTAGAATTTTCCAGACGCTTTCCAAAACAACTTCCATTAAAATGGATATTATAGTTTCTACGAACGATACGACTATATAAAATAATTTCACATCTTGCTGCATTTTTAAACTTATAATCTCTCTCTTTCTCTCCCTCCCTATCTCTCTCTCTCTATATATATATATATGTGTGTGTGTACTTACACATTTATATACACGCGTGCATATATACATAAATGTATACATACTCAGTTATACTCATATATATATATATATATATATATACAGAGAAACATATCATTTATACATATGCACACTCATTCATATATACGTATATATACTGCACATGGAGATATATATATATATATATATATATATATATATATCATCATGTCATGCTGCAGGCACGGATATCCCTGACCCTCACTCGCCACTTCTCCCTATCGTTCATCGCCTCTGGCAGGTCTTCAGGGCCACGTCCCGTATCCACAGCTGCTGGATGTATGTTCGAGCTGGTCGTCCTGCTTTTGCCCGGCCATATGTGGGGGTCCATAGGAGTACATTACTTATGAACTCGTCCCTGCTTCTCCAGCAGTGACCTGCATATCTGGTTCGTCTACCTTGGATAGATTTCGTGATGGGAGGTAGGTGGCCGTATACCTGGTGCCTTTTGGGGTGTTGCTGCCAGGACTTGTTCAATATTGCTCGCAGCATTCTTGTGTAATTGCCGTCTAGCTTCTTCTCCAGCCGTGCTCTTTTTTGTACGTAGTTAAATGGTTTCAAGTATTGCTAGATAGCAGTTACAATTTAACTTCATTCATTTGTTTGCACACATAGTTTGTTCAATTAGACCCATAGATAGGACCCTAACAGGTGCTACCACTCCGGGTCAGAGTTGACCTGGAAACAATGGCAATGAAGGGTTACCCCTCATTTCCCAAATCTCCAACACTGGGGCCTCGCCATCAGATTGTTTAATATCGTATCAGGACACTCGTTGGGGGTGGGGTCTTACCCCACTGCAGATATGTTTGCACACAGTTTGTTCAATTAGACCCATAGACAGGACCCTATCAGGTGCTACTACTCTGGGTCACAGTCGGCCTATGAGCGAAGGCAATGAAAGGGTACTCCGCATACCCTAAATCTCCAAGGCTGGAGCCTCGCTATCAGATGGTTTTGTGATATATCAGGACACACCGTGGGGATGGGTCTTACCCCTCTGCAGAGATACAGTCGGTGTATTCTACAGTCCCTACCGACTGGGGTTTTCCACTTTTAAATCTTTAACGTTAAATTTGTGATTAATTTCTAAATTATGTTTGACAAATATATTCTTTTTGTGGCTAATTTTTATGTCCATCATATGTTCCTAAATTCGTTTTTAGATTTTTTTCTGAAATTTCACCCATACGTTTTTATTACATCCGAAGCACTGGATAGAGTAAACACCAGCAGCAGATTTGATGTGGTCATCGTTATTCTTATAATTGATCATATTAATTGTTTTGGATGAGTTTGCCACCATTTTTTACGGTGATATTTGTGGTTGAATTATTAGATAAACAAATACATCTGTGTAATTGATTATTACTGGAAAATATGTAATAAGAAATGTTTTAAAAACATTCTATTGTGTCGTGAAATATGTAAGGTCGACATACATGTAGAAATCATCATCATCATCATATCGTGCTGGCAGCACGGATATCCCTGACCCTCTCTCGCCACTCCTCCTTATCGTTCATCGCCCTAGGCAGGTCTTCAGGACAACAACTTGTATCCTCACATAGCTGCTGAATGTACGTTCGTGCTGGTCGTCCTGCTTTTGCGCGGCCATGTGTGGGGATCCATAAGAGTACATCTCTTATGAGTTCATCTCTGCTTCTCCAGCAATGTCCTGCATGTCTGGTTCGCCTACGTTACGCCGACTAATGTAAATAACCGCTAGTCTCCGTCGATAAAGAGCACCATTTTAAACAGTCTTAAGACTAATCTATGTTATGGGAGTGTTCCAGCTACTCCACAACGCATTTACGTTTGCGAATTTAGATATTTTAACACGTTGTATAAAGAATTTAAGGTATTGAATTTGCTGAGGGAATTTTTCGAAATAATCAAGTTCATCTTTGAAAGATTTGGACATAAGTGATATTATTACTATTACAACAATGGAAGATGAAGGTGACGCACTTGGAACAATCCTCAAAAGATTGATCAAAGAACTGGGAGACTTGGAAATTAGAACACAATTGGCGACCATACAGGCTTCAGCATTGTTAAGATTGGCCAGAATATCGAGGTCAGTGCTGGTAAATTGAGGAAACTTCAGACAAAAAACTATTTGGTAACATTGGTGTTAAAAATTCTCAAAGGGGTAAAATGATTACAATAACAATAGTGTGTGTGTATATATATATATATATATATATAGGGTGAGATGGGCAGATTGTCGCCACTCTAAATAAATAATTTCGCGCGTGCACTTTCTTTGTTTCAATTTTGTCTACTGTGCACAAAAGTCAGTTGTGAGGAAAGGCAGCACTATGACGTAATCCATTGCACCAGAAACTTGGAAATGATGGAAGCACCGAGACAAAGATTTCAGTGTTTGGTTATCAATCTGAAAACATGACAGAATTTGGAAAAAGTAGGATGAGTCCAATGGTAATCACAAAGGTACGACAGCTCGGTTGGGTTTCATGGCATATCAACCCTTGTAAGTAATATAACGCCAAATCCATTTTTATGTAAATAATCAGTTCTGCATCAAACAATTCCGTTTAGCATAAGTACACAGTTTAATTCTATTTAACCCTAGATATGGCCCCAAGATGAGCTACCACTGTGGGCCAGAGTGGACCTGGGAACGATGGCAATGAAGGGGTACTCCGCATTCCCCAAAGCTCTAGCATTACTTGAACCTCACCAACAGATTGTTTTGTGTTATATCCAGAATACTCGTTGGTGAGTGGGGTGTCTTACCCCTCTGTAGAGAAACAGTTGGTGTATTCTACAGCCCCAGGCGACAGGGAAAGTGGACCTGTGAGTAATGACTATGAAAAGGGAACCAATCTGAAGACATGACAGAATTTGCAAAGAGTAGAATGAGTCCAATGGTGATTACAAAGGCACGGCAGCTCGGTTGGGTTTCATGGCATATCAACCCTTCTAAGTTATTTAACGCCAAATCTATTTTTATGTAAATAATCAGTTCTACATCAAACAACTCAGTTTAGCATGAGTACACAGTTTAATTGTCAAAAACATTTCTATTTCAAACTATTCAGTTTAGTCAAGCAGTTCTAATTCAGCTAAGTACAGATTTTGTTTACACACAGGTAAATGTCAAAACAGTTCTATATTAAACAATTAAGGTCAGTTAAGTACAGTTTCAATGTCAAAAAACAGTTCCATTTCAAATAATTCAGTTTAGTATAAGCACGCAGTTTAAATGTAAGAACGGTTTCATTTTTTCATAAGCACACAGTTTAAATGTAAGTACGGTTTCAGTTTAGCATAAGCACGCAGTTTAAAATGTAAGTACGGTTTAATTGTCAAAAACATTTCTATTTCAAGCTATTCAGTTTTGCATAAGTATGCCGTTAGTTCTATTTAAGCCGTTGATAGGGCCCTATCACGTGCTACCACTTTGGGCCAGAGTGGACCTGGGAGCAATGGCAATGAAGGGGTGGTTTGTATTCCCCAAAGCCACAGCATTACTGGAACCTCACCATCATATTGTTTAGTGTCATGTCCAGGACACTCATTGAGGTGGGGGAGGTATTATCCCTCTGCAGAGGTTCAGTCAGTGTATTCTATAGCCCCAGCCGACTGGGCCTCGGCAGCTCTGAAGAATCACAGATAAAAAAATGAATCGAGGAGATGATTTACAACGATCCCACCAAATAAACATTTTTAATAACCGGGGACACAAGAGTGAATTTCTTATCAGGCTGGTAGTGCATGAAGACATTCCCTATTCCTCATACAAGATAAGAAAGGGCCAATTTTTATCTCAGGCCATCAAGAGGAAAGACTGCGCAGCAAACTTTACTCCAAACACAATTTTCCTCTCAAACTGAACATAGTGTAGTTTTTTTCAGACGAGAAAAGTTTTTGCCTGGATGAGATATTGAACTCGCAGAACTATCACTGGCTTGTTCTGTTCTCAACAAAATGGGCCGATATTGATGAAAACCAAACAACCAGTCCACATCAGGGTGCATGGAGTGGTCACTAGCGGTGAAGCTATGCCTCTATTCATCTCCCCACATGGTCTCAGACTCAACAGGGAAGCCGCCATCAAGTGCCTGGGGGAGGTCATGCTCACCCGGATCTAGATCAAGGCTCTTTAAGAACCCTATATCTAGTAACTGTGGCATGGCACTCAATCTGAAGAAGTAAGTCTTGACTGTGAGAAAATATCTGCGACTACGTCACCCCTAACATCTGGCCGCCTAATTCCCCAGATTGCAATCCTCATTATTATCATATGTGGGGCACTGTTAAATGAGAGTCCAACTAAACTCCGTGAAACACCTAAGATTGACTGGAGCGAAAGATAACAGTAGTATTTACTAATTTAAACAAGGAAACAATCGGAAAGGCTGGCAGAAGATTCCTAAGTCATCCAGAAGCCGAGGTCGAAGCTAGTGGAAATTTCTTTGAATGGTTTGGTTTGGTTTTATAGTACATCAAACATTGTACGTTTTTATACATAAAAGCAGTTCTATTTCAAACAATTCAGTTTAGTGTTAAGTATGCAGTTTGTCAAAAGTATTCTATTTCAAACAATTCAGTTTAGCATAAGCTCACAGTTTAGTTCTATTTGACCTATAAATAGGGCCCTATCACGCACTACCATTCCTGGCCAGAGTGGACCTGGGAGCAATGGCAACGAAAGAGTACTCCGCATTTCCCAAAGCTCCAGTATTGCTGAAGCTTCACCATCAGATTGTTTAGTGTCATATTCAGGTCGCTCGTTGGGGAAGTCTTACCCCTCTGCAGAGATTCAATCAATGTATTCTGCAACCCCAACCGACTGGGCCATCAATCATTTTCTTATGTAAAAACAGTTCTATTACAAATAATTCAGTTTCGTGTAACTTTATTTTCTGGTTTACACAGTTAAATATAAGAACAGTTCTATTTGAAGCAATTCAGTTTAGCGTAAATACACAGTTCTGTCTATTTGACCCCCTAGATAGGACCCTATCAGGTACTACCACTCCGAGCGAGAGCGGACCTGGGAGCAATGACAATGAAGCGGTAATCTGCATTTCTCAAAGTTCCAGCTTAACTTGAACCTCACCATCAGATTGTTTAGTGTCATATTCAGGAAACTCGTTATGGTTGGTCTTACTCCTCTGCAGAGATACAATCGGTGTATTCTACAACCCCAGCCGACCGGGTAAGTGTAATGTGGAGATGTTTTCAGTTTGAATTTTTCAAGATTTGGAGGAGGGACACGAATGTGTTTTAAGTTGTTAAGAGATGAAACTAGTTTTAAAAATGATGGAGTGTTAAGCGTCTTGAGCGAGTCATTGTTGTCAGGGCGATGTAGGTACTTATTTTAATGGAGGTGGATTATCCAAGTAGACGTTTAAATTAGTATACTACGTGGTTGGTACTTATGCCTAAAACACAATCTGCTGCGTCATTACACACACACTCACACACATATATATATATATATATATATATATATATATATATATATATATATATATATATATATATATATATATAACTGGCTCATTAGTCTAGTGGCCAGAGTGTTCGCCAATGGTCCGGAAGACCGATGTTCAATCCCTGGTCGCGTCATACCAAAGACTTTAAAAATGGTACTTGATACCTCCTTGCTTAAGACTCAGCAATAGTAAACCAGGGAGCGATGGCAATGTAGGGGTACTCCGTATTCCCCAAAGCCCCAGCATTACTAGGACCTCACCATCAGACTCTTTAGTGTCATAAACAGGACACTCATTGTGGGTGGGGTCTTACCCTTCTGCAGTCAGTGTATTCTACAGTCCCAGCCGACTGGGCAAACCAGACATATTCTCAGGGGTTTAAGATTCGACGGTACATTTTTCATGGTGGAAGAGTTGATATCAATAAACATGATACTTTTACTTCATTGTAAAAACTAAAACAGATGATAAAATATCGCATACAGTTAGATAAAAAGAAGTTGCTTTGTATTAGAACTGAAAAGACACTTAACAAAATATTCGAAACAATGTTTCAGCCGAGAAATGTTACTTCGTTTTTCGTTGGTGTTTTTTTTTCTTCTTCTTCTTCTTTTTTCGTTTGTTTTGTGGGAAAGTGCTTTGGAGTTTCTGGAAATTAAGATTAGGCCTAATAAATTCATACATGGCCCCTCAAATGTGCTCATAACTCACTACAATTCCTAAAAATTTCTTTTGGGAATAAACCAAAGAACGATGACGGAAGAAACTTTCAAGGAAAACGATATCAATGTAATCCATGCGAAACATTATATATACGTATATATTGTCATCTAAAGACATACTGTTTCGTTGTATCACAACAGTGTGGCTAAAATTAAGAGATGCTTCCAGGCAAGATCGAAACTCGACTGACACTCGGATATCTTACCCCTGAGTTATAGTCACTCTCAGCGTAAGCGATAGAATTTTTTAAGAGTATCTTTCTTAACATATACGTTATCAGCAACCGGAGTGCTTAGTTCATGAGAAGAATTGAATTTCAGCCTATGTGGCAACCAGCGAATTCCCCACTCGAGTGCTCAACCCACGAGACGGGGAGCATGTATAAAGTTCATGCGTTCGTTACACAGTTATTTAATTAAAAAAAATGTTATAAAAATAATAGAATGGAAAGAACGATGACTAAAGTACCTGGTATCAACTTAACCTATGCGATATATATATATATATATATATATATTGCTTTTAAAATCGTATGCATTCTAAAATACTTTAAAATATTTTAAGATTCTAAAAAAAAAATAATACAAAATAATGGAACCCTTCCTTTCGGTAACGTCTAATCAGGGGATAAAATTCCTGAGACAGGCAAGTTTTGATGAGCAAATATACATGGGTTAATGACGGTCAAAAATCATGGGTCGGGGAGAAAAATCAACAAAAAACATTATTTATCTTTAGTCTGAAGAATAGAGGCAGGTAATGTTTTCTTTACGTGCTAACTTTGGATGGACTGAATTTGTGTTAAATAAAGGTAATGTGCAAAACTGTTTTTATACACACAAAGCAGGTTGGAATTTTGTGATGGGGAACTCCTCGAACACGGAAAAATGTAGCTCGTTATTTCAGGCCTCCAAGATAGTTAACCTTGTGGGAGGGTTCTTCCTTCACCCGTTAACCCATCGGATCTCAGCGAAAACTAAAAATCAAATTTTACATTTTTTTTTTTTTTGCGAATACATGTGAACAGCCTGAAAAAATATCATCTCTGGTCGTCAGCATTGCTGTATTCGCCAAAAAAAAAAAAATCTGATTTTTAGTTTTCGCTAAAATCCGATGGGTTAACGGGTAAAAATTTACGTTTCCCTCCCCCGTGATTTTTGAGGGTCACTACCTCATGTCTATTTCCATATTAGTACTTGCCTGTCACGTATGTTTTTGTTTTGTTTTTTGGCATATCAGTCACTGTTGGTTATTTAATGCCAAATCCTATTTCTACACACTCACATATATATATATATATGATTTGTTTGGTTTGGTATATATATATATATATATATATGATTTGTTTGGTTTGGTTTATATATATATATATGTATATATGATTTGTTTGGTTTGGTTTTATAGCATATCAATCATTATTGGTTATTTAATGTCAAATCCTGTTTTTATATTTGTATTAAATATTTGATTTGTTAACACATTTTTAGATACAGGGTTTAAGGATAAAACAGTTCTATTTCTGACAATTCAATATAGATTAAGTCAACAAAGTTAAATAGATCCAAGTATTGTTATGTATAACAAATAATTCAATTAAACATTCGCCATTTGTTTACACACAGTTAAATAATCAAACGGTTCAATTTAGCATCAGTCATTTGTTTGCTCTCAGTTTAAATGTTAAAACAGTTCTTTTTCAAACACAGTTTAGTTCAATTTGATGGTTTTAAGTATTGCTATCTAACACTAACAATTTTATTTGCACACAGTTAAATGGTTTCAAGTATTGCTAACACAAACAGATCTATTTGCCTCTATTAAATGTTTGGTTGTTTATTTGGGCTTTATGGCATATCAACCTTTGTCGGTTATTTAATGTCCAATCCAATTTTATACAAATAAACTGTTCTATTTCAAACAATTAAGTCTAGTATAAGTATACAGTTTTATTGTCAAAAACATTTCTATTTCAAGCTATCCAGTGTAGACAAACAGTTCTAATTCAAACAATTCAGTTCAGTATAAGCCAGATTTATGTTTACACACAGTTAATGTAAAAACAGTTTAATTTCAAACAATTCAATTTAGCATGAGTACGCAATTTAAATGTAATTACGATTTAGTTCTATTTGAGCCACAGATAGGACCTTGTCAGGTGCTACCACTCCGGGGACAGAGTAGACCAGGGAGCGATGGCAATGAAGAGATACTCCGCCATCCCCAAAGCTCCAGCATTACTGGAACATGACCATCATATTGTTTAGTGCCATATCCAGGACACATCTTGGAGGGGGGGCCTTATCCCTTTGCAGAGATGCAATTGGTCTTGTCTACTACCTCAGCGGTATTTGTCCTCCGTCCCACCAACCGGACGAGTATAGCACAAGGCCTTTTTAAGGTTGGTCTGGAAGCATGGCCTTAGCCCAGACGCGTCCGGTATTCCCAAAAATGCCTCGGGCCCCGTCGGCATTCCCTTAAAAAAGCGCCTCAGGCGCCAGACGATAAACCTAACCCCTCCGAAGCGGGTTAAAGCTTGGGAGACGGTCCCCTGAGGCTTGAGGTATGTCCAGAGACGTGATACACCCAATTAGATCCGTGCCGCTGACACCACGGCCAGCCGAAGTGTGTCCCGTCAGCTGAATTCTGCTGATTGAAATCAGCCCTTGTCTACTGCCTCAGCCGACTAAGCGTGCCTATAACGGAATTTTAATCTCTGATGAGACATGACTGAAACGAACAGTTTCCTTTTTTGAATTTTAAAATATTTTCGAGGATTTTAAAATGTATACGGTTTTAAAAGCCATTTTTTAAATTTTGCACGTACAACAGATTATATATAAAAATATTATACACACTAACAAGTTCATGCGCATCTTACACACTTATACAATAAAAAATATTATTAAAAAAATTCTTTTAAATATCACTTACGTTTTAAGATGGCTGCTCACAAGTAGGTAAATATCAGAGAGTGGAGGAAACAGGCATTAAGGGGAGATTACTATTTTATACTTATTTATTTAATTTACATATTCACAATTTTAATTCTTTTTTTTTTTTTTTTACTTCCCACTGATTTTGTGTCACGGGAAGGGTGGGAAGCTGTACTGACAAGCTTGAGGTATGTTTTAGCCAGTACAAAAAATAGGAAGAATCCCCACCTTCATAGCTGACTAGTAAAATTGTCAAACTATGAAGGTTTTATTCAAGACTCCAGAAAAAATAAAATATGGAAAGAAAGAAAGAAAGAAAGAAAAGGAAAATGCGAAGAGAAAATGATTTAAAAAAAAACGACAAGCGAGAACTCTCCGAAAACATGGAGAACTCCTCAAAATATCGCAGGCAACGTCACCGAACTGGTCCAGCGGGCCAAATAACTAACCCAGTTCATCAATGAGAAAAGACAAAAGGTCTATTTGGACGAACTTAGACAAGATCAACTGAAAGAACTGACACACTTGTCATCGATACTGTAGAATATATCGGCTACAACCCTGCAGAAGAGTATGACCCCCACTAACGAGTTTCCTGTATATAAAACTAAACTATCTGATGGTGAGGCTCCAGTCCTGGAGCTTTGGGGAATGTGGAAGACCCCCTTCTGTGCTATTACTCCCAGGTCCACTCTGACACAGAGTGATAGCACCTGATAGGGTCTTATCGATGGGCTAAATAGAACTAAACATCGTACTTATGCTGAACTAAATTTCTTGAAATAGAACTGTTTTGACATTTAACTGTATAGACAAAAACTATATTCATACTAATAAGTAATTATTAGGGTCTTATCTATGAGCCCAACAGAAGTGTTTAATCTTTTAAAACAATGTCCAAAGCCTGGGGCTGTAGAATATAGGGACTGCACCTCTGCAGAGGGGTAAGACCCCCCAAAGAGTGTCCTGGTATGACGCTAAACAATCTGATGGTGAGGTTCCAGTAGTAATAGAGTTTTGGGGAATGCGGAATACTCCTTCCTTGTAATCGCTCCTAGGTCTACTCTGGCTCGGAGTGGTAGCACCTGATAGGGTCTTATCTCTGGGCTAAATAGTACTAAACTGCGTACTTATGCTAAACTAAATTGCTTGAAAAAGAACTGCTTTGACATTTAACTGTGTGTAGACAAAAACTATACTGATACTAAACAGAATTGTTTGAATTGGAACAATTTGACTAAACTGAATTGCTTGAGATAAAAATGCTTTTTTACATTTAAACTGTGTACTCATGCTAAATTGAATTGTTTAAATAGAACTGATTATTTGTATAAAAATTAATTTGGCCTTAAATAACCTACAAAGGTTGATATGCCATAAACCCAACCAACTAACTAACAACCGAACATAGATGTATTAATATTTCATAGCAATACTTGACACCGTCGAGAATTATTAGTGTTAACTATTTTTGAAACCATGTAATTAGTTCAAACTAATGAGCTCAAACTAGTTTAAAAAATAAAGTTCTCTACAGACAATTCGCTTACAAATCACCTAAGTTGTCTCAACAGGATCTGGCATTAAATAACCTTCAAGGGTTAATATGCTTTTAAAATAATTAACCTAATGCTGGGTTAGGTTATTTACTTGAATTTCTATGAAGAACTACATTTCTGTTTGGAGTTGACAAAAAAACGCTTATCAAATCAGAGTGAACAAATCAATATAGTTATCGTCGCAGGAAATGGACACGGCGACAAGAGTTCAAATCTTGGATGTGACTGACTGCATTACACATAGCACTAATACCCTTGGGAAAGATATAAATCCACTTATTCTCCCTCCAGCTATGGGTAAATAATAGGGCAGACTAGGTTCTTCAGCCTTGGTGAGGCAACTAGTCTAGGAGAAGGAAAACTCTGAATTCAAACCTGTTAAACTCCTCTTAAAAATTGACCTTGTGTCATATCCTGCTCGAGCGGAGGGGTTGGTAAATATTGATATAGGAGAATATATGTTAACTTCTCCTATGTTATAAAAACAACCGAGAGGCTAGAAATATATTTTAGGTTTTGTTTAATGGCATATCAGCATCCGTGGGTTATTTAATGCCAAAGCTATTCTTATCGAAAAAAATCCAGCAGTAATAGTATCTAACCCATAGCTGAGAGGGTTCATACTTTTCCCAAGGGTATTAGTTCAAAAGTGAACTAAATAGTGCGGCTGCAGTTCGAACTCACTTCCTTCGACGCCGCAGTCAGGAACTTTAGATATTGCGCTATGGGAAACAAGAGCATTTTAGCGTTCGCTTTTAATAAGTATTAAGTTGGCGACTGTAGTCGAGATCGACCCGAAGGTTCCCTTTTCAATAGCTACTAAACCGAGGTGTAGTGGATGACGCTACTCTTTTCCCTGGATTGCTCCACTTTACTCTTGATACGTACCTTATAATGCTGAGTGTTAAACAAGGAAGTATCAAGTACCATTTTTTAAGTCTTTGGTATGACTCGACCTAGGATTAAACCCTGGTCTGACGGGCCATTGGCGAACACTCTACCTACAAGACAAATGAGCCGGATACTGGAATAAAACAGTTACTGCTACGATTCGTTGTGTTTAGCTTATACCAAGAAGTCTTATTTGCCATTAAACAAAGAAAGTAAAATAAACCAAACTAAGCCAGAATAAGTTTAGATAAGTTTAAGATTTGGATGGCTGGTGATAGGAAACTCAACACATCCTTATTTTGGGGAGAAATATAACTTGAAAGATATCCACTAAAGCTAAAACGGGAACTAACGTCAACAATCCTTTGGAATAGGAATAAATTAGGTTCTTTTATAGAAGACGACTAAACCTAGATCCTAGGTCTTGACCCTTTGCAGGGAATACATTCAGCGTATGACAGGAAAAAACTAAGAAGAAAAAATTTTTTATTCCTTTAAGAGTTTTGCAAACCAGAGATAACTGATAGTTTTTCACTAAAGCATAAGGGACAGCAAGTCTCCAGGACTCTTCTCAGTATTCTGACTGATATTAATTATGCAGTAATCTGGATATTATTATTTTACTCATTTGACAGTTTTTCACACCAGTGTTAGATGATGGTTTTCCACTTGAGTCTGAATGACAACAAATCTCCAGGACTTTTCTCAGTATTCTGATCGATCTCAGCAATGCTGTAATTTGGATGGTCTTCTTTCGTTCTCTTATTTTCAAGTACCCCAATCCCTGTACCAATCCTTTGATGACTGTACCGAGTGCTCCAATTAAGATTAGTATCTCCGTCACTTTCATGTTCCATAGTTTTTTTCAATTCCCTTGCAAGGTCTGGGCATTTATTTCTTCTTTCGCTTTCCTTCAGTTTTACTCTGTGGTCAGGTAGAACAGTGAAGTCCACTATGCAGCAGGTTCTTTTTTTTTTTTTTTTTTTTTTTTGACTATCACTATGTCTGGTCGTCTGGACGAGATTAGATGATCCGTTTGTATCTCAAAATCCCTAAGAATTTAGTGCATTTCATTTTCTACGACGGATTCTTGATTTGTGCATATGCCATTTATGGTAAAATTTAAACTTCTTGTACAACTCACAGTGGATCACCTTCCCAACGCAGTCGTTTCTAGTCTTATACTGTATTTGTGCGAATTTAGTTTATTTGCTTATTATGGGACTTATCCATTAGTCTTTGTCACCAAATAATTTATATCTGTAATTCTTTTTTTTTTTTTTTGGGGGCTTCTTTCTATTCTTGCTTTGACTTCGTCCTTATGGCGTTGTTTTGAGCTGGAATCACAAAAGATTCAGTTTCTCTCTAAAGGTTTTCCTTTCTTGGCCATTTTAATGTTTTCTCGTGTGAGATTTCGTTTGTTTGAAATGTCCACACAATTATTTTTCTTCCCATTTTTGTTTTCTGGTTAATTTTGTTCTGTTGATACTTGTGTTGTATGTAATGTTTCTAGCCGCTGTAATCAGTCTTCCTTCCCGCTTTTTCCTTTTTTTTTTTTCTTTTTTTTTTTTTTTTTGTAGTCTTCTAGTCATTGTATCCATATTTACCAACCCCTCCGCTCAGGCAGAATATGACACAAGGTCAGTTTTTATGCGGAGTTTAACAGGTTTGAATGCAGAGTTTTCCTTCTCCTAGACTAGTTGCCTCACCAAGGCTGAAAAAAACAGTCTGTCCTACTATTTACCCATAGCTGGAGGGAGAATAATTGAATTCTTACCTTTCCCAAGGGTATTAGTGCTATGTGAAATGCAATTAGCCTGGTCCAGGATTTGAACTCGTGTCACTGTGTTCATTTTCTACGACGATAACCATTACACTACGGGCACCTCCAAAAGAGCAGAGACCATCCAAACTTCTTGCCATTGTATCAATGCATCGACACTACCTTGAATGAAACCGTGTCCTCTTCCTTTTTCTTTTCTTGACACACGCTATCTGTCTTCGTCATCTCTGGGATGTAAAGCCTTATGCATCGTTATGAGTTTTCTTGTTCTCTGATCCATTTGTTGAAGTTCTCTCGTCCACTTTAAGAATGATCCCAAGAACCTTACAAGGGGTCAGCCGAGGTTTTTATCCTTTTGATAAGATTTCAATTATGTAGTTTGGTTTCGAGTTGCTTTCTCATTCTCCTGAGATATTCTTTTTTTAAATTTTTTCTTTCATCTCTGCATGTTTGATGTTGTCCGCTCCCAATATTCCCGAATATTTATAGGTTTCCATTTCTCAGAGCGTTCTGATTTTTTTCTGACTTTGGTAGTTCTATTCCTTCCATCATTTGTCGTTTTTCGCTTTTCACTATTAACATTTCTATGCTAAATTCCATACCTATATAATGACTGTATATCCTCCCTGTCTTTATTAGGGTTTCCAATTCTTTTTCATTTTTGCTGAAGAAATCAACCACCTTAGGTGGTTGATTTCTTCTGGTGATTTATAAAGTTTATAAAGTTTGAATCCGGTGGTGCATTTCCTAAGTGGCATCATCACTATTACAGATAGTAATGCTGACAACGCATCTCCCTGGAAGATCTCACTCTAGATTTACACCTCAGTAAGGCTTTTTCCTCTTGCTCTCAGTTCAAACCTCCAGTTTTCCATGGTATATTCGATAAAATTTATGACTTCGTCTAATCTTGTACATTTTGAGACAGTTTAATTTCCAGGTTTGTAGAACCATATCACATACCTTTTTGATGTCAACCCAGACTTATAGGTAGATTTTTTCGTCTTTTTTTTTTGCTCTCCTTGAGAATGTGTTCATCAGTGTATAGTAGCTGTCCTGTACCACTGGTCCACTTGCAGCATCTTTTCTGTTTCTCAGGGAAACATTCCGCGGCTTATTAGCAAATCTGGAGGTGCCTGTGGAGTAATGGTACTATTTATCAACCCCTCCGCTCGGGCACGATATGACACAAGGTCAATTTTTAAGCGGAGTTTAACAGGTTTGAGTTCAGAGTTTTTCCTTCTCCTAGACTAGTTGCCTAACCATGGCTGAAGAACTTAGTCTGTCCTACTATTTACCCATAGCTGGAGGGAGAATTATTGGATTAATACCTTTCCCAAGGGTATTAGTGCTATGTGAAATGCAATCAGTCTCGTCCAGGATTTGAACTCGTATCGCCGTGTTCGTTTCCTACGGCGATAACGACTACACCACGGGCACCTCCTGTGGAGTAATGGTTATCGTCTTAAGAAATGGACACGGCGAACTTGAGTTCAAATCCAGTATGAGACTGATGGCATTTCACATAGTACTAATACCCTTGGGAAAGGTATGAATCCAATTATTCTCCCTCCAGCTATGGGTAAATAGTAGGGCAGACTGATTTCTTCAGCCTTGGAGAGGAAACTTGTCTAGGAGAAGGAAAACTCTGAATTCAAACCTGTTAAACTCCGCTTAAAAACTGACCTTGTGTCATATCCTGCCCAAGCGGAGGGGTTGGTAAATATGCATTAGCAAATCGTATATTTCCTCCCTTGTTCCGTCAGTATTTTCTTCATCATCAGTAAGCATGTTATGGGCCTGTAGTTGTTAGGGGGGGTTCATTTTTGGATGTCTTTTTGGATCAGGGTGGTCTTTCCTTTTTGTCTTCTATTCAGGTGTGTCTGTTTCTTATAGGCATCTATTCATTTCGATGGCGAGTTTTTTCGCCCCAGCATTAGCCGATGGTCTTTCACTGAAGTCCGAATGACCGCAAGTCTTCTCAAGTTTTTAGGACTCTTATCAGTATTCTGGATGACCTCAAGTTTGGATGGTCTCTGCTCTTCTTCCGATTTCCAACACTTCCAACCCCTTTACCAAGCCTTTGGGAATCAATACGAACGTACCAATTACAAATGGTATCACAATCATCTTCGTGTTCCATAGCTTTTTTTACTTCTCTGGCAAGGTCTAATTACTTGTCTCTCTTTTCATTTTCTTTGATTTTTGATCAATGGCTTGCGGGGACGGCAGGTTCTCGTTTTTTTTTTTTTTTTTTTTTTGTAAACTATCACTAGGTCTGGTCGTCTGGCCTAGATTAGGTGATCTGTTTGTATCTAAAAATCCCCAAAGAATTTTGTGTACCTCATTTTCCGGGACAGATTCTAGTTTGTATAATCAATTTCAATTTCTTGCTCCTTTCCTTGTGGATCACCTTCCCTAGTGTGTTTAGTCTTTTATTCTTTCTTGGCGCAAGCTTGCTGCATTCGCTTATTTTGTGATTAATCGTTTCGTCTCAATCGCCACATAACCTACACTTGCTATTTTGTTGCATCTTATCTATTTTCCTTTTAACGTAGTTGGTCCTTAGGGCATTGTTTTGTGCTGTTATCAGTTTTTTCTTTAAGTTTTCCCTTTCTGTAGCAATGTCCACGTGTTCTCGTGTGTGATTTCCTTAGCTTGTCGTTTGAAATATCCATACAGTTGTTTTTTCTAATTTTTGTTTCATAGTTACGTTGTTTTATTGTTGTTGTTGTTTTTTGCCTGCGCTGTTGTATTATTATTATTATCATTTACTTATGTAAATCTACTGAGCCATTGGGATAATGGTTAGAGTGTCCGACAATGGTTTGGGAGACCGGGGTTCAATCCCCGGTCGAGTCATAATGTTGTATAGCCATGACCAACTATACAAACACATATGCATGCAGAATCATAACGACGACACAATAAAGATTGCCACACAGTTCTTTAGAAAAATATACCTCTCACTTTATTTGAAAGGGTTGTGTATGAGAGGGAGTTGGAGACTGAACAGAACTGCAACATATTGACCCCCACTCTTCTGGCCATAATAGCGTTTCTTTCCCGTTCTCCAGGGCTGCTCAACCGGGGGTCTGTGGGCCCAGCCTCTCTGGGACATGTTCCTCATTCCAGCATCTTCTCTCCAACTGACTGAACTTCCTATGCACCGATTTATATAATAGCTCGACGACCATATTCTTCTTGTGGGCGTCACAAATCGCACTCATTCAAGCCGTCCACGGTCAAGGTTATATTCTGATATTCCTTGACCGGATGCACCTCTTATTTACATAGGTGCATTTCCTATTTTGACAGCCCGGCCGGGTCGTAGGTAATTATACAACAATAACAAAGACTCAAAAAATGGTACTTGATGTCACCTTACTTAGCACTCAGCACTGCAAGGTAAGGATAAAGTGTAAAGTCGAGCAATCCAGGGAATGGAGTAGCGCTCTCTCCTACACCTCGGTGTTGTATATATTGAAAAGAGAGTCTTTTGGTCACCCTTGACTAAGGTCGCCAACTTTACTTACTTATGTAATCAGTCTAGTATTCTCATTACCTTTATTATTATCCTATTTACCCAACCCCTCCGCTCGGGCAGGATATGACACAAGGTCAATTTTTAAGTGGAGTTTAACAGGTTTGAATTCAGAGTTTTCCTTCTCCTATACTAGTCGCCTCACCAAGGCTGAAGAACCTAGTCTACCCTACTATTTACCCATACCTGGAGGGAGAATATTTGGATTCATACCTTTCCCAAGGGTATTAACACTATGTGAAATGTAATCAGGATCGTGCAGGATTTGATCTCGTGTCGTCGTGTCCACATCCTGCGACGATAACCATTACACCACGGGCACCTTATTATAGTCAATTTTTCAGTTCTGTTGTACCAACGTACTGGAATGCGACGACGTGGTATGCGAGTTCAAATTCTTATACTACTAAGTTCACTTTTGGACTAAGACCCTTGAGAAAGGTATAAACCACTTATTCCCGTCGGCTATAGGTTAAATAGTGTCACAGCTGTTTTTGCTACAAGGATAGCTTTGGCAATAAATTACTCACGAAGGTTGATATGTCATTAAATAAAGAAATCAATCCAAATAAATTCTTCAGCGGCTGAGCCAACTGGCTTTTTTCAGGTATCTCTTGTACTCTATAACTTTATGAGAATTCTAATACTGTTATGAAGTGGTTGTCAAGACAACAAAAAACATCGCATGCACTGTATGGTGAAGTGACTCAGCCCCAATAACATGACGAAACAAAGAATCTTAATTATCAGCCCAATAAACTCAGCAAATATTGAACAACAGAGCCCTTTCGGCTGGGTTTAGAATATGCTGACAGTATCCCCTCGTCTCTTTAAAAAGGCGGTGTCTAAGACACTAAGCTGCATCTGATGGGGAGGCTCCAGTACTGGAAATCTGGAGGATATTGCTGTACCACTCCATTTCCATTACGCGCAGATCAACACTGACTCGAAGTTAGTAAGTGTTAGGGTCCCGCCTATTGGTCTAATAAAAAAGGTTGGCGACCGTAGTCGACGGAGACCAGAAGGCTCCCTTTTCAATAGCTACTACCCCGAGGTGTAGGTGAGGCAGCTACTACTTTCCCCGGATTGCTCCACTTTATCCTTGATACGTACCTTATATCGTTGAGTGTTAAGCAAGGAGGTATCAAGTACATTTTTTAAAGTCTTTGGTATGACTCGACTTCGGATTGAACCCAGGTCTCCTGGACCATTAGTGAACACTGTACCCACCAGGCCAATGAGCCAGTTATTGGTCTAATAGTTGTTTGCAAATTATTTTTATTACATAGGAATAAATGATATAATATAACCGTGGGTAAAATCTCTTAAAAATTACAAGAAAATTGAATATAAAGGTACCCAATTCCTTAGCCTCGATGCACAAAATTTATGATATGCCGTTAAAATCAATCAATCTAATCATAAAATATTGAGCAGTGAATAGAAGAGAAAGAAAATTTTCTTTTTTTTAGAAAAAAAAAACCCCGAAACTCTGTCTTCTTTTATATTCAACAGAATATCATGCTTCGGAGTTCCAATGAAAATTGTATGAAGAATGAGTGCCAGGAACAGAGAGAACGTTTTCAAATTAATCTGTTTCCATTACAGAAAAAGAAAAAAATATATAAATTTTTAAGAAGCGGTCTTTGAAAAAGGTCATTTTTAACAACGGCGAGAGTCACGTGACATACGGAACGAGCGCAATAATCCGATTTCTGATCAAGTTTTTCGTTGCATTTCCGAGCGAGTTTTACTCATTTATTTGTTCATTTTAATTAAAGGGTTGAATACTTTGGTCTTATCGCTGATGGAACCATTGACATTTCTGATCAAGAACAACTTGAACATTTTTTAGAGTTATTGATTGATTTTAACGGTGGTTCAATCCGTCTTGGGTTATTTTAAGCCAAGAGGTTAGGAAATAGCGTCTTTATTTGCATTTACATTTTAGTGTAATTGCTTTCTAAGGAATTCGTATGGTTTCAAATATCCCTATATGATGCTAATAATTATATGGTTTGAAGCAATTATTTCAATAAAATAATTGTCTTTCGTTTTCAGTTATATTGTTTTTAGTAGTTAATAATAATACTTTTCCCTTCCAGCTATGGTTCAAATAGTATCACTACTGTTCTTCTTCAGGGATAGCTTTGGATAACCCATGAAGGTTGGTTTGAGTTAAACAAAGAAACCAAACTAATAAAAATCCTTAGTAAGAATCTATTCTAAATAAAACTAATTTACAGTTATATGGCATCGAGTATTCATATCGTATGCGGACTATTTTTAAACTGATCAATTTAACCCATGGATGTGACCATAATAGGTTACAATACTACAGTTTAGAGCAGGCCTTGGAGAAACGACAATGAAGAGATATTTCACACTTCTCAGTCGTCCAAAAGTGAAGCTCCCCGTCAGATGCAGTTTAGTGTCATGCCTGTGACTGGGAATTGTCGAAGAAAAGCACTTTTAGGTTTTGTGATTGTATTCCTCCAACAGAAAAAGCTGAGGAGAAAAGGCTGCTTTGTTTTTGGTTTTACTTCTTTTTTTTTTATTGAAGCATAAATTTGATTTTAATTGTCTCGTAGGCTTCGAGTTTGATGAGAAGTGAAGAAAAAAATGTTTGCGTTAATGAAAGAAAATTATCAGAATGCAATTTGTGAAAAAAAAAAAAAAGATTTTTTTAAACGTTTTTAAAAAATGAAGAAAAATGAGTTAGGAAAAATAAAGAAAAAAGTGAAGAAAAAATTGAAGAAAAGGTTTTCAAAAGTGAATAAAAAAAGTGAAGAGAAAAAGCGGGTGCGATGATGATGAAAGGAAACTATCAGAATGCAATTTATGAAGCAAAAAGCGAAGAAATAAGAGAAGAAAAAAGATTTTAAAAAATGAAGAAAAAAGGCATGTGCATTAATGAAAGTAAATTATATGAATGCAATTTGAGAAAAAATGTGAAGAAAAAAGTGAAGGAAAAAAAGGATAAAAAGAAAAGTGAAAAAAAATATGAAGAAAAAAAAAAGACGTGCGTGTTCATAAAGAAAATTATCAGGATGCAATTTGTGAAGAAATAAGCGAAGAAGAAAATAAAGAAGAAAAAGTGAAAATAAAAAGATTTTTAAAAAAGGGAAGAAAAATGTGAAGAAAAAATGAGACGCGCGTTGATTAAAGAAAATTATCAGAATGCAATTTGCGAAGAAAAAAGTGAAGAAAGTAAAAAAGAAAAAGTGAAGAAAAGAATTTTAAAAGATTTTTAAAAGTAAAGAAAAAAAGGAGAGAAGAAAAGTGGTGTGCATTAATAAAAACAAAAATTATCCGATTGCAACTTATGCATATTGAAATGCATATCATTTAAATCTGACTCTTCAAAGGCAATCGAATTAGTAACAGCATTATAGAATGATACAGGCCACAATGAATGATACAATGCATTATTTCTTAGAAGGGTCACCTAAGCATCATAGTGTCAAAAAAGGCCTGAATTCTTGCGTCTAATTGCTGATGAAACCAAAAACATTTCTAATAGAGAAACATTTTCATTTTCACTTCGATGGAATCGTCGAAGAAAGAAAGAAAGAAAGAAAGAAAGAAAGAAAGAAAGAAAGAGTACTATACATCAGATGCTTATTATCTGCTTCAGTAGAATGGGAATGAGAAAAAAAGGGGGAATGTGAGATTCTGAAAGAAATGATATAGAGATAGGTAAAAGAAATGAAGAATGCTTATTTGGAAAATTTGCTTGAGATGTTTAATTTTAAACCAAAAAAATAACAGGATATTTAATTGATTAAATATGTTTTGTTTTGTTTTTTCAATAAGATATTTTCGTGACTATAAGATATTTCAGAAATCAACAAATTATTTGATTTTAATAAATTCTTTGGTGCTTATTGCTTAACAGTTGAAAAATATACTAAGCATAGAAATTTAATATTCTTGTTTGTTTGTTTATTTGGAAGTCAAAAATGCCTCATAAATAATGAAATCTATAAGATAATTGATACATTGATCAAATCGCTGAGCCAGATTTGCTGACGGGTTACAAAACAATGAAGCAGCGTCTCATCTACTGAAAATGACATCAATACGCACCTAGCGGAGGATTGGACTGCTATCGATAGGTTATGAATCATATGGAAGTCAAACTAATCCAATAAAATAAAATGCAATTTTTTCCAAGCAGCGATCGTGTCGTTTCTACTGCATAAAAATGAATGTAAGAATTTGAGATGATCCCGCTATAGTTCAAATAAAATAAGGTAAAAAAAACTCAATGTCAGGTAGAAAAAATAGTTGAGTTAATATGTTGGTTGTTTCGGTTAGAATCAGTTATAGGAATTGAGGCACACAAATTTCTTTAGTTTGGTTTGGTTTGGTTTTAGTTCTTTGTTTAATCGCATATCAACATTCGTGGCTGATTTAATGCCAAATCTATCCTTGAAGAAGGATAGTGTTACCATTTAACCCATAGCTCAGGGGATAAGGGAGTTCTTTCCTTTACCAAGTATGACACTATGTAGGTGGTCTTCCAAGCAGACGATCCCTTTGTCTGTTTTGGTACGAAACCAGACAAAAGGTTTTGGCTCGAGATCTCGACGCGACAGGAAGTAGGAAGAGAACGCCAGTCAGAGAGTTGGAAGAAGGAACCCACAGAAGGCAGTTGGCAACTGGCGAGGTAGAAGGGCAGTTGGTAGTCGACACCGGACAGCAGAAGAGATCAGTTGGCATGAGATAGGGTCCAGAAGCAGTGAAGGAAGACCAGTCAGCATTCTTCGTAGCTTGCGGAAATTTCGCAAAAACTTCACGTCAGTGATAGTCAATAGATGCATAAGCAATACAGAGTGTCACAACTTAACCTTCTTGCACTTGAGTTAACCCAAGCCCATATTGTTCGTTTGTTCTTTGTTCTTTCCTCCCACTCCCTTGATTGTATTTCTGTAGCCATAAAGAAATGTGCGATACCCCTATTGGAACCACTAAATGATCACCAGCCAAGATTGAAATGGTTTCGAAGAAGTTTAAAAATTATCAGGGAGTTTGGGGAACAAATATTTCATCCAATCTCGGCTAGAGGACCTTAGACTTAACAGAAAAAGGGCTGAATACTTTAGTCTATATTTCTAATGAAACCAGTGATATTTCTTATCGGAAACGTATTCTTCTTTTTTCGATGGCTGGTTGTTTGGGATTTATGGCATATCAAACTTTGTAGCTTATTTAATGCCAAATCCATTTTATTCAAATAATCAGTTCTATTTCAAACAATTCAGTTTAGCATGAGTACACAGTTTTATTGTCAAAAACATTTCTATATCAAGCTATTCAGTTTAGTCAAACAGTTCTAATTCAAGCAATCCAGTTTAGCATAAGTATAATTTTTCTCCACTCAGTTAAATGTCAAAACAGTTCTATGTAGAACAATTCAGTTTAGCGTAAGTACTGTTTCAATGTCAAAAACACTTCCATTTCAAACAATTCTGTTTAGCAAACAAATAATCAGCTCTATTTCAAAGAATTCAGTTTAGCGTAAGTACAGTTTCAATGTAAAAACAGTTCTCTTTCAAACTGTTCAGTTTAGCGTAAATACGCAGTTTGAATGTAAGTACACAGTTTAATTGTCAAAAACATTTCTATTTCAAGCTATTCAGTTTAATCAAACAGTTCTAATTGTACAAATTAGTTTAGTATAAGTATAGTTTTTGTCCACACACAGTTAAATGTCAGAACAGTTCTATTTCGAACAATTTAGCTTAGCTTGAGTACTGTTTCAATGTCAAAAACAGATCTATTTCAAACAATTCAGATTAACATTAGTACGCAGTATATATGTCAAACCTGTTCTATTTCAAGTAATTCAGTTTAGCATAAGTACGCTGTTTACTTCTATTTGACCTATAAATAGGACCCTATCACGTATTACCACTTTGGGCCACAGTGGACTTGGGAGTGATGGCAATGGAGGGGTACTCCACATTTCCCAAAGCTCCAGCATTACTGAAACCTAGCCATCAGATTTTTAGTGTCATATCCAGAACACTCGTTGCCGGGATGCAGTCGGTGTATTATACAGCCCAACCGACAGTGCAATTTTTTCTTTTCGTGTCATGTTGGATGAAATCATCGTTCAGGGTTTTATTATACTGTTTCTATAACAGGAAAAGCCGTGGAAAAAATGTTGTTTTGTGGTGTTTTCTTGAAGCATAAATTCGATTCTAACTGTCTGGTGGGTATATCATTCAATGATGCATTTGCTCCACATTTCCCAAAGCTCCAGCATTACTGAAACCTAGCCATCAGATTTTTAGTGTCATATCCAGAACACTCGTTGCCGGGATGCAGTCGGTGTATTATACAGCCCAACCGACAGTGCAATTTTTTTTTTTTCGTGTCATGTTGGATGAAATCATCGTTCAGGGTTTTATTATACTGTTTCTATAACAGGAAAAGCCGTGGAAAAAATGTTGTTTTGTGGTGTTTTCTTGAAGCATAAATTCGATTCTAACTGTCTGGTGGGTATATCATTCAATGATGCATTTGCTAATCGTAGAAGAGGAAAAAAAAATGTTGTTAGGTTGATGCAAGTAAAATATCAGAATGCATTTGATGCATATTGCAATGCATACTGTTTTTATTTGATCCTTTAAAAAGCCATCAAATCAGTTACGGCATAAGGAAATTGAACGAAGCCCGATGTTTACATAATATCCGAAATTGGTTTTGCCCAGCCGGCTGGTTCTGACAAGATCCAACCTATGGCTCAATTAGAACTAAACAGCGTACTTAAGCTAAACTGAGTTGTTTGAAATAGAACTGTTTTTGACATTGAAACTGAACTGTGTACTAATGCTAAACTGAAATGTTTGAAATAGAATTGTTTTGACATTTAACTGTGTGTAAACAAAAAACTATACTGATACTAAACAGAATTGTCTGAAATATAGTTCGGCGTTAAATGACCCGAAAAGAGTTGATACACCGTAACCCAAAACCAACCAACCAAGTAGATGGGTCACCTGAATTTTATAGTACATTGACGCTCCTACAATATGACAACTTGGTCTGCTTTAGTTTCTTCGTTTAATGGCATATCAATCTTCATGGGTTATTCTATGCCAAAGTCAACCTTGTAGAAAAATAACAAGGATACTATTTTATATAGTTGACGTAAATAAGAAATTCGCACATTTCTCCAGGGTATTAGTCCGAAAGTGACCGTAACAGCGAGACTGGAGTTCGAACTCACTTCCTCCGACGTCGCTGTTCAATGCAGTAGCCACTACGTTTCGGAGGCTCCCAGCTTGCACAGATGAATTTGTGAAAACTTTAACCAGTTACATCGAGATTGACTCTCCTAACATACTCGATCGAGATAGGTAAAAAGCTGACTTGAATCCGAACAGCCGAGATCCTTCATCGACCCTTTTATTCAGCACTGAAAAAAAAATGATCTTTCGTTTTTGTCAGGGTTCCTCCATGACAACTTAAATCCAACAACATTGTTATGCAACAATCATCATCATGTCGTGCGGCCAGCATGGATATCCCTGACACTCTCTCGCCACTTCTCCCTATCGTTCATCGCCTCTGGCAGGTCTTCAGGGCTATATCCCGTATCCTCACATAGCTGCTGTATGTATGTTCGAGATGATCGTCCTGCTTTTGCCTGGCCATATGTGGGGTCCATAGGAGTAAATCACGTATGAACTCGTCTGGTTCGTCTGACTTGGATAGTTTTCGTGATAGGAGGCAGGTGGCCGTATTGTTGGTGCCTTGTGGGGTATTGCCGCCAGGACTTGTTCAATATTGCTCGCAACATTCTTGTGTAATCGCCGTCTAGCTTCTTCTCCAGCCGTTTAGTTAGCGTCCAAGTAGTGCATCCATACAGCAGTATCGATACGACCGCTGCCTGGAAGAAACTGCGTTTCATTTTATCGGTCAGGTTTTATTTCCATATGATCGATAGCCTATCGATAGCTGTCCATGCTTTCGTTAGTCGTGTGTCGATGTCTTTTTCGGTTGATGAGACACTGCTTCCTAGGTAGGTGAATTTGTCTATCAGTTTCAGAGAGGTTCCATCTAGTGTGGAGATGTCACCTGTTTGATTAAAAACTCCTAATTATTCTTTAATCTACTATTATAATATAGCCATGATACGGATACGTAAAATGTACAGATATGTAAAATGTTCATATGCCTAGGAATCCGAAAAACACTGGAAACACTGACGACTCTCGGTAGTTCAGGTACGAAACTTTTATTACCTTCTTGACTTTTAGGTTTTCAACACGAGGAGAGAGATACACAATTTTTACTATGCTGACTGTTCCATCTGACCCCACCACGCGCGGTGCATCTCGTAGACCCACTGGACTGGCCGCGCCCAGGTCCCAAAAAATCAACTCACTTCGTCGAGGTTCAAATCTCAACTAACTGCTTTTTTTCAAAAATCACCCAAAATCCTCAGTCCATCGCTTCCGGACATGGACGTCATTCACATCCCCAGTCATATTTTCTATCCGGGGTTTTTATTATGACATCTGCGACTGTTACATCCTCCCTGCAAGAGTGTGAACACCTGCGCTCAATGTGTGCCCCTACCCGTGCACTAAGCCTAACTAAACCGAAAGATAAGATATAACCAACGAAAAATGATAGTATAAAAAAAATCCTTCCGCAATTATATAACACCATCAGTCCTCAAAACTCTTTTTTCAGCAATCCACTCCTAACCAAAAAAAAAAAAAAAAACGATAGAAATAAGAGCAATTTGAAATAACGTTCTCATCATTTTTTTCAACTTCTCTTTATTTTTGATTATTTCATTTACAACACCTAGTAAAATACCCGTAAAGCTTTTTGGAATCATTTTTGAAAACTCAGGGATTTTCTGATACAGAAGAAACGACCAGAAGACCAGATCTAGGAATAATTAACCAAAAGAAAAGAACTCGTCATCTAGTATTGTTTGCCATTCCAGCAGACCACAGATTGGAAAATAAGAGAAAGCGAAAACTAGGCAAATAGCTTAACTTTGCATGAGAATAGAAAAGTTCAAAATGATGGTGACGGTGTTTCCATAGTAATTGGAGCCCTAGGAGCTATCTTCCAGAACCCGGAAAGGAAAATGGTTGAACGAGAAATAACGGGAAGAATCGACATCATTCAGACCACAGCACTGTAAGAATATTGAGAAGAGACCTGGACACCTAAAGAGACTTGCTGTCTCTTAGACTTCAGTTCAAACCATCAGTCACAAACGGCCAATGGACAAGACCTAGTTTTAATTACCAAGAAAAACTATCAACCCGTGGATTTAAATTTCTAGCAGGTCACAGATTAAAATTAAAAGCTGCTTGGCGTTGATTTTCACTGACTTTTATTGAGTTCGTGTGAGATGATTTCCAAAACCCGCTTGACGCACTCGGCCATGCTTACAAAGACGTCGTAATTTATTTACTGTGTTATGGTGGAAGCTGAAACTGATTTTCAATTCAAGAAAAAATGAGGATGTTAAAAATTGTTTTTTCATTTTCATGTAATTCCTAGGGGGGAAAATCCTTGCTCAGATTAATGGTTTGTCAACCTATCAAACAAGCTCAAAATTTTCAGCGATTAACGATACAAACGGATAATCCAATCACAGTCAGAAGACAACACTTAAATTTAATTTACAAGAAGAAACAATTATTAAGTCCACTGAGATGAGAAATAATCATTTTTTTTAATAAATCAATCCGATTTTTATAACAAAACTAGTCGATTTAAATTTCTGTGTTGTCTTTTTTCTCATAAATATATATAGACCCCGCATATGGCCAAGCAAAAGCAGGACGACCAGCTCGAACATACATACAGCAGTTATGTGAGGATACGGGATGTAGCCCTGAAGAGCTGACAGAGGCGATGAATTATAGGGAGAAGTGGCGAGAGAGGGTCAGGGATATCCATGCTAGCGGCACGACATGATGATATATATATATATATATATATATATATGTGTGTGTGTGTGTGCGTGTGTGTGTGTGTAAAAGGGTCGTCTAGAAAGTTCTGTGCCTCTATCAGAAAGAAAATAGCTGAATATTTTTGTCGGGGCAATTCACTATTACTTATAAAACTAAAAAAAATTGAATTAGTTTTTCTAGTTCTATAAGAAGTAGTAGTGCATTGCACAACAAAAATATTGAGCTATTTCCATTTTTGAGGTTTGTGTTTGTTAGGGTTTTATGTTTAATCCACTTTTATTGGTTATCAAATGCCAAATCCTCTTTGTACATATATATTAAATATATAAGATTTGGTTAGGTTGGGTTTTATGGCATATCAACCATTATAGGTTATTTAATGCTGATTTCTCTTTATACCAATACATCAAATATATATGATTTGGTTTGGTAGGGTTTTATGGTATATCAACTATTATTCAATGCCAAATCTGCTTTTATATATATATATATATATATTAAATATACATATATATTAAATATACATATATATTAGATATATATGATTTGATATCATATATATATACTGTTTGGTATTATGTTCAGAGTTATTTGCTAGTAAACTAAAAAAAATATATGAGAAACTTGTTTGAAATGTAATAGTATATAATAAAATTTTCTCCTTTGACGAAGTTTCACTCTTGTGGTAGCCATCTATTGATCAAATAGATCTGTTTGAACGATAAAATTGTCGCCCTAGAAAAGATGACATGATTCCATTTCCGTTCAATAAAAACCGGTTTTCTTTATTTATTGCAAACCATCTACTAGTTGGTTAGTTGTGTACAAATCCCAAAACCGATAGGAGCCTTCTATCATGTCTGAAAGTGACACAATGTTCAACGAGCGAGATCGGAGATACGTCGCTGTACAACTCAGGCTCTCTACCGATCCAAGTTATGACAGCAGGACCATTGCCAGCACCCTCAAAATGCAAATCTGGATTGCCACGAATAACAAGGACGTACCCAGGGTGATGAAAACAAAGTTTCCGGCTACGGTTATGGTCTTTGGTGTGGTTTCAAGGGAGGGCCACATCATGCCACCTCACATCTTCGAAGTCGGCTTAAAAGTCAACAGCAAAGTGTACCTGGATGTGCTGAAGAGTGTGGTGATCCCCTGGTGCAATCAGGTGGCTGGTGGCAGACCCTGTGTGTGGCAGCAGGACTCGGCGCCGGCCCACAAGTCCAAAGAGACCCAGGTTTGGCTTCAGAAGGAGTGCTACGACTTTGTACCCTTCTCTCACTGGCCCTCCTCCCCGACCTGAACCCACTGGACTACTTCGTTTGGTCATACGTCGAGAACATCACCAACATGACCTCCCACAACACCAAAGCCAGCCTGATCACCGCCATCCGCCGAGTATTCGCCGAGCTCCCGCCGGCGCTTGTGGAAAAGGCATGCTCCTAGTTCCGGATCCGTATCGAGGAGGTGATTAAGGCTGAAGCTGGCGACATTGAGTAGATGTCAGCTCTACTACATAATCAAATTACCTGAATTGATTTTTTCAATAAATGTTCAAAAATGAAGCTGTAGTGTTGTTTTCTTTAGGGCAACAATTTTATCGTTCCACTCTGTAGTTTTTGATTGTTATTTTGATGTTCTAATATTGTTGTGTTTTTGGTAAGAATTTCCGTAATTTTGTTGTTGGGCATGAATTTTTTTTATGCTGTGCTAAATATATATATGTTAATTATATAGGATTTGTAAAAACTTTTTTTAGACAACATTTTTAAACAAGCCTGAGCTTATATTTTGCACACAGTTAAATGGTTTCAAGTATTTCCATCTAACACGAATATTAATATTCCTATTAATCAGTTGTTTACACAATTTTAAATGGTTTTACGTATTGCTATGTAACAGTAACAATTTAACATCAGTCATTCGTTTGCACATATTTAAATAGATGAATATAAATGATTCGTAAGTGAATAGTTTGTTGGTAATTTCATTTTTAAATGAGTTAGAACTAAATTTTTTGCACTCTAGTATTGATATTGTTTTTATACAGTTAATTTGTTTCAATTATTGCTATCTAACACAAATAAATCAATTCAATATCAATCCTTTATTTGCTGACAGTGAAGTGGTTACAAGTATTACTATTAATTAATAGTAAGTGAAATAATGAATTTAAAAGAAATATTCTTGAGATCGATCGAAAATTGAAAAGAAAATTTTTTTATGGACATTACGTTGTATTCTTTATTTTTCATTTTTCTGAATTGGTTGGTTGGTTAGTTGGTTGGTTGGTTTTATGCCACAGCCAGTTTACTAATTATGGTCTTCAATTTTATAGAGTACAAAAATTTATATCCCCAGCAATTTTAAACGCGTGAACACTAGGTTATATCAAACAAATTTATAATATCTATTTAGATATCAAACTTAGATAGATAGATCAGAAAAGAAAAGAACAAAGTGAATAGTTGGTTGGTTGTTTAAGTTTTATGGCATATCAACCTTTGTAGGTTATTTGATGTCAAATTCATTTTTATACAAATAAACAGTTCTATTTCAAACAATTCAGCTTAGCATGAGTACAAAGTTTAATTGACAGAAACTTTACTATTTCAAGCAATTCTATTTAGTGAAACAGTTCTAATTCAACCAATTCAGTTTAGTATAAGTATAGTTTTTGTCTACACACAGTTAAATCTCAAAACAGTTCTATTTCAAGCAATTCAGTTTTGCCTGAGTATGCAGTTTACATGTTAACATAGTTTTATTTCAAGCAGTTTATTTTAGCATTTAAATATCAAAACACTTCTATTTTAAGTAATTTAGTTTAGCATAAGTACACAGTTTGGTTCTATTTGAGCCATAGATAGGACCATATCAGGTGCTACCACTCCGGGCATGAGTGAACCTGAGAGTGATGGCAATGAAGAGGTGCTCCGCATTCCTCAAAGCTCCTGCATTACTGGAACCTGGCTATCAGATTGTTTCGTGTCATATGAAGGACATTCGATGTGGGGAGGGGGTTATTACCTCTCCTCAGAAGTGCAGTCGGTGTATTCTACAGCCCCAGCCGACTAGGCAAGAACTGAGTGGAGGAAACAAACTGAGATAGATAGATAGATAGATAGATAGATAGATTGATAGATAGATAGATCAAAATTGAGTGAAGTAAACTAAGATAGATAGATAGATAGATAGATAGATAGATAGATAGATACATACATACATACATACATACATACATACATAACATTTTGATATAAACATGATCGATATGGCTTATACCTGTGACCCTAACAGATACTATTCCTCCGAGCAGACCTTGGAGTAACGGTAACAAATGACTGGTTCCGCATTCCCCAAAGCTTAAAAACTGAAGCCTTGCTTCCAGATGTATTTAGTTTCATACCCAACACATCCTCTTTGATGTAGTACCTTACCCGCTCTTAAAGTAGGGCAGTCGGTGTATTCTGAATTAGAACAAAGAATTAGAACAAAGAAAGGCAAAGATAGTCTTTGCTGGAAATAGTAGAGGACTCGGCTCATTGGCCTAGTTGGCAAAGAGTTCGCCAATGGTCCGCGAGACCAGGGTTCAATCCCAGGTCGAGTCATACCAAAGACTTTTAAAATGGTACTTGATACCTCCTTGCTTAACACTCAGCAATATACGGTACGTGTCTAGGGTAAAGTGGAGCAATCTAGGGAAAGGAGTAGCGCCCTCCCCTACATTTCAGTGTAGTAGCTATTGAAAAAGGAGCCTTCTGGTCGCCCTCGACTACGGTCGCCAACTTTACTTTCATAGAGTTGCTTTAGTTGGCATATCAACCATTGTAAGTTATTTGATGCCAAATCCAATTTATACATACATATTAAACATATAGAATTTGTAAACGCAGTCTGTAGATAACATTTTAAGCGAGCCAGAGCTCATTTGTATGCATTCAGTTTAATGGTTATCCATATGATTCTTAAGTCAATAGTTTGTGGGTAATCTTATCGTCAAATGATCTAGAGATAATTTTTTGCTCACGGTGAAATAGTTCAAAATACTTTCACACGGATTGTTCTATTTAGTATTAATCATTTGTTTATACTCAAAAGGTTTCAAATATTGCAAACATGAAATAGTTTTATTTGCACACAGTTAAATGATTTCAAACATCTCCATGTAATACTAACAATTCAACACATAGTAAAAGAGTTTCAAGGTTGGTTTGGTTTCTTTGTTTAATGGCATATCAACTCTTTTTAGGTTATTTAATGCCAAAGCCATTCTCCTAGAAGAACAGTAGTGGTATTATTTAACCCATAGCTGGGAGGATAAGGGGGTTCATACCTTTCCCAAGGGTATTTATCCAAAAGTGAACGTAATAGCACGACTGGAGTACGAACTCGCTTACTACGATTCCGCAGTCCATCGCTTTAACCATTACACCATAAGGACACCCCCACCCAAAAAAAGAGTTTCAAGTATTGCTATTTAATACTAATAATTCTGTTCAACATTTTTTATTCGTTTACACGCAGAAAAATCGTTCCAAGTATTGTCATGCATCACTAACAATTCTATTAAACATCAGTTATTTGTTTACATACAGTTGAATGGTCAAACTGTTCGATTTCTAGCAATTCAATGTTTCAACTTATTTGTTTTAATGCAATCAAATGTCAAACAGTTCTATTGGACCCATAGATAGTACCCTATCAGGTACTACCACTCCGGGTCCGAGTGGACCGGGGAATAATGTCAATGAAGAGGTACTCAGCATTCCCCAAAGCCCCAAGACTAAAACCTCGTCATTAGATTGTTGAATGTCATTTCCTGGACACGGACTAGATGAGTGACAGACATTCTGACGATAACTTTGTCTGGCATAAGTTTGAATGGGGATAAAATGTAAATAGGTTTAATGTGGTTGCCTTGAAAAGCAGCATTAGGAATCGTGCTGTGCAATATTCAGTTAGTAGCATCTGTTCTGGGATAAAAAAAAATATTATAGTCTCCTTAAAATAGACTGTAAAGCTATTGAGTACTTTTTCGAGTTCACAAAAATATTGATACCATCAAAAATAGAAAAAGTAAACTTGCGTGAGATTCACAAAAAATTATAATTATTATTTGCTTCGATCGAAAATTAAAAGCAAAAGTGATTCCTCCATTCTATTTAAGATTTCAAACATCATTCTATTTTTAAAACTTTCTATAGTTTTCATTTGACAAGATATTCTTTTAAACCAAACAATTGCCCAGTCGGCTGCGGCTGTAGGATACACCGACTGCACCTCTGTAGAGTGGTAAGACCCCCCCCCCAATATGTGTCCTGGATATGAAACTAAACAATCTGATGGTGAGGTTTCAGTGATGCTGGAGCTTTGGAGAATGCGGAGTACCCATTCATTGCCATTGCTCCCAGGTCCTATCTGGCCCGGCGTGGTAGCACCTGATGGGACCCTATCTATGGGTTAAATAGAAATAACGGCATACATATGCTAAACTGAATTGTTTGACTAAACGGAATAGCTTGAAATAGATATGTTTTTGACAATCAAACCGTACTTACATTTATACTGTGTATTTATGCTAAACTGAATTGTTTGAAATGGAACTGTTTTTAACAGTAAAACTGTACTTACACTGAATATAGAACTGTTTTGACATTTAACTGTGTGTAAACAAAATCTTATTTATACTAAACTGAATTAGCTGAATTAAAACAGTTTGAATAAACTGAATAGTTTGAAATAGAAATGTGTTTGAAATTAAAATGTGTATTCATGCTAAACTGGAATTTTTGAAATAGAACTAAGTATTTGCATAAAAAAGGAATTTGGCGTTAAATAACATACAAAGCTTGATATGCCATAAAAACCAACCAACCAACAAAACCAAACAACTCAAACATGCTGTCTGCAAACAATTTTTGTAAAGCACGTAGCAAAATAATTTTCGTGACTAATATTTTCCGAAAACTTTGTAATTAGTTTCTCGCCCTTGACCTTGTCTCTCTTCAGAGAAGGGTGCATTGGTTTGGTTCCTTTGTTTAAGGGTATAACAAACTTTATGGTTTATTTAATGCCAAAGCTATCCGGGTTCTATTTAACCCACAGCTGGTGGGGATAATAGGGTTCATAATTTTCCAAAGGGTATTAGTCCGAAAGTGAACGTAACGGCACGACTGGAGTTCGAACTCGCTTACTACGAAGTTGCAGTCCAGCTCCTTATGTTATGCTACATAATGACTTTTGAGTATATCTCTGAGTATATGTCTCTCCATCTATTTCTCAAACAACTGTGTGCCTCCTTCGAGAATAAAATGAGAGAGATATATTTTTATAAAGAAGTGTGTTTCGTTTCATTCATTGAAGGTCATTCATTATTTTTGATAATATTCTTGGGTCTATGAGAAGTATACAACAGTTAGTCACTGGATTCCATTTTAAGAAGGTTAAAATATACTGAACTATTTCGGTGTGTTTTCACTTCAAAATCAAGTGCTGTAAAGTAGAAATAATTCAATGTTATATATACATTTCTAGAGGGAAGATGGAACAAATCCTACTAGCATACGGCCTACCAAAAGAAACCTTAGCAGCAATAACGATTCTCTATAGAAACACCAAAGTGAAAGTAAGTTCACCGGATGGAGACACAGAATACTTCGATATTGTAGCAGGAGTACTACAAGGGAACACGCTAGCCCCATACCTCTTTATCGTCTGTCTAGACTATGTGCTTAAAACAGTGATTGATAAAATCAGAGCTGACAAAGAAAAGAAGCAGAAGGTACCCCGCAAAAACAATTACCGACGCCGACTACACCGATGACATATCGATACTGGCAAATACGCCCAACCAAGCCGAAACACTACTGCGTTGGCCTCCATATCAATGCACACAAAACTGAAATATGTGCTTTAATCAAACAGTCAACATTTCCACACTAGAGGGAACCTCTCTGAAACTGATAGACAAATTCACCTACCTAGGAAGCAGTGTCTCATCAACCGAAAAAGACATCGACACACGGCTAACGAAGGCATGGACAGATATCGATAGGCTCTCGATCATATGGAAATATAACCTGACCGATAAAATGAAACGCAGTTTCTTCCAGGCAGCGGTCGTATCGATACTGCTGTATGGATGTACTACTTGGACGCTAACTAAACGGCTGGAGAAGAAGCTGGACGGCAATTACACAAGAATGTTGCGAGCAATATTGAACAAGTCCTAGCGGCAACACCCCACAAGGCACCAACTATACGGCCACCTGACTCCCATCACGAAAACTATCCAAGTTAGACGAACCAGACACGCAGCACACTGCTAGATAAGCAGAGACGAGCTAATAAGTGATGTACTCCTGTAGACCCCCACATATGGCCGAGCATAAGCAGGACGACCAGCTAGAACATACTTTCAGCAGCTATGTGAGGATACAGGATGTAGTCCTGAGGACCTACCAGAGGCGATGAACGATAGGGAAAAGTGGCGAGAGAGGGTCAAGGATATCCATGCTAGCGGAACGACATGATGATGATGATATATAAAACATTTTTAATGAGAACTTTAGCGAAATTTAAATCGGCTTGTTTCATAGATGTGGTGGTGGGGTGACTGAGATTACAGAGGAGTGGGGAGTCTTCGTGGATGTAATGGCGAAAGTGCTGGACAGCGGCCTCGAAATAACGAGTTCGAACTCCAGTCGGGCTATTATGTTTATTTTCGGACTAATGGCCTTAGGAAAGATATGAACCCACGTATTCAACTAAATATCGGTTTGGTAATATCACAGCTGTTCATCTACTTGGTATCGATTCGGTAGTAAATAACCCACGAAGGTTGATATGCTATTAAACAAAGAGACTGAGTCATCGAGTTTGAGACCGCTTTTCTAAATAGTTAGCTATTTCCGAAAGGCAAGTTTTTACTTTTCAAGGGTTTTTTTTTCCTTTTTTTTCTTTTTCTTTTTTCCTTTTGCCTATTTTTTCTTTTTTTGCTTTTTCTTTTTACTTTTTTTCTATTTTCTTTTTCTTTTCTTTTCTTTTTCTTTTTTCCTTTTCTTTTTTCTTTATCGTTCTTTTCTCCTTTTCTTTTCTTTCCTTTTTCTTTTTCTTTTCTTGCTTTCTTTTTTTTTTTTTCTTTTCATTTTCTTTTTTCTCCGATGATCTAAGACTTTCCCGCCTCTATTTCATTATCTCATTCCTAAAACAGTTCCTGAAAAACCATGTTCCTCTTCGATAAATATACCTGATGCACTTTGAAAAATTGCGGCTTCTTCGTGATGTGAAATTTTCATACATTTGCAAGCTGATTTTTTTTTTAATTTTCTTCTTTAAAGAAAAAAAAAGAAAAGTATTTCGTACCGGGCTTAGTTATAGATGATGTCATATTCTCGATTTTCTCTCAACAAGCGTCGTTCTCTCTCCCAATAATCGTCGATCAAGTAATTTTCCACCAATCAATATGGAAGTAATCAAGGGAGTTGACTCAAAGAACAGCTTTCCAGTTTTCTCCATGATCCCAGCTTAAGAAAAGACCAAATTTCAGCGAGTCGATAAAATTAGAGGTTAGTTTTTTATATAATTATAAGATGTTCTGCAAGAACAAAAGACTTATCTTCTTTGAGAAGAGGTGAATATTGGCGAAGTTGCGTACAGAAAGTTGGAGAACGATGTCATTTTACTCAAAAACCTTGAAGTACGAATAACGCTCCGAAAATAATGCCTCCTATCTATGGTTTCAGGTACTACTACTACTAATAATAATGATAATAATAATCTTCAGTCTCTGACTGAACAGTTCTCTTTGATTCATAAAAGGAACCCTAACAGATACTACCAATCCAAGCAGATAGGACCTAGGATTAATAGCAATGAAAGAGCACTCCCCATTTCTCAAAGCTCCAAAACGGGATCCTCCCCATCAGATAGAGTTATGTGTCCTACCAAGAACACTCGTTGTGGGAAAAGAAGTCTTATCTCTTGGCAGAGATGCGGTCGGTGTGTTCTACAGCTCCCACTGGCAGAGCTTCAAATTAATTGGCGACCATTACTTATTTGTATGAATACACACACACACACACAAACACACACACACACATATATATATATATATATATATATATATAGGTTGCAGAAGTAAAATTTGAAATATTTTCAAAACGTTTTTTAAAAATTTGATTCATCCAATTTTCGAAAAAAAAAATGCGATAAATCTAAATTTTCATGATTAGCTCTATTAATCAAGCACTTTTTAAAATAAAATTCAGCAAGAAAAGAAATGACAAAGAATCTATGATTTGCTTAACGCCGAGACCAAGCCAAACTTGCTTTGTCTACTGTATACAAAGCAAAGGAAAAAATGTTTCCGAAAAAACAGCTTTCTAAGGAAAAGGGCGAGTAGAGGATGGAACAAAAAACAAAAAGAAAGCTTTTTAACTTCTCTCGCTACGGTGATTAAGAAAACCCCCACAACGTCAATAAGAAAGCACGCTAATGAATTGAAAGTCCACCAGAAAACCCCCTTGATTACGCTATTTGTGGCGTTCTAGAAAACAAGACAAACGAACCGATATTTGGATGTGAAGTTGTATTTAAGATTGATATTGAGAAAGAATGGAATATGTCTGAAGAATTTATTTTGAATAATTGCCAAACTTTTCGAAGTTTACAATAATTTTTAAAAAATGGTTGCCATATTGAGTAAATTTACGGTTTTGTGTCTATCTTCGTATTTTATGGTTTATTTTTTGAAATCAAAATTAACCTTGTTGTATAATAGAGTCGTTTATTATGATACAAGAATATTCCTAATTTTGTTCTCAGAACCTGTAGATACGTAACTGTTTCTTTCATTTTTCTTTTAGTTATTCTATTCAAATATCAATATCTAAACAACAACAAAAAAATATTTCCTTCATCAGTATTATTAAAAAGTCTTTGGTTATTAATTAAACCTTTGTATTAATTTTTTAAAATAAACACAACGAGGAAACCGAACTTGCATTTATATATATTTACCAACCCCTCCGTTCGGGCGTGATAGGATACAAGGTCAATTTTTAAGCGGAGTTTAACAGGTTTGAATTCAGAGTTTTCCTTCTCCTAGACTAGTTGCCTTACCAAGGCTGAAGAAGGTAGTCTGTCCTACTATTTACGCATTGCTGGAGGGAGAATAATTGGATTCATACCTTTCCCAAGGGTTAGTGCTATGTGAAATGCAATCATTCTCGTCAAGGATTTGAACTCGTGTCGCTGTGTCCATTTCCTACGACAATAACCATCACATCACGAGCACCTCCATATTTATATAATTGTTTAGTTACAATTCTCTCTCTCTCTCTCTCTCTCTCTCTCTTCTTCTTCTTCTTCTTCTTCTTCTTCTTCTTCTTCTTCTGTGCATGTGTGCAGTTACCCAGCCCCTTCGCTACCGACAGGATGTGAAACAAGGTCAATTTTCAAGCGGAATAAAGCTGGTAGTTTTCCTTCTTCTCTGCTAGTTGCCTAACCACGGCTAAAGAACCCAGTCTGT
Organism: Sepioteuthis lessoniana; assembly: GCA_963585895.1. Taxonomy (NCBI): domain Eukaryota; kingdom Metazoa; phylum Mollusca; class Cephalopoda; order Myopsida; family Loliginidae; genus Sepioteuthis; species Sepioteuthis lessoniana. The sequence goes on along the minus strand of OY757913.1, from coordinate 94,062,235 downwards.
CCCACTATTTAGCCGTTGCTGGGATGGGGAAGAAGAGATAAATTTATACCTTTCCCAAAGGCATTACCACGCAGTGAAATGCAAGCATACTTGACCGATGTACTGGTTTGTATCAACACTCCTTGGAAGAATTTCTCTCCTGGCCGCAAATGTCACGCCAGATTCACTTCTGTCTATTGACGTTTTCCCTCGCTAGAAGAAGGCGTTTCCCGTTTCCTCTCTGATGCTGCCATTATCAACAAATCGGACCTCAGAGTCACAATGTTAATGTTATATTATGGCGTTCTTCCTTTCGTGTTTGTTTTCAGTTGGGCTTGTCCAGCATTGTTTGGCCCAGTCGGCTGGGGCTGTAGAATACACCGACTGCTTCTCTGCAGAGTGGTAAGACCCCCCACCCCAACGAGTGTCCTGGATATGACACTAAACAATCTGATGGTGAGGTTCCAGCAGTGCTGGAGCTTTGGGGAATATGGAGTACCCCTTCATTGCCATTGCTCCCAGGTCCACTCTTGCCCGGAGTGGTAGCACCTGATAAGCGTCCTATCTATGGGTTAAATAGAACTAACGACATACTAATGCTAAAATGAATTGTTTGAGTAAACTGAATAGCTTGAAATAGCAATGTTTTTGACAATTAAACCGTACTTACACTTAAACTGCGTGCTTATGCTTAACTAAATTATTTGAAATGGAACTGTTTTTCGACATTAAAACTGTATTTACACTTAACTGAATTGTTACATATAACTGCTTGATTAGTTTGAAATGGAGATGTTTTTGACAAACTGTGTACTTATGCTAAACTGAATTGTTTTAAATAGAACAGATTATCTATATAAAAAATGGATTTGGCGTTAAATAACCTACAAAGGTTGATATGCCATAAAACCCAACAAACCAAACCAAACCAAACCAGCATTGTTCTAAGATTCCATATAGCTAGGTTTGGGTTGTATGATTCTTTGACCTGTTTTATCATGGGTAAGTCTGGGTATATTTTTTTTTTTGGTGGGTTACATGTTTGCAGGTGAAGCTGGCAAGGTTTTCTTTAAGGGTACACAAGGGTTTTCCAGTTGCTTGTGAGCCCCTCTCTTCTGAGAAGGTACTGAACTTGCAAACACGGTCCAAGACAAGATTAGCATTAAAGTGGTCGCAGTGACCGACCGGGAGTACATGAAGGCATGTACATCTGCCCTCACAGCTTGTCACACGTCTGGCTTTTTCTCAAGGGTTTGTCCTCTCTTAATAGTTCCATTAACCCATACACAGGACCCTAACAGACCCTGGGTTTGACATGAAACTGTATCGGATGATGAGGCTCCATTTCTCAAGCTTTGTGGAATGTGATTTCCCGCTTCTTTGGCATTACTCCCAGTTCCACTGTGACCCAGATTGATAGTACCTGTTTATAAGTATCCAACAGTATGTATAATTGAGCATGCTTTTTAAGGGTTGGTTGATAGGTTGATAAGTTGATATCTTATGACCTATCAACGCTTGTGGGTTATTCAATACCAAATTCTTTTAAAAATATACATATATATGTGGGAGGGGATTTCTAAGTGATTAGTTTGCAGGTAACTTTATTTTTAAACGAGTCGTTAAAGGTCATTTGTTTGCACACAGTTAAATAGCTTCAAGAATCGCTATTTATCACTAATGATTCTATTTAATAATAATTGTTTGCTTGCACCCAGTCGTATGGTTTCAAGTGTTTTTTTATATAATACTAATATATTCTATTCTATGAAAATCATTTGCGCACTGTTAAATGGTTACAAGTATTCCAATCTAACTCTAATAATTCTATCCAGGGAGAGACCCCGTGGTCTAATTGCTAAAGAGCTGGACTGCGGCTCCAAAGTAAGCGAGTTCGAACTCCAGTCGCGCTATTACGTTTACTTTCGGACCAATGCCCTTGAGAAAAGCATGAACCCTCTATCCCCTCAAGTAAGGATTAAATAGTATCACTGCTGTCATTCTACAGTGATGGATTCGGCATTAAATGACACTTCAAGTTTGATTTGCCATTAAAAAAAGAAATCAAACCGTAAGTAATTCTATTCAATATTGATTATTTGTTTGTACGCAGTTTAAATGGTTTCAAGGATTTTTATATAACATTAGTAAATCTATGAAATATTAATCATTTGATGGCACACAGTTGTTTCAATTGTTCCTATCAAACACTAATAATTCTATTTAACATTAATCATTTATTTGCAGACTTTTAAATGGTTTCAAGTATTGCTATCAAACACTAATAATTCTACGTAATATCAATCATTTGTTTGCACACAGTTTAATTGGTTTCAAGTATTGCTATCAAACACTAATAAATCTATTTAATATTAATTATTTGTCTGCACACAGTTTAAATGGTTTCAAGTGTTGTAATGTAGCATTAAAAATTCTATATAATATTAACATTTCTTTGAACACAGCTGAAATTGTTTCAAGTATTGTTATTTAACATTTGCAATTCTGTCTATCCAATATTCCTTTGTAATATGAATAATTTTTAAACAGCTGTATGATTTCAAATACCTTGTTATAATCCTTAAAAAATGATTAAAGAGTTCTCTTTGACCCATTGTTGTGACGTTAACAGGAACTACCACAGAGTGAATCGGCGAGCAATCCACATCCCCAAGAACTGGAGTTTCTCCTCTAGGTGTAATTTAGACTCATACAGAGAACACTTTTATCGATGAGATAATATGTTGTATAGCCATGATACAACTATACGTATACATATACATGCGGAAGCAAAATCAACAATAATGACGAAGGAACACACTCGCTTTAGAAAAATATACCTCTCACACTTTATTCGCGAAAGGGTTGCGAAAGGGTTGATGTTGGTTATGGGTTATGTTTGAGAGGTGAGTTGGAGACGGGGAGAGACTGCTACATATTGACCCCATTCCCTCTGACTATAGCAGCACTTCTTCCTCATTCTGCTGGGCTGCTCAACCAGGGTCCTGAGGGCCCAAGCCCTCTCTCTGGCGTTGGCTCTCACTACGGCATCTTGTCCCAAACTGCGACTAGAACTCGAAATGTGACTGCAACTCGAACTGAACTCGGCCTGCCTCGAACTCCAACTAACTGACTCCAACTGCCCAAGCCGTCTGTGGCACCTGGTTATCTAATTGTTTGACACCCACCTACTTCCTGTGAGCGTACCTATCTGCACCGAATTCAACCACGTCCACAGGTCAAGGTGATACCCCGATATCCCCGACCGGATGCACCGTTATTTACACAGGTGCATCTCTTAATTGACAGCTCGGTCGAGGGCCAATATATTACAAATACGATAGAGAATGAAAGCCAGTCTACTAAGTTATTTTGGGTATCTGGGGGTGGGGTCGTAAAATATTTCAAAGCCAAAAATTTTAATAAATGATGGAGTTGGGGAACTATTTCATTTTGTTTCTTTTAATCAAATCCACAAAATTTGAATAAATAAATGAATGAATATATAATCGAAACGCGTGAAGAGGAATCCAAATAGAAAAATAAATCCAGCTATGAGTTAAATAGTACCATTACTGCTCTTTAGACCAGTTGGCAGGGACAGTAGAATGCACCGACTGCATCTCTGTAGAGGGGTAAGACCCTACCGCCACCAACAACGAGTATCCTCGATATGATAATAAATAATCTGATGGTCAGGCTCCAGTATTCTGGAGGTTTGGTGAATGCGGAGTACACCTTCATGGCCATTTCTCCCGGGGTCATTCTGGCCCGGAGTTGTAGTGCCTGAAAAGGTCCTATCAATTGGTCAAATAGAGCTGTTTGACATTTAAACTGAGTACAAATAAATGACTCGTGCCAAATTGATATGTTTAAAAAAGATCTGGCGGATCATTTAACTGTGTGAACAAATAACTGATGTTTAATTGAATTCTTATACATATCAATTCTTGGGACCATTTAACTTTGTTGACCCATGCTAAACTGAATCGTTATGAATAGAAGTGTAATATAATGGCCGAGGGATTTCGTTTCATATATCTTGCCTTTCGGTTTAGTTAGGCTGAGAACCTTTCGCTTAGCGCATGGGTTAGTTAGGTGCAACATGAGCGCAGGTGTTCACGCGTGCGGGGGGAGGATGTGTCATTCAGAGATGTCAAAATAAAAATCCCAGATAGAAATGTGACCAAGGGATGTGAATGACGTCATGCAACGGAAGCGTGCGCGGAGGATTTGGGGGATTTTAGAAAAGTCAGTGAGTTGAGTTTCGGAGCTCGACGAGGCCTTGCGGTGGGTGCCGCACGTGGTGGGGGCGCAAATGGAAAAGTCAGCATAGAAAGATTGTGTATCTCTCTCCTTATGTCGAAAAACATTTTAACTCAAAGGTAATAAAAAGTTTCGTACCTGAACTAAGAAATCGTAAGTGTTTTTTTGTGTTTCGGGATTCCTATGTTATCTATATATGAGTTATAAACATTCTATGTCTATTTCACATATTCATATAAGGGTATGTTACAGGACTGTTTCATCCTTTAACAGTATGTAAACAAGCTTTTGATGTTTAATTGAGTTGTTAGTGAGCTTGGAACTATTAAACTTTGTTAATTCATATTTACAAACCATATATATCTAATATATATGAATAAACCGGATTTGGCATTAAATAACCTACAATGGTTGATATGCCATAAAACCAAACCAAACCAAATCCTATATATTTAATATATATGTATAAAGAGGATTTGGCATTAAATAACCCACAATCATTGATATGCCATAAAACCAAACCAAACGAAATCATATATATCTAATATATATGTATAAAGAGGATTTAGCATTAAATAACCTACAATGGTTGATATGCCATAAAACCAAACCAAACCAAATCATATATATCTAATATATACGAATAAACCGGATTTGGCATTAAATAACCTACAATCATTGATATGTCATAAAACCAAACCAAACCAAATCATATATATCTAATATATATGTATTAAGAGGATTTAGCATTAAATAACCTACAATGGTTGATATGCCATAAAACCAAACCAAATCATATATATCGAATATATATGTATAAAGAGGATTTGGCATTAAATAACCTACAATGGTTGATATGCCACAGAACCAAACCAAACCAAATCATATATATCGAATATATATGTATAAAGAGGATTTGGCATTAAATAACCTACAATGGTTGATATGCCATAAAACCCAACCAAATAATATATATTTAATATATATGTATAAAAATGATCCGGCAATGAATAATCTACAATGGTTGATATGTCATAAAACCCAACTAAACCAAATCATTTATATCTAATATGTATGAAGAGGATTTGGCTTTAAAAAAACAACAATATGGAGGTGCCAGTGGTGTAATGGTTATCGTCGCAGGAATTGGACACGGCGACACAAGTTCAAATCCTGGACTGATTGCATTTCACATAGCACTAATACCCTTGGGAAAAGTATGAATCCAATTATTCTCCCTCCAGCTATGTGTAAAAAGTAGGGCAGACTAGGTTCTTCAGCCTTGGTGTGGCAACTAGTCTAGGAGAAGGAAAATTCTGAATTCAAACCTGTTAAACTCCTCTTAAAAATTGACCTTGTGTCATATCCTGCCCGAACGGAGGGGTTGGGTAAATATGATTTAAAAACCAACAATAGTTGATATTATATATATATATATATATATATATATATATATATGATTGCGTTTAGTTTGGTTTGGTTTAATAGCATATGCATAAAGAGTATTGGGCATTAAAAAACAACAATATTTCATATATATTATATGTATATATGATTGGGTTTGGTTTGTTTTAATAGCATATGCATAAAGAATATTGGGCATTAAATGACCTAGAATGGTTGATATACCGTAAAACCAAACCAAATCTTATTTATTTAATACATATGTATAAAGAGGATTTGGCATTACATAGCTTAAAATTGTTGATATGCCATAAAACCCAACCAAACCAAATCATATATGTATTTGATATATGTGCATAAAGAGGATTTGGCATTAAATAACCTACAATGGTTGATATGCCATAAAACCAAACCAAACCCATCCAAACCAAACCACCGCTTTTCTGCAAGGCGGGCGTTGGAATTAGATAATCCGCAAATGTTGATATGCCAGGTTGTATTTTTTTTTCTTTTTCTAAAATGGTGGATGAACAGCTCTGAGTAGTTTTTAAGTGTTAATCTGCGTATAATGGCGCCAGTTCAAACATCCGATTCCAAACTGACTGACTTGCTGATGAGGAGATTGATTGAAATTTGGAAAATGATAAAAGTAGTTTAAATCAGGAGCCATAGTACATCTAACACTGTATACAGGTTGATCAAAAGATGAAAGCGCAATGTTTGTAAGTGTATCTCTGAAACGAAGTAGTGTAATAATCACACGTTGTAACAATTAACATTATGGGGTGTCTTTGTCGCGTAATGGTTATCGTGGTCGACTATAACATCATAATAAGCGAGTTCATGCTCCAGCTGCGCTACGGGGTTCCCTTTAGTCTGGTTGTTTTGTTTTACGGTGTATCAACTCTTTTCGGATCATTTAACACCGAATAAAATTTCAAGCAATTCAGTTTAGTATTAGAATAGTTTTTTTTTTTGTTTACAAACAGTTAAATGTGAAAACGGTTCTATTTCAAACAGTTCAGTCTAGCATAAGTACACAGTTTAGTTTGATTTGACCTATAGTTAGGAGCCTATCAGGTGCTACCATTCCGGACCATAATGGACCTTGGACCTATGGCATTGAAGAGATGCTTTGCATTCCTCAAATCTTCGGCATTATCATTGTTTAGTGTCATATCCAGGACACTGGTTACGGTGGGGGGGGGGTCTTACACCTCTGCAGAAAAGCAGCCGGTTTATTTTACAGCCCCATCCCACTGGGCAAAACATCTTTAGGAAAGATATTAACACCCTTATTGCCACCAGTTATGAGTTAAATAGTACCACAAGTGTTCTTCTCCAAGGTTTGATTTGGCATTAAGTAACCCACGAAGGTTGACATGCTATAAAACAAAATAAACCAAACAATTATACATTGATTATATAATACAATTGTGGGAGCTTGCAGAGTAACGGTTATCGTCGCAGAAAAGAGACACGGCGAGCCGAGTTCAAATGTAGGGCGTGGTTGTTTGCTTTTCACTTGCAGTTAATTCGCTTAGGAAAGGCATGAATCAATTGCTTAACCTCTCCCCGGACATAAAGTTCATTTTATATATAATTTATATTTATTATATTTTATTTCATGATAGATAGATAGATAGATAGATAGATAGATAGATAGATATTAACACACTAAAATATTCATGAAAAGGTAGGTATTATCAGACCGACTGAGATAGAGAGATAGATAGATAGATATTAACACACTAAAATATTCATGAAAAGGTAGGTATTATCAGACCGACTGAGATAGAGAGATAGATAGATAGATAGATATTAACACACTAAAATATTCATGAAAAGGTAGGTATTATCAGACCGACTGAGATAGAGAGATAGATAGATAGATAGATATTAACACACTAAAATATTCATGAAAAGGTAGGTATTATCAGACCGACTGAGATAGAGAGATAGATAGATAGATATTAACACACTAAAATATTCATGAAAAGGTAGGTATTATCAGACCGACTGAGATAGATAGATAGATAGATAGATAGATAGATAGATAGATAGATAGATAGATAGATATTAACACACTAAAATATTCATGAAAATATAGGTATTATCAGACCGACTGAGATAGATAGATAGATAGATAGATAGATAGATAGATAGATAAACTCATATTAAGGAACATTGAATATGAGATCACCCAGGAAACAATTCATGTCATGAGTCAGTAAGATAAAAGAGCTTTCGTCAATTTACAATGTTCAATTTTTTCTACTTCCTCCCTTGTGAATATTGAGACTGTTATTTCATAATCTTTACAATCTGTTAATCTGATTCGTATAGACAGTTTTCAGTAAGGTTATTTATCCTGTTGTTGTGAGTAGTGACCTTTCTTCAGCCAAGGGATTTTCAAAGCCTCACGCTAAAGGGTTGTGATGGGATTGATAAGCTAAGTTAAGTAAAGCCTAAACCTATATAACATACACACATGTATGGGTCTGTAACAAGAGGTCAACAGTCGAAGATGTAAACGAAGATGATTTTGTTCCATTGTTTCAGGGGGTTTTTTTTATCAACTTAGGCTATTTTATGATAGATAGATAGATAGATAGATCTTGTTAAGGAAAAGAATAGAGATAGATAGATAGATAGATAGATAGATAGATAGATAGATAGATCTTGCTAAGGAAAAGAATAGAAATGGATAGGGAAGAAAAGGATAGATAGATAGATAGATATATAGATAGATAGATAGATAGATAGATAGTCCGTTCTGACCAATCGTCAAATAAAAATAGATACATAGATAGACCTTACCAAAGAATAGAAAAAAAAAAGAATAGATAGATAGATAGATAGATAGATAGATAGATATGAGGGGAGAGAAATAGAAAGAAAAAATATTTGCAACGTCTGCCAAAGAAAAAGGATCTTCGTAAATCAAGCAATTTCTCACACATTTCAAACGAATGGATTTTCCCGGTAATTATTTTTCTTGGGACCGAACGTAAACAGATGACGTAAAAAATGGCAAATAAAGAGAAGCAAACGTAATATGTTTACGAGAAACGTTTTGAAGAATCAAACATGTCTTCTGGGAGTGAGATAAGACAAATCGTTTCTCCGAACTGAAAGTCGGGGAAAAATCAATTAAAGGAATTTAAGAAACCAACCAACTTTTAAAGGAAAAACAATGTAGTCAAAACTCCAGACTAGAGGGATCCTTTAAGCCTGCCTTATTCAATAAACACACTCACACACGCACGCACGCATATATATATATATATATATATATATATATATATATATATATGTATATATATATATATATTGGAGCTATATTGAAAAAATCTTGGAAGCAACACTTCATGAAACAAAAACTGTACGGCTACTTGCCTCCCATCTCTCGAACCATCCAAGAAATACACTGAGCCTCTTTATATGATTGTCCCAGTCTTGGCTGACCAGCAAGAACATACCTACCACAGCAAGGAGGTAGTTTGGAAGACCTGCCGAGAGCGATGGATGAAAGAAGAGGATGGAGAGAGACAGTCGACAAATTCCACACCAGCGGCGGAACTCGATATTATATTTATATATATATATATATATAAGAGAGAGAGAGAGAGAGAGAGAGAGAGAGAGAGAGAGAGAGAGAGAGAGGCGTACGTGGTGTTATGGTTACCATAGTAAGAAAATGGACATGGTGATCCGATTTCAAAAATTGGACAAGGCTGTTCAAATTTTACTTTGAGCTAATTCCCTTGGAAAAGGTATGAATCTAACTATTCACCCTCCAGCTATGGGTAAATAGTAGGGCAGACTGAGCCCTTAAACTTGGTATGACAACCAGTCCAGGAGAACGAAAACTCTAAATTCAAACCAGTTAAAGTTCGATTCCTTGTATCGCATGTTGCTCGTGTGAAGGGTTTGGTCTATATATATATATATATAATTGCTAAAAGAGACAGAAACTATCAACCCAGGTTTCACCTAACGTTAAGTGAACCCTGGGTAGCAAGTTTCTGGCTTTTTTAGGTATTCCAGTTATGTTCTACGTACTTAGTGTATAGAGCACTTTAACGCGTTAGCTATCGTAACTTTGTGGGAGTTATTTTTTCTTTTGGCTAGGCAATGCGGTACTGGTTAATCATCTATGAATGTTTTTAGTCTTTTCTTCTTTTATCATTCTTTTCCAGATATCTGTTTGAAGTACATTTTTATTCACAAATTGCATTATCTGTCTTTTTGTCACCAAACATGACTTATAAGAATAGTAATAGTTAAAATAAAAATCATTTATATAAATATGTGTGTGCGCGCTCGCGCGTGTGTGAGTGTGTGTGTGTGTGTCAAAATTAAAAACAATCAATCTCTGATGATCTTTCAGGCTTGAATTTATCCAGAGCATTCCATTTGTGTTTGTGAATTCGTTTTAATTTTAGAAATAGTTCTACCGACTGATATCGAGTACTATCATAGTGATAGCTGTACTATTTACCAACCCCTCCGCTCGGGCAGGATATGACACAAGGTCAATTTTTAAGCGGAGTTTAACAGGTTTGAATTCAGAGTTTTCCTTCTCCTAGACTAGTTGCCTCACCAAGGCTGAAGAACCTAGTCCGTCCTACTATTTATCCATAGCTGGAGGGAGAATAAGGGGGTTCATACCTTTCCCAAGGGTATTTGCCCGAAAGTGAACGTAATAGCGCGACTGGAGTACGAACTCGCGTACTACGATTCCGCAGTTCATCGCTTTAACCATTACACCACGAGGACATAGTGATAGCTGTAGACCTGTAAAATTAACTGTAAGCTGGTTGGTTTGGTTTATTCAACTGCATATCAGCCTCTAATAGGTTGTTGTTAGTTATAAAGCTTTGCTTAGATATGACACACAGACCACAAGGGCCCAGTCGGCAGGCACTGCAGAATACTGCGGAGGGGTGAGACTTCCTCAAATATATGATTTGGTTTGATTGGGTTTTATGGCATATCGACTATTGTTGGTTATTTTATGCTAAATCCTCTTTATATATATCTATTGAAAATTAAAAAAAAATTGTTTGGTTGTTTGTTTTTTTTTGTTTTTTTTTTGTTTTCTTTTTGGCATATCAACCATCTTAGGTTATTTAATGCCAAATCCTCTTTATGCATATATATTAAATGTATATGATTTAATTTAGTTGGATTTTATGGCATATCAACCATTGTAGGTTATTTAATGCCAAATCCAGCTTATGTATATATAGTAATTATATATGATTTGGTTTAATTGGGTTTTATGGCATATCAACCACTGTAGGTAATTTAGTGCCAAATTCTCTTCATACATATATATTGAATATATATGATTTTGTTTGGTTTGGTTTTATGACATATTAACCCTTGCAGGTCATTTCATGCCAAATCCTCTTTAAGCATAAATATTGAATATGTATAATTTGGTTTGGTTGGGTTTATGGGAAACAACCATTGTAGGTTATTTAATATCAAATCGTCTTTATGCATATACATTGAATATATAGGATTGTAAATACATTTAAGAACATTTTAAAATATTAATGCCGAATCCTCTGGGATATATATATATTGAATATGTCATGATTTCTAAATACATTTGGTAACATTTTCAAACGAGCCTGAGTACATTTTTTCCGCGCACTGTTAAAAGGTTTCAAGTATTTCTATATAATACGAATAATTTTATTAAGAATTAACATCTCTTCGATATTTAAACTCAGTGTAGACAGTTCTGTTGGACTCATATATAGGACTCTGTCAGGTGCTATCACTTCGATAGATAGATAGACAGATAGAAAGAAAGAAAAACAATCAGTAAAGATAGAGGATAAATAGATCACACCAAAACTGTTGAAAATATAGCTTAAAAAAGAAAGAGATACGCAGGGAGATAGATAGGCAGATAGAGAGACAGAAAGAGAGAAGAAAAGAAATTGATAGATAGATAGATAGATAGATAGATCTGTCCCTTACTTCACATTGTAAGTTTTAAATCATTCGACGCTTCTTTCAGTCTTTCTTGATATATTCCCTAAATTCTCTATAGACATATCAAGTTCTTAACGATGCATAAAACTAGGCGATTTTTACGCCCTTTCAATACGGTCAAAATGGTGAGGGTTCAGGTGGTGTAGTGGCTAATGTTCAAGACTGTAACATCACAGTAAGTGAGTTCGAACTTCAGTCGCGCCATTACGTTCATTTTCAGACTTATATCCTTGGGAAAGGTAGAAACACTTATCCTCCGCTCCAGGTATAGGTAGAAATAGTTTATTATACAAATTCTTCTACGAGCTTGATTTTGGCATTAAACAACCCACGAAGGTTAGTATGCCATTAAACAAAAGAAACCCAACCAAACAACGATAAATTTGAAATATGTCAATGTACCACCGTTTGTACACATCGTAATGAACGTGATAAGAAATTATTATTTTTTAACGTCTTTGCTGAAGTAGTTACTAAAAATGTTATATAATATGCACAATGCACAATGCACACGAAAGACTCGATTTTTAGATGGAAAAATGTCCAAAAAATATAAAAAGAAGTGATTCACATTAATTCTTGGTGACAAGCGACACCGTCATCTCCTCTTCAACTTACTCTATTCAAAAACCAGAGTTTATTGTTTACGACAGATTCCACGTCACCTCGTAGATTTTTCCAAAGCTTTGCTTTCAACGACTTAAAAATAACTTATTTCAGTGGAAAGTTACTAAAAACTGGTTCTTCGCAATGATTATAAGTAGTACATTCAGTAACCTTTCGCATTAGCAGACAATAGGAAATGTTTCTGTTTAGTATTTGCAACCTAATCGGCTGGGGCTGTAGAATACACCCACTGCAACTCTGCATATGGATAAGACCTCCCTCCAGAGAGTCTTATGGCCCACCTGGTTAGGGCTGTAGAATGCACCGATTGCAACTCTGCAGAGGGATAAGACCGCCCTCCAACATGTGTCATGTGGCCCAGTCGGCTCGGGCTGTAGAATACACCGACTGCATCTCTGCAGAGGGATAATACCTCCCTCCAACGTGTGTCTTGTGACCTAGTTGGTTGGGACTGTAGAATACACTGAGTGCATCTCTGCAGAGGAGTAAAACCTCGCCACAATGTATGTCCGGATATGACACTTAACAATCTGATGGTGAGGCTGCAGTAAGGCTGGAGCTTTGGGGAACGCGAAGTATCCCTCCATTGCCATCGCTCACAGGTCAACACTGGCTCGGATTGCTAGCACCTGATAGTGTCCTATCTATGGGTCAAATAGAAGTTTTTGGCACTTAAACTATGTGAAAATAAATAAATTGGGCTAAATTAAATTGTGTAAAAAAGAACTGTTTGATCATTTAGTTGTTTTAATAAATGACTGATGCTTAATTAAATTGTTAGAAATAGAACTGTTTGATCATTTAACAGTGTGTAAACAAATGACTGATTTTTAACTGAATTGTTACAGATATATAGCAAAACTTGAAATGATTAACTTTGACCTATGCTAAATTAAATGGTTAAAAATAGAAGTTTGGTCCTTTAACGAATGACTGATGTTTAATTGAATTATTTGGGATACATAGCCATGATTGGAACTATTTAACTTTGTTCCCTTATCTTTACAAATCATATATATCTGATTTATATGAATAAAATGGATTTGGCATGAAATAACCTATAATAGTTGATATGCCATAAAACTAAATTAAATCAAACTAAACTTCTAAGAATTTGAACACGCGCCAAAACTTTAGTTTTATTGCCGAAAATTACGGTGATCATTCCAGGAAGTATTAAAATTTAACCATTTAGTTTCAACTCATTATGAAAGAGTAACAAGGAAGTTCAAGTGGTATAGTGGTTAAAGTTCCGGACTGCAACATCATAGTAAGCGAGCTCGAACTCCAATCAAGTTACAATGTTCACTTTCGGACTAATACACTTGGGGAAAGGTGTAAATCCCCTTATCTTCTCTACGTCAGATCAAATTTTCTTCTGCAATGACGTCTTTGGCATTAAAGTATCCACGAAGGTTGATGTGCCCTTAAACAAAGAAACCAAACCAAGGCGTCCCAACAGCATGGATTTCTTTCGAATCTCTCGCGCTTCCCGTCCCAAACGGTCATCGCTCTTAAGAAGTTCTCTAGACGGCAACCAGTGTCTACGCTGAGCTGAGGAATGTAAGTTTTTGCTTGTCGTTAAACACTGTGTAGAAAACCACAGAAGAACGTCACTTGAGTAGGCCGTGCATCTCTAGTTTGATAGGGTGCTGCTTCCTGGATTTGTTAAAAATAACACACACACACACACACACAGTATCTTTGTGTAGTTCGCATGTAGGGTTTTTCTTCAAGCATATCATTAAAGTTCAAATGGTGCATCATACAGAAGTACTGATAGAGCAACAGAATTTCCATTTCATTTTATCTGGGAGATTAGATTTCTAAAGGGACGATAACCTATCGATAGCGATTATACTTCCAAATATTAATGTAATTTCAACATTTTATTTATTTATTTATTTATTTATTGTTTGGTTTCATGGCATATTAACCATTGTAGGTTATTTAAATCCAAATCCTTTTTTACGTTTATATTAAATATATATGATTTGGTTGGGTTGGATTTTTATAGCATATCAACCATTGTAGGTTATTTAATGCCAAATCCCTTTTTACGTTTATATTAAATATATATGATTTGGTTGGGTTGGATTTTTATAGCATATCAACCATTGTAGGTTATTTAATGCCAAATCCCTTTTTTACATATATATTAAATATATATGAATTGGTTAGGTTGGATTTTATGGTATATCAACCATTGTAGGTTATTTAATACCAAATCCTTTTTTACGTTTATATTAAATATATATGATTTGGTTGGGTTGGATTTTTATAGCATATCAACCATTGTAGGTTATTTAATGCCAAATCCCTTTTTACGTTTATATTAAATATATATGATTTGGTTGGGTTGGATTTTTATAGCATATCAACCATTGTAGGTTATTTAATGCCAAATCCTGTTTTTACATATATATTAAATATATATGAATTGGTTAGGTTGGATTTTATGGTATATCAACCATTGTAGGTTATTTAATACCAAATCCTTTTTTACGTTTATATTAAATATATATGATTTGGTTGGGTTGGATTTTTATAGCATATCAACCATTGTAGGTTATTTAATGCCAAATCCTGTTTTTACGTATATATTAAATATATATGAATTGGTTAGGTTGGATTTTATGGTATATCAACCATTGTAGGTTATTTAATACCAAATCCTTTTTTACGTTTATATTAAATATATATGATTTGGTTGGGTTGGATTTTTATAGCATATCAACCATTGTAGGTTATTTAATGCCAAATCCTGTTTTTACATATATATTAAATATATATGAATTGGTAAGGTTGGATTTTATGGTATATCAACCATTGTAGGTTATTTAATACCAAATCCTTTTTTAAGTTTATATTAAATATATATGATTTGGTTGGGTTGGATTTTTATAGCATATCAACCATTGTAGGTTATTTAATACCAAATCCTTTTTTAAGTTTATATTAAATATATATGATTTGGTTGGGTTGGATTTTATAGCATATCAGCCATTGTAGGTTATTTAATGCCAAATCCTCTTTAAACATATATATAAAATATATATGATTTGGTTTGGTTTTATCGCATATCAACCATTGAAAGTTATTGAATTCTTAATCCTGCTTATACATATATATTAAATATATGATTTCAAAATACATTTTGTAGATAACATTTTTGAACGAGACTGAGCTCATTTTTTGCACACATTTAAATGGTTTCACATATTTCTTTCTAATACGAATAATTCTATTAACTATTAATCATTTGTTTGCACATAGTTAAATATTTTCAAGAATTGCTTTTTAGCACTAATAATTCAACTGAACATCATTACACACAGTTAAATGTTTAAACAGTTCTATTTCGAGCAATTCAGTTTAGCATATCAACGAAGTTAAATGTTTCCAAATATTGCCATGTATCACTAATAATTCAATTAAGTTTACACATAATTCATTACTTTATTCACAGTTAAATGATCAAAAAGTTCTATTTCAAGCAGTTCAGTTTAGCATGTCATTTGTTTGCCCACAGTTTAAATGCCAGAAGGTTCGACAAGACCCATAGATAGGACCCTGTCAGGTGCTACCATTCCGGGTCATAGTGGGCCGGTGAGTGATGGCAAAGAAGGGGTACTCAACATCCCCAACGTTCCAGCATTACAGAAGCCTTACCATCATAATGTTTAGGGTCATATCAGGGCACTCGTTCGGGGATGCTAATCCCTCTGCTGAGATGCAATCGATGTATTCTACAGTCCTAGCCGACTGGGCTGAGAGTGGATCGGAGAGTAATGGCAATCCCCAAATCTTCAGAACTACACCCTCCCCATCAGATGCAGTTTTGTGTCATACCCAGGACACTTTTTTTCGGGAGTATCTCATTGCTCTGCTGGGATTGATTGTGATCAAAACTTTTAAAAGATTTTCCTTTGGATTTTTTTATTGCCAATAATCATTACTTTACAAGAAGTTAAATTTCTACCTAATGTGCAGGTAGTTTTATGGTTCCAAACATTCCAATGTAATTCTAATAAATATACAAGTATATATGGCATTAAGAATGAATTTTCTAAATAATAGGTTTCTTTTGATTAATGGCTTATCAACCTTTGTATTTCTAAAAAAATAAAATACGGCAATCGTTGGTGTAAAAGAAAATGATCTTTACATCAAAAAGAAATAGCAACTTATTTATGGTCAATACTTTATGTTCTATAGTCACATATGCAGATTCACATCTACATACGTGCACATATATATGTAGAATAATTCACAACGACACAACGACAAAGACAGACGCATGAAGGAAGACGCAGGAAGACTTCTTTACAAAAATATATACCTCTCACTTTATTGCAAGGGTTTGAAAGGGTTGTTCAAGGGTTGCGTGTGAGAGGGAGCTGGAGACCGAACATAAACTGCAATATTTTGACCCCACTGTTATGAACGTCACGTTGTGTCATTCTTGTTCTATAAGGCTGCCCAACCGAGGGCCTAGGGGCTCACTCTGCCGGATGCTGACTTTCTTCATTGCATCTTAGCATCTTCTCTGGACCCCAAACTCCATCGGGGTTTCCGAGGGCCCCCTCGGTCGGGTGTGGCTTTCCCTACCACATCTGGTCTCTAGCTGTCTGGAATTCTACTGGAACTCAACTGAGTTAAATAATAATTCAACGCCCACACGATCGCCCACTGGATCTTTAAAATCGAATGTTTAATCGTCATCAAGCGGAAATAACTGTCATACAGTTCAGAGGTCACGCTCTTCCGGTGCATCACTGTAGTGGCAAAGTGGGACCTTCACCTTGTCCCATATTATAAGCCTTAATCCGCCCACGCGATCTCTTTCGATTACTGGCCATTGGAATGTGTCACTTCCTTCCGGTGAATCACCTTGGAATAGCATTTTTTGGGGCCGGGTCGAAGGTCAAAACATAACATTTAGATAGCTAGATAGCTAGCTTGATAGATAGATAGATAGATAGATAGATAGATAGAGTGATAGATAGTTTAATAGGTAGATAGCGTAAATTGAGGCCTACAATTCGAAAGTGCCAACCTTTACTACTGGTTGACCTGTCTGTGATAAAATTTTGTATTGTAGCTTTGCTTTTCATTCAACAAGTTTATTATTGTCCATAAATATGTTCTCCCATCTCATCTTTTAAATTTAAAAACGTTAATTTTCTTTTAAAGTAAAAATGGTTGGACTCTATCATTTCTTGTAGAATATCATACCGTCAAAGATATGAATATTTAACAATACATATATATATATATGTATTTTTGGTTGTATTGAGTTTTATGGCATATCAAACATTGTAGGGGATTATTTATAGAGAAATATTAAATAATTATAGAAAACACATTTTGTAGATAATTCTTTTAACCGAGACTGGGCTCATTTATTTCTTTAATTTTTATATGGTTTTTGGCATATAGATGGTTTCAAGTACGTGGTGCCTTCAATAAGTTTCCAGACTTTTTTTGTACAGGAATTTAAAATTGGCATAGACTCTTCAAAATTCACTATGTTATTGCTATACATCTTATGAGATGACTGACCAATTTCTATTATTTCAGCTTCAAATGAACAGCTACAGCAAGAATTGGAATAAACCCTACTAAAGCCTGATTGTCACAGCTGGTGAATTTCAAAAATGCAATCTGGAGGTCAGGACACTTTAGAAGAACGATATGCAATAAAATTCTGTTTTAAACTTGGAAAAATGCCAAAGAAACGTATGGAATGCTTCATACTGCTTTTCGACCATCTTGCATGAATCGAGCATCAGTTTATGAGTGGCAAAAGAGATTCAAGGAAGGCAGGGAGTCTGTGAAGGATGATGAGAGGTGTGTGAGGAGTAAGGAAGTCAATAGACCAGAATTGATTGGCCAAAGGATTAGGGTTAGGGTTAAGGTTACTATGTTGAGGTTTTAAGGGAGTTCAGGAAAAGATTCCTAGGGAAGAGACCTGCACTCTTCAAATCGGGTCAGTAGCATTTCCACCTGGACAATGGACCAATCCACAAATCCATCCTTGTCACGGACTATTTGACCAAGATGGGCATCAAGACAGTTCCTCAGCCTCCCTATAGTCCAGACCTTACTCCCTGTGACTTTTGGTTATTCCCTAAGCTCAGAAGCTGTCGTTATGAGACAATTTAGGAGATGAAAGCGGCAGTGACAAAGGTCATTGACTCGCTCACACAAGAGGATTTCCATGTGGCTTTCTAGAAGTTGTTAGAATGGTACAACAAGTGCATTGCAACCGGAGGAGATTACTTGGAAGGGGAATAGAGTTTCATGTGTGCCCATACAAAAAAAAAATAAAGGTGCCCATACAAAAAAGTCTGGAAACTTATTTAATGATCCTCGTATATATATATATATATATATCAAGAGAGAGAGAGGTATTTTTCAATCCAGTAAATCCGGAGTAGGGAACAATTCCGTCAGGTCAATTAAATTATTCAAACTTCGAATATTTAAATATTTCTGGTAAAGAGCTTAACGTACATGATATCACAGAGCAAATATCCCTTCAAGAAAAAAATAAACTTCGGTCTGGCTGTATTCATTATCTCCATGTTGGATCTGAAGAAGTCCTGTTAAATTTTTTTTTTTTTTGAGTTATTGATTTATATCTATGCTCTTAGCAGGATGGAAATAAATTCATAATCCTAATTTGACCGAATTTTGTCTTTTTCTTGAAGGTATATATATATATATATAGAGAGAGAGAGAGAAAGAGAGAGGGAGGAGAAGGAGTAGAATACCTAAAAGAGCCCGAAATTACATTCTGATATTTCACCTAACGGATCTTCAGGATAATTCTCACTCAAGAAAGTCGGCTCAAACGAGATTTTGTTATAAAAGTGGCCTCCAGAAAGAATAAAATATAACCATAAAAAAAACCCTCATTCTACCTGCCAAGGAGCAAGGCTTTTTAGGCCTGCAGGCATTTGATATCTCAGATCTCAGAGCAGTTCATTGGGGTTAGCATAAGAAGCTAGAGTTCACTCTTGCTCCATACGTAGGAGACAATATCTATCACCAGCCTTATATTTTCCCATTTTAATATATATATATATATATATATATATATATATAAGGGAAAAATGAGAAAATACGTAAGAAAAACCAAAATGGCTTGCAGAGAAATCGATCCACGACATCACAAATTTTGAAAAATCCGTCGAATTCTAGGTGTACGTGCAAAAAACCTTGAGGCAACAATATTATTCGTCAACTTCGCCGAGGCATTTGACTCCATACACAGAGGGAAGATGGAGCAAATAGTTCTCGCCTACAGCTTCCTTAAAGAAACAGTCGCAGCCATAATGATGCTGTACAAAACAGCAGCTGTACGGCCACCTACCACCTATCACGAAAACTATCCAAGTAAGACGAACCAGACATGTGAAACACTGCTGAAGAAGCAAGGACGAACTCATAAGCGATATACTCCAGTGGACCCCTTCACATGGACGAGCAAAGACAGGACGACCAGCTAGAACCTATATACAACAGCTCTATATCGATACAGGATATAGCCTGTAAGACCTCCAGTGAACGATGGACGATAGAGACGGGTGGCAAGAGAGGGTCAGGGAGATCTATGCTGACAGCACGACATGATGATGATAATGATGATGATATATATATATATATATATATATATATATATATATAATTGATCCATTGGCATAACCTTTAGAGTGTGCATCCATGGTCTGAGGTTCAATTCAAGATCGAATCATACCAAAGACTCAATCAATGTTACTTAACGCCTCCTTTCTTAACACTCCGCATTATTAGGTAAGGATCAGGGGTAAGTGGAGCAATCCAGGCAAACGGGTAGTGCTTTTCCCTACACTTACTCCAACTAGTAGTAGCTATTGAAAAGTGAACCTTTGGGTCGCTCTCGACTACTGTTGGCCTACTTACAACTTTATATATATATATATATATATATATATATATAAGTATAATCTAGGATGATAATCAAACAGGATTAATCTCACGATGCAGTTTAATGCAGTCATTCCTAAAGAGAACTTGTATACAACCGGTAGGACTTTTGTTAGATTCATTTGAACAAATATTTATTTTTAAGCGTTAAATCTTAATTAAAAGTTATATATATATATATATAACTTTTATATATATATATATGTGTGTGTGTGTATGTGTGTGTGTGTATGTGTATGTGTGTGTGTAACAGTGTATATATATATATATATATGTGTGTGTGTGTGTGTGTGTGTGTAACAGTGTAACAACTACAGTTGTTACACTGAATAAAATCACAATACATGTGGATAAAATACCTCAATAACCAATACTAAAATTGCATATATATATATATATATATTTATATATATATATATATATATATATGCAATTTTATATATATATATATATATATATATATATATATATATATATATATATATATATATATATATTGGTTATTGAAGTATTTTATCCACAGGTATTGCGATTTTATTCAGTGTAACAACTGTAGTTTTTCTAATAAATAATACTTAACAATATCCGTTTTCGTGTGTATAATTTGGTTTTCTTGCGTTATATACATATTTTTACCTCAGAGATCTTTAAAAGTTTTTCTCTATTTGTTTAAATAATTATGAGCAGTGCTCTATACATACATCAGCATCTGAGGCTCCAGTCCAGGAACTTTGAGTAACGCGGAATAATTTTTCATTGCCATTACTTCCAGTTCCCCTCTGACTTTGAGTGGTGGCTATGGATCAAATAGAAGTATGCTTTGTCGACTAGGGCTGTAGAATACACCGACTGCATCTCTGTAGAGGGTAAGACACTCCCAACATGCCTCCTAGGTATGACACTAAACCATCTGATGGCGAAGATCTAGTCCTGGAGTTTAGGGGAATGTCGAGTACATCTCTCTCTCTCTCTATCTATCTATCTATCTATCTCTGTCTATTCGTTTTTATCATCCATCGCTTTTTGGCATATCCTCTAGACTACATCTTGTGGCCCAAAACTTGCACGTCTGTGTGAAGGGGTCTATAGGAGAACACCGCTTATGAGTTCGTCCCTACTTCTCCAGCATTGTCCTGCATGTCTTGTTCTTATTTTGATGGTCGTAAAGATGGGAAATTGGTGGCCTGATTGCTGCTGATTTGTTGGATGCTGCTTCCACGATTTGTTTTATATATATATATATATATATATATATATATATATATATATATATTCGACTCTTCATGTAGCCAGAATGTTCCGTTTAATGTTGGGGTTCCCTGTAGGTAACGAACTTTGCTTTCTTATCTTGGCATTTCCCTTCAGGGGCTCCTTTGTCACCGAGGAATACATCCAGCATTTACCATTTTGGGGTGAAGAAGTAGGTGCTGCCTGAAGGGGAAGCCCCTTAGAACTAAGCAAACGAGTTCCTTCTCTCATGGCATGAATATATATATATATATAGGTGTGTGTGTGTGTGTGTATGTGTATGTGTGTGTGTGTGTGTGTGTTAGATGAATTCTCTGAAGAAGCAATCATTTTATTAAAAGCAGAGACCAAATTATTTTCTACTTAAGTTCTGTCTCCTTTAATGATTGTGGATGGAGCCATTTAGTCTGATTTGATTTGAATTACATTGAAAATACAATCAAAGTAAGTTTTTATATAATCTCTCCACCGAACTTTCTTGGGGGGGGGTCTTTTTTTCAGAATATCCCTTTTTCTTCTTCTTTTTTTTATACATACGAGAGTCATAAATAAGGGAAATTTTATTTTCAAATTCCATGCATGTAAACTCTGCATTATATGGGATTGGTATTGCAAAAATTATTCTTATCTCGTAAAAAATATTTGATTGGGGCTATTCAAAATGATAGCAAATCAGAATGCTCCAGGATTGACTAGAGGTCTGTGTTCAAATTTTTGCTGACTAAAAAGTGCAAACCATATGAAATTTTCCTGAAGATTGTGTCCAGGATTTGAACTTAGGTCGTCGACTCCATTTCCTACCGGTGCATTAAGTGCGCCATATTCGAACTTACTAGTAAAGGCCTTTAAGCATCTCACGTTTACCATTACACTGCGCAAAATAGCTTAAAACAAACTAAAGTTTTCTTAGATCTGGCACAAGGCCATGGGTATGAGGTACCTAATACTGATCAAACGGACTGCGCTGTGATGCCCGATTAGACGAGAAGGAAATCCTCGTGGTGTGGAGGCTAAAGTGCTTAACTGCAGCCTCAAAATAAACGAAATTTAACTCCAGTCGGGCTATTATGATCACTTTCGGATTGATACACTTGGGAAGGCATGAACCTCATTATACCCCATCAGCTCTTGGCTAAATAGTACTGCAACTGTCGTTCAACAACTAAATAACGTGAAAGTAAAAAGAAATAAATGGTAAGAGGAAAAAAAACAAAACGGAAAGAAAGAAAGAAAGAAAGAAAGAAAGAAAAAAGAAAGAAAGAAAGAAAGAAAGATTTTAAGAAATTACAAAGAAAGAAAGAAAGAAATTACAAAGAAAGCAAAATTCTAAGAAATTACAAAGAAAAAAAGAAAGAAAAATGTTAGGAAAGTACAAAGAAAGAAAGAAAGAAAGAAAGAAAGAAAGAAAGAAAGAAAGAAAGAAAGAAAGAAAGAAATTTAACAAATTACAAAGAAAGAAAGAAAGAAAGACAGAGAGAAAGAGTAACGTTAAGAAAATGCAAAGAAAGAAAGAAAGAAAGAAAGAAAGAAAAATTTTAAGAAAGAAAGAAAGAAAGAAAGAAAAAAAGAAAATTTTTAAGAAATTACAAAGAAAGAAAGAAAGAAATTACAAGGAAAGAAAAATTCTAAGAAATTACAAAGAAAGAAAGAAAAATGTTCGGAAAGAAAGAAAGAAAGAAAAGTTAAGAAAGTTGAAACAAAATCAGAATGAAACGTTAAGAAAGCACAAAGAAAGAAATAATGAAAGTTAAATGGAAAAAAAATGTTAAGAAAGAAAGATGTTATGGAAATCAGAAAAGGAAATGTGTGACACCAGTCAGCGAATTTGAACTCCAGTCGCCCTGTTACGTTCACTTTCGTACTAATGCCCTTAACGGAAGCCATGAATCCTTTTATACCAAAAACTATTAGTTAAATAGTGCATCAAGTATTCTGCAAGGGAGGTTTTGGCATTAAATAACCCACTGAGTTTGAATTACTATTATACAAAGAAACTGAAAGTGAAACAGACAAACTTGCAAATCACTGGCACATGACAAGGAGCCCAGAAAGATATACAAAGTAAGTCACATATTAAATTCACCCGTAATAATATATGTCCATACGTCATTGTCAATTCGGATCTGTTCAGCTTCTGAACAGTGAGTTTAGCAGACAACGTCTTACGCATTCAACTGTCTTCTTTTTTTGATATCTCACGGCAAGAACATATAATAACTAAGATCGGTTTACGATAAATTCGTAGACGAAGTGCTGTTTTTTTTGTTGTTGTTTTTTTTTTTTTTGTTCTTTTACGTTATTCTTTTTTTGTTTGTTTTATTCAGTTTTTATTTTTTATTTTTGTTTTTTGTCTTACTTTTGTTTTAGTTTTCTTTTTATCCTTCTTATCATTATTATATTTCTTTGTCAGTCGTTCACACCAACCCTAACTGGTGTTTTTTGTTTTTTTGTATTTTTTTTTTTTGCCCCCAAAATCTGAGCAAAAACAAGTCACCCCAGATCTTCAAGACTCTTCTAATTATCCTTCTAATTTTGGTTGTGCTGTGGTCTGAATGGATTTGTTTCTTCTGATTTCACGTTCATTAAGGCTCTTTTCTAGACTTTTGCAGACAGTTCCAACTAAGATTGTAACTTTCATGTTCCACAATTTCTTTCAACCTCTGGCGCAATTCCAAATGGATCACCTTTCCAAACAATCACACCTGCTTCCGAGTTCCTTCTGTGCAAGTTTGTGTTATATTGTCATCTACAGCATCATAACGACACAATAATAAAGACGCACGCAGGAAGACTTCTTTATAAATATATGTACCTCTCACTTTATTGTAAGGGTTCGAAAGGGTTGTGTGGGGTTTTACTGTGAGAGGGAGCTTGGAGACCGAGCATATCTGCAATATTTTGACCCCCACTCTTATGGCCGTCAGCGTTGTGTCTTTCTCGTTCTCCAGGGCTGCTCAACCGGAGGCCCAGAGGCCCACTCTGCAGGGTGATGGCTTTCCTTACCACATCTCGTCTATAACTCCGTCCGATCTCTTACTGCAACTCATCCGGGGCCCCAAGGCCCCTTCGGCCTGATGTGGCTTTCCTTACCACATCTCGACCTTCTCCCACTCCAACTCTAACTGGAACTCTGACTTCTGTCTTGACTGAGTTATATAATAGTTCAACGCCCACTCAGTCACCTACTCGATTTTTGGAATCGCATGTTGGATCGTCATCAAGCGGAAATAACTGTCATGCAGGTCACAGGTCACTCTCTTACGGTGCATCAGTCTATGAGTGTACCATGGGAATTTTTTTATCTCGTCTCATTTCATCAGCCAATTTCCGCCCACGCGAAGGCCGAAGGTTAAAATACCACATTTGTTGTATTTGATTATCCTTATTTTACTTCTTACGCGTTTTTCGCACCCGCGTTCGCTGATGGTCTTTCACTAAAGACTGAAAGACAGCAAGTCTCCTCAGGTCTCCAGAACACTTCTCAGTATTCTAGCTGATCTAAAAAATGCTGTAGTTTGAATCGTCTCAATTCGTCTTCCGATTTCCAACACTTCTTGCTCCTTTCTTATCCTTTAGAGACCATTCTGAACATACCAATTACAGTGTGCATCACCATCATCCTCGTGTTCCACAGCCATCTTGGTTCCCCGGCAGGGTCTAAGTACTTGTCTCTCTTTTCGCATTCTTTGATTTTCCCACTGTTGTCCGATGGGACGGCAAACTTGTTTTTCTTTTCTTTTTTGTTAACTATCATTTAGTGTAGTCTTCTGGCCGGTATTAAGTGATCTGTTTGTATCTCAAAGTCCAAGAGAATTTTATGTATCTCATTCTCCAGAACGGATTCTGGGTTGGCGATATACCATTTGGTAGTATAGTCGAATTTCAATTTCTTGCACTATTCCCAGTTGATCACTTTTCACACCCACTCATGTCTAGTCTTATATTCCCTTTGGGCTAGTTTGCTACATTGGCTCATTATGTGATTAATCGTTTTGTCTCTATCACCACAAAATAAACACTTGCTATCCTATTTTCGCTTTAACATAATTGGTCCTTATGGCCTTGTTTTGTGCCACTATTAGAAGAGATTCAGTTTACTACATTCGCTCATTATGTGATCAATCGTTTTGTCTCTATCACCACAAAATAAACACTTGCTATCCTGTTGCATATTATGTATTTTCGCTTTAACATAATTAGTCCTTATGGCCTTGTTTTGTGTTGCTATTAGATGAGATTCAGAATCTCACTTAAGGTTTCCTTTTTATAGCCATATCCATGTCTTCTCTTGAGAGATATTGCCGATTTGTCGCTTGAAATATCCATACAGTTATTTTTCTTTCCATTTCTGTTTTCTAGTTATTGTTAATCCTTGTGTTATCAGTTATTTTATTGGCCGCTGTAATTAGTTATTATTATTATTATTATTATTATTATTATTATTATTATTATTATTCACACCCTGTTGTAGTTTTTCACTTCAGATTGGCCCAGTCGGCTGGGATGGGGGGAAACCTGTAGAGTACACCGACTGCTTTTCTACAAAGAGGTAAAACCCCTCCCAATGAGTGTCCTGGATATGACAAGAAACAATCAGATGATGAGGCATCAGTAATGCTGGAGCTTTGGGGAATGCGGAGTACCCCTTCATTGCTAATGCTCTCAGATCCACTGTGGCACGAAGTGGTAGCACCTGATAGAGTCCTGTCGATTAATCAAATGTTTGCCATTTAAACTGTTCTTATGCTGAACTGAATTGTTTGTAATAGAAGTGTTTTTACATCTAACAGTGTAAACAAAAAAGAAACAACTGTACTTATGCTAAGATGAATTGTTTAAAATAAAACTGTTTCTGACATTTAAACTGAGTACTTGTTAAACTGAATTTTCTGAAATAGAACTGTTTTTACATTTAACTGTGTAAGCAAAAGACTGTACCAATGCTAAACTGAATTATTTGAAATAGAACTGTTTAAATGTATAAAAATGGATTTGGCATTACATAACCTACAATGGTTGATATGCCATTAAACCAAACCCAACCAACTGATCACCTCAGATCTCCTGGACTCTTCTAGGCTTCATTATTGTAACGCGGCGGTCTCAATGGATTCCATTCTGTCTCTGATCTTATGTTTATTCAAAATTCTTGGAAATTGTACTAAAGGCTCCAATTACTACTGGTATTACAGGGCACCTTTGGTGGTGTAATGGTTAACAAGCTAGACAAGCAAACCTACACGAGTGTGTTCTAGTCTGATTGGGTGCCCCATACCAATGGCCTTGTGCCACATCTAAGCAAAAAGCTAAGTAAATTACTACTACTCCTATCACAGTCACCTTTATGTTCTACGGTTTTTTCGGGTCTCTAGCAAGGTCCAGGCATTTGTAGACTTTTCGTTCACTTATTTTTACCCTGTGGCCTGCTAGAACGACAAAATGTACAAGATGATAAGTTCTTTTCTTTGCATTAATTAAAACTAGGTCTGTTCTGATCCATTTATATCTCAAAATTCTGGATAATTTTTTGCGTCTCATTTCCAAGGACAGATTCTGTATTGTGCATATACCATTTGCCAGTCTTGAACACAGTTCCCAGTGGATCACCTTTCCAACCCAATCATAGCTTCCCCTGGATTCTTTTCATGACGTTTTACTTCATTTTAATTTTCTTCATTTCTTGCGAATTTTTTACACAAGAGTCAAAACATGGTCTTTCTCTGGAGTCTGAGTGACAATAAATCGCCAAAAGTTTTCAGGACTCTTCTCAGTATTGAAGCTAATCTTAACAACGCTGTGTGTTATATAATTGCGGAATGATTTTTCGTTAATTATATTCTATCATTCGGTTTGGTTAGGCTTTGAGTTATTCGGCTCTTAGTTGAGAGTTGAACATGGGCGAGGGCTGTCCAGCTGAGCGCTACGGGATGCGCCGCGCGTTTGTTGGGTCAGTTAGTTGAGATTGGACTCTGGGCCGGCCAATTTAACTGGGGAGTTGACTGAAGGACGAAGTAGGAACAGTCAGCACAGTAAAAATTGTGTGTGTGTGTGTGTGTGTGTGTGTGTGTGTGTGTGTGTCTCTCTCTCTCTTTCTCTCTCTCTCTCTCTCTCTCTCCTCGTACCGAAAAACTAAAAGTAAAAAAAAAAAAGTTAATAAACGTTTCGTACCTGAAATAAAGAAAGTCGTCAGTGTTTCGGGATTTCTATGCATATAAACATTTTACATACACGCATATGTTACATGTGATCAGTATGGTCCCAATTGTACCTTTGATTTCTCGTTCCTCCAGTCTTTTTTACAAGCTTTTACAAAACCATTCGAAGCATACGATCGACAATTGGTATCACCGTCGCCCCCACGTTCCACAGTTTGTTTGTTTTTAGATCTCTGGCAAGGTTTAAGTATTTGTCTATCTTTTTTGTTTTCTTTTATTTTCACTCCATGATCCACTGGAATAGCAAACTCCACTAAAAGGTAAATTCTTTTTTTTTTTTTTTTCGTGCTCATGAAGTCTAGGTGTTGGATTGTTGGGGGGGGAGGGTCAAAAGAGTACGAGCCGTTCATAATTTGATTAAATATATTTATAGACTTGCTGGTTAGAAACAGAAGATCAGCCAATCAGCGATGACTAGAGCATATATGAGGAGGGGCAATTATTCTCATTTTCACGACGTATTGCAATTTTCTACTGACAAGGCGTACATTTTTGTATTAGGAACTCCACAATTAGAGGACATAATGGCAACTCGAATTCCAACACGAGGTCTTCTTATCCCACAGAATGTTGTATCTCATTCTCTGGGACCGATTCTGTTTTGTACATTTTAGTAAAAGTAAAGTTGGCGACCTTAGTCGAGGTCGACCTGAAGCTTCCTTTTTCAATAGATATCCCACCGAGGTGTAGGGGAGAGCGCTACTCTTTTCTCTGAATTGTTTCAATTTACCCTTGATCCTTACCTAATAATGCTGAGTGTTAAGCAAGGCGGCATCAAGTACCATTTTTGACTCTTTGGTATGACTCGACCTGGGATTGAACCCTGGTCTTCTGTACCATTGGCGAACACTCTACTCATTAGACCAATGGTCAAATTTCATTTTTTTGCACAATTTCCACTGGATCAAATTTCCCATTCAGTCGTGCCTCGTCTTTTACTTATTTTGTACTAGTTTGCTGCATTCGGTTATTATGTGATAGAACAGTTTCATCTCTGTCTCCACATAAGTTACACTTACATTCTGTTGCAGATCTACAATTTTTGCTTCAGTATAATCTGTCCCTATCACGTTCTTTTGAACTACTATTCGACGAGTTTCTATCTTAAAGTCACCCTTTCGACACCATGTCTTCTCGTGTGCAGTCTCGTCAATGTGTTACTTCTAGTACGCATAACCTCTTTCTTCCTATTTCTGTTTTCTCGTTTTTGTTATGTTTCGGTGTGTTCTTAAGTTGCCGGTACTGTTATTAGCAGCTGTAATTACTCTTTCTTTTCTGCCCAGTCGGCTTGAGGTGGGGGGCTGCAGAATACACTGACTGCTTCTCTGCAGAGGAGCAAGACTCCCCTAACGAGTGTCCTATCGAGGACATTCGTTTGTGGGGAGGGTCTTACCTCTCTGCAGAGAAGCAATGTGTTTATTTTACAGCCGACTGGGCAATGAAACTTAGTTGTATTAAATATGATGATATGAAACCATGTAAGTGGGTGCAAAGTATTATTATCAAATATGAATCGTTACTTTAAACCGTACAATCATTTTTTTAAAAAAGAAGGAAAAAGACTGACTTCGGCATTAAATGATCCAACAATAATTAACATACCATATAACCAAACCCTCGAACCTAACTCTATTCATAGTGTCGGGGCTATGACACTGAACTACCTTCGGTTTTTTTGTTCCATTTCTGGAGCTTTGGGTGTGTGGAGTCAGCCTTTCGTTGCCATTATCACCGATCCACTGTGTCCAGGAATGGTAATATCTGTTCGTGTCTCAACAAAAAGATGTTTGAAAATTATTTTTATTTAATAAGAATACTTGAAATTATAGAACTGTGTGCAAACAAATGGTTATTATTAAATAGGAATATTCACTTCAAATCATATAATCTTTTTTTAAATAAAGAAAAAACATGGACTTCGCCATTGAATATTCCAGTTATGGCTGACATGCTTTAAAACCAAACAACCAACCCATATATCTAGTCTTACTGTAATATAATGGCCGAGGGATTTCGTTTTATATATCCTGCCTTTGGGTTTAGTTAGGCTGAGAACCTTTCGCTTAGCGCATGGGTTAGTTAGGTGCAAACCTGAGCGCAGATGTTGACGCGCGCGGGGAGGACGTGTCGTTCACAGATGTCAAAATAAAAATCCCAGATATAAGGTATGACCAAAGTGTGTGAATGACGTCATGCACCGGAAGCGTGCGCGGAGGATCTGGAGAGATTTGAGAAAAGTCAGTTAGTTGAGTTGGGTTCCTGCCTCGGAAGAAGAAGGTTGACTTTCGCTTGCTCGCCGTGGCCTTGTGGCGGGTGGGTACGTGGTTTGGGGCAGATGGAAAAGTCAGCATAGAAAGATGGTATCTCTCTTCCTTATGTCGAAAAACCTTTAAACTCAAAGGTAATAAAAGGTTTCGTACCTGAACTAAGAAGTCGTAAAGTTTTTTGTGTTTCGGGATTCCTGTTATCTATATATGGACATCATGAACGTTTTGCGTACCGGTATAAACATGTCACATTTCATATATTTATGTAGGGCTATGTTACATTACGTCAACGTAATAAAGTTAGAACTAATTTGTTAATCCTTATATTTCTTCCTGGAAAAGTATTTTGAGATCCTTGTCTAGATTTTGGTTTCGTTTTTCTTTCATATTAACCCAGCCTCTTCGACTGAGCCTGTAGAATACACTGACTCCATTTCTTCAGAGGGGTAAGACTCCTTCCCCTACGAGTGTCCTGGATACAACATTACACGATCTGATAGCAGATGAATTTTTTTTTGTCTATTCTTTTTTTTTAATTTTTGCCAGACGTCGCAAAAGCTCGCGTAACTCAGTGCAGGTTTTATTAGCAAATTATCGTCATTTTCTCAATCTTAGCAACTACACAAGAATGTTGCGAGCAATATTAAACAAGTCCTGGCGGCAACACCCCACAAAGCACCAACTATACGGCCACCTGCCTCCCATCACGAAAACTATCCAAGTTACATGAAACAGGCACGCAGAACACTGCTGGAGGAACAGGGTTCTAGCCTTAGATATTTTGTATCTCTGCATTGCGATAGCGCCCAGGTCTTCCCTGACACGGATAGGGTCCTATGTATGAGTCAAATAGAACTGTTTGACAATTTAAACTGAGTGCAAGTAAATGACTGATATTTAATTGAATTATTAGTAATACATAGCAATACTTAGAACCATTTAACTTTTGTTGACTTATGCTAAATTGAGTTGTTAGAAATAGAACTGTTTGATCATTTAACCGTGTGTAAACAAATGACTTATGCTTGATTGAATTATTAGTAAAACATAGCACTACTGGAAACCATATAACTGTATGCCAAAAAATTAGCTCAGGCTCGTTTAAGAATGTTATATATCAAATATATAGGATTTGTAAACATATTTGTTGATATGTATTGGTATTAAATAACCTACAATGGTTGATATGCAAAAAAAACCTAACCAAACCAGATATAACTCTTTGTCTAAGTTTGTACAAAATAAGTATCATTAGCCGTTGGGAGAATGATAAACAATATCACTTTTTCTCGTAAGTATTTATTTTGGCAAGTATCCTTAAACAGCTTGTCGAAGAATGAGGTTCCCATAATCAAGCAAAAAAAGAAAAAATATCTGATCGTATTTTTTTCCTTATCTGAAGAATTAGATTATTCCGTAAGCATCTCATAATCGCTCAAAGTGATACTATCTTTTCTTAGTCTGCATTCTGAATTTTTTTTTGTCTATTTTATTTATTTTATTTATTTATTTATTTTTGCCAGACATCGTAAAAGCTTGCGTAACTCAGTGCAGGTTTTTTTAGCAAATTAACGTCATTTTCTCAATCTTAGACGGCAACTACACAAGAATGTTGCACCAACTATACGGCCACCTGCCTCCCATCACGAAAACTATCCAAGTTAGACGAAACAGGCACGCAAGACACTGCTGGAGGAGCAGGGACGAGCTCATAAGTGATGTACTCCTATAGACCCCAACATATGGCCGAGCTAAAGCCGGACGACCAGCTAGAACATACATACAGCAGCTGTGTGAGGATACGGGATGTAGCCCAGAATACCTGCCAAAGGCGATGAACGATAGGAAAAAGTGGCGAGAGAGGGTCAGGGATATCCATGTTGGCGGCACGACATGATGATGAAGATGATATATATATATATATATATAAAATAAATAGGTCCGCAAATGAATATACCATATTTACCAACTCCTCCGCTCGGGCAGGATATGATACAAGGTCAATTTTTAAGCGGAGTTTAACAGGTTTTGAATTCAGAGTTTTCCTTCTCCTAGACTAGTTGCCTAACCAAGGCTGAAGAACCCAGTCTGCCCTACTATTTACCCATAGCTAGAGGGAGAATAATTGGATTCATAGCATTTGCAAGGGTATTAGTGCTATGTGAAATGCAATCAGTCTCGTCCTGGATTTGAACTCAAGTTCGCCGTGTCCATTTCCTACGATGATAACCATTACACCACGGGCACCTCCAAATGAATATACATGTGATACTTAAATAATTTAGGTTGGGTTTGGTTTGGTTTAGATGGGTTTGATGGCATATCAACCATTGTAGGTTATTTAAAACCGAATCCTCTTAAAACGTCTCTTAATACATATGATATGTAAACACATTTTCTTGATAACATTTCTAAAACGAGCCTGAATTCATTGATTTGCACAAAAGTGCAATGGTTTCAAGTATTCCTATCAAATACGAAAAATGCTATTTACTATTAATCATTTGTTTTCTCACAGTCAAATGGTTTCGAGTATTGCTATATCTCACAAACAATTTAATTAGACAGTAATTTGTTTAGTAACAGTTTAATAGTCAAAGAGTTCTATTTCAAATAATTCAATTTAACATGTCATTTGTTTGCACACAGTTTGAAGGTTCAAAACAGTTCCATTTGATCCATTGAGAGGACCCTATCAGGTGCTACCACTCTGGGGCAGAGTGAACCTGAGAGCAATGAGAATCACAGGGTGCTCCACATTCTGCAGAGCTCTAGGACTGGAGCCTCACCATCAGATTGTTTAGTGTCATAACCCGGACACTCATTGGAATGAGCCTTGCTCCTCTTTAGTCGGCGTATTCCACAGCCACAGACGACTAGGTTCGGTAGTTTAGCGCTTCGTTCATGAAAGTATACTCAACACTGTGTTACGGACTTGGTGGTCATTTTTAAGAGACTAATAATGTGTTTGTTTTGATTCGGGTGTTATTCTTTTTAATTCAATTTTTCCCATTGGTAAGTCTATACGTTCTCTGCTTGTGTGCGTATACATACGTAAACACGCATGTAAACGTTACACCCTCACCCCCACCACATTTTAGATCAGTCTTCTAACCATTCCACTCGGCCGGTGATCAACTAGTGGCTGAGGAGGTAACGCAGAAAAGAGGTATTGCAACACTATATGCATGTGCGGACTATCGCTAGCGTGGGTTACTAGCGAAAATTCCACAAGCACCTCGAATGCAGACATCTTGAGTCGATCTTCTTCACTGGACCCTATCTTTTACTGTCTCCGGAGTCCGGTGTTGACTGCCCCTGTCCGTGGTTCCACGCCAACCCTCTCTGCTGTCCCGCCGCCAACTGCCTCTCAGCTCCTTTTCCAGCCAACTCTCTTCTCTGTCCCGCCTCTCTGCTCTCTCGTCGCCAACTGCCTTCATCCGGGTCCGTCGTCAACTCCTCTCTGCTGTCCAGCGCCAACTGCTCTCGTCCGGGTCCCCCGTCAACTGCCTCTCTGCTGTCCAGTCGCCCTGCCGTCCAGTCGCCAACTCTCATTCGCGTCCCCTTCCCACTTCCAGATACGGCGAGATATCATGTCCAAGAATCCTTTGTCTGGTTTCGCGCCAAAACAGACAAAGGAATCGTCTGCTTTGGTGGCCCACCCACAGAGTGCTACACGCATGTGCATCCGGTTGTTTCTCCCCTTTCATTGGTTTGGTTTGGTTTTATGGCTCATCAACCGTTGTAGGTTATTTAATGCCAAATCCCGTTTTTATATATATATTAGATATATAAGATTTGGTTTGGTGGGGTTTTATGGATTATCAACAATTGTAGGTTATTTTATGCCAAATCCCGTTTTTATAAATATATATTAAAAATAAATTAATTGGTTTGGTAAGGTTTTTGGGTATATCACCCATTGTAGGTTATTTAATGCCCAATCCCGTTTTATATATATATTAAATATATAAGATTTGGTTTGGTTGGATTTTGTGGCATATCAACCATTGTAGGTTATCTAATGCCAAACCCTGTTTGTATCTAATGCCAAATCCCGTTTGTACATATGCATTAGATATATGATTTGTAAACCCTTTTTGTGGATAATATTTTAAAATGAGCTCATTTCGCCAATGGTCCGGTAGACCTGGGTTCAATCCTAGGTCACGTCATACCAAAGACTTTAAAAATAGTACTTGATACCTCCTTGCTTACCACTCAGCAATATAAGGTACGTATCAAGGGTAAAGTGGAGCAATCAGGGAAAGGAGTAGCGCTCTCCCCTATACCTCGATGTAGTAGCTATTGAAAAGGGCGCCTTCTGGGCGCCTTCGACTAAAGGTCGCCAACTTTGCTTAAGTGGTTTCAAGGACTGTTATATAAGTCACGATTTAACATCAGTCATTAGCTAAGTGGTTGCAAGTATTGCTATTAACACTTATTGTTTAATCCAACATTACTCATTTGATTGCACACAGTTAAATGGTTCCAAATATTGTTATGTATTACTAACAGTTCAGTTAAACATCAGGCTTTTGTTTATACACAGTTAAATGATCAGTCCGTTCCATTTTTAACAATTCAAATAAATATCAGTCATTTGTTTTTACTCAGTTTAAATGTCAAACACTACTATTTGACCCATAGATAAGAACCTATCAGTGCAGCCACTCCGGGCCAGAGTTGACCTGGGAGCAATAGTAATGAAGTTGGACATTGCATTCCCCAAAGCTCCAGCATTATGAGAATCAGACTATTAGTTTAATTTCATAACAGGACACTCCGTTATTTATCCTACGCCCCACCAGCGTAAGAATGAGGCACAAGGCCGTTTAAAGTGGGTCCTGTCGCAGGGCCGGAGCCCATACGCGTCAGGCAGTTCCAAAAATGCCACGGACCCTGTCGGCATTCCCCTTTTCAGGGTGCCTCAGGCGCCGGGCGATAAACCCAACCCCTCCGAAGAGGGTTAAAGCCTGGGGGAATGGCCCCTTGAGGCCAGAGGAAATCTCCAGTGCCGATGCACACCCGACAGAACCGTCCAGAGATAGTTCTGCCTACGGAATGAGACCCAACAACCGGAGAGGAAAGATCATACACGACCTCTAAAGAGTCCGCGTATGATCAGGACACTCCAATTCCAAACAATGGAAACTTTACATTTATGAAAACATTTTTTGCCGTTTTAAAAAAGAACTCCTCTTATTTATTGCATCACCCTCATGTTGGCCTATGGGTTGAGTGTTCGCCAATGGCTCAGGAGATAGGGATTCAATTCTAGGTCGAGTCAAACTAAAGACTCAATGTTTATCACGCGGCATTATAAGCTAGGGATGAAGAGTTTAACGTGTTTTAATTCAAAGTTTTCATTCTCCTAGACAGGTTGCCGTACCCAGATTAGAGTCCGGTCAGCCCAACTATTTACCCATATCTGGAGAGAGAATAATTGGATTTAAACGTTTTCCTAGTGTGATAGCGATATGGGAAATGTAAATAGCCTCGTCTGGGTTTTGAACTCGAGACCTCAAGTCCATCTTCTTCAACGGTAGCGATTAAACCACGATTACCTATATATATATATATAAATATATATATATATATATCATCATGTCGTGCCTCGAGCACGGATATCCCTGACCCTCTCTCGCCACTTCTCCCTATCGTTCATCGCCTCTGGAAGGTCTTCAGAGCTACATCCCGTATCCTCACATAGCTGCTGTATGTATGTTCGAGCTGGTCGTCCTGCTTTAGCTCTGCCATATGTGGGGGTCCATAGGCGTACATCACTTATGAGCTCGTCCCTGCTTCTCCAGCAGTGTCCTGCATGTCTGGTTCGTCTAACATGGATAGTTTTCATGATAGGGGGCAAGTGGCCTTATAGTTGGTGCCTTGTGGGGTGTTGCCGCCAGGACTTGTGTGTGTGTGTGTCTCTGTGTGTGTGTGTGTGTGTGTGTGTGTGTATCAGCGGAGTCTCCCATGCACACTTATATAGAAGAATACACGTTCGCACAAACACACACATACACGCACACACACACACACACATATATATATATATATATATATATAAAACATTTCTCCAACATTCTCTTCTTGGATGATACAACGATATATATATATATATATACTCACTCATGCAAGCAGATACACAAAAACATCACCCCACAAATATATATACACATTACACACACTCACTAATATATGTATATATATATATATATATATAACATTTACCCAACATTCTCTTCTAGGATGATACAGCAATATATATATATATATATATATATATATATATATATAAGTATTATTTGGTCCAGTTAAACCGGAGTTGGGAGTAATTCCATCAGGACAAGCTGATTTATTTTATCAATAAGATCTGAAGAAGTCCAGTTAATTTTTTTTCGTGTTTTTTGATTTTTCAAAAACACATAACAGGATGGAAATAAATTTATGATCCTAATGTGACCGTTTTGTGTTTTTTCTTAATGAAAGTATATATATATATATATATATACTCTCATTCACATGCGCAAATACAGAAACACACACACACACACACACACACACACACTCGCACACATACATGTACATAATATATACATATATAACATTTCCCCTACTTTATTTTCTTGGATGATACAGCAATATATATATATATATATATATATATATATATATATATATATGTGTGTGTGTGTGTGTGTGTGTGTGTGTGTGCTCACTCATACGCGCAAATATTGGAACACACAACTCCCATGCACACATACAAACACTCATTAGATAGATAGATAGATAGATAGATAGATATGAGAATGGAGAAATAGAAAGATAGGTATATACGAGAATGCATGAATGAATGGAAAGACAAATATACTCTAAGATATATAGATAGATAGATAGATACGAAAATCGATGAATTGAAAGATAGATATATACGAGAATGAATGAATAGATAGATAGATAGATATATAGATAGACAGACAGAATGAGATACTTAACGGAAAAATATAGATGAAATCGTTGTTGAACCAAGCATTATCTAATTGCACTCTATTCAGGCAAAATTGCCGAGTAGATAAGAACGTGGGTGAGTGGAATAATTATTTCATGTCAATTGGATTTCCTTCTCTGCAGTTTCCATCGACTGACGATTATGGTAAATGGTTACAAGCAGTAGTCATTCACGACAAGGAGGAAATAAAACCAAGCAACAAACAAAAAAGAAATCCACTCCAATTCCCTTATGTCTCCCCATTGGATATGTAAATAACATTGTTTACAAGATCTGCGTCGTCTAAAACTGCCGATTTCCAAGCATTTGTTTGACCATATGTATCTCGTTGCTGCTGAGTTTTGCGGGTGCAAAGTTAACCACTTTCTGATTATTTGTCTAATCACAGCTACAATGTAACTCCAATAACATCATATTTTTCTCTTTACTTTTTGTTGTGATATGCTTTCTATTTTCCCCCGAATGAACACGAAAGGAGCTAGGGTAGCTATATACTAGGTGAACCTGTAAAAACTGCACGGTTTTATTAGAATAAGATAGGAGGAGACTTCGTAGCGTAGTGGCTAACGTGCTAGACGGTGACATCGTAGTAAGCAAGTTCGAACTCCAGTTGCGCTCTTAAGTTCACTTTCAAACAAATACCTTTAGGAAATGCAGGCATCGCTTTATATATATTTACCAACCCCTCCGCTCGGGCAGGATATGACACAAGGTCAGTTTTTAAGCGGAGATTAACAGGTCTGAATTCAGAGTTTTCCTTCTCATAGACTAGTTGCCTCACCAAGGCTGAAGGAATCGCTTTATAACCCATTAGCTATTGGTTAAATGGCCCCACTTCTGTTCCGCTATAAGGATGGCTTTAGTATTAAATAGCGAACATGAAACAAAGAAACCCGATCCGTGAGCGGACAAAAATGATTTTGAGAACACCAATGAGTGAAATAGAGAGAAAAAAGGAGTAAGCAAAGAATTAAAAATGAGTCCTTATTTGTGATTGAAAGATTTTGCCTGTTAATTTAAATGAAAAGAATTATTTTATTCAATGAATTGTTTGGGGGGTGATCTTTTTGTTCTTTTCTCTACTTTTTTAAGTATAAATTTAAAGCAATATATGAAAATATGCCACCCTATACTGGTGAAAAGTTTAAGACATTTTCTTCACCCAAAAAATTATTTGATAATTTTCAAAAAGGTAGATTAAGGTTTGGTTTGGTTTGGTTTGGTTTTATGGATTCACGATTTATATATATATATATATATATATATATATCGGAAAGTAAATATGGATCTAAATCCGACAGTATGAAGAAAGCAGAAAAATAGAATAATCGAAATAGGTGAATTTACCGTGATGTAAAGTCAGCGTTAAACGCTTCGGTTTCAATAACCTTCATCAGGACTTTTATATTAGGAGAATTGTTCACACAGTGATGTGCACGTTTGTATCTTTTCGTTGTATACATATTATTTGCTCCTGTTATCTCGACAAACATCCATCGCTGTGTGAATTATTCTTCTGATATCAAAGTCTTGATGAAGGTTTGGGTGATATGCCATAAAACCCAACCAAACCAAACCAAACCAAGCCAAAAATGTATGCAAAGTATTAGTTTACAAAATCAGTCTGAGTTATCGATAAAGAATTGTGACACGATGTGTGGCAATTCGTTTCTGTTTGTGTTGGCGCCACTCAGACGATCTCCTTGTCTGTTTTGGCGCGAAACTCACACAAAGGACCGTGGGCGAGATCTTCCGCGAGACCGTAAGTGGAGGAGGAAAGAAAGGTTCGAAAAAAGACAGAGAGAGACAGTTGACAAAGCAGGGAAGTGGAGGACACTATTTGTTGCTGCCTCCCACCAGACAGGACTTGACACAAGGTCAAAAGCCCGAAGGCCGATTAAAGTGGGGATAAGGGGGGAGGGAACGAGTCGAGACTCGAACCCTGCTGGTCTGTGCTGCTCATCGGCTCACTTGGTGCAATGTGAGCCTGATGAGGCAAGCAGTTTCACGAACCCAAATGTGGGTCCGGGCACGTATGCCGGGTTATGGCTTGAACTAGACACCAAGGTCTAGTGCCATTCAAAGGTTTCTGAGAGCGTCCGAGGACGAAAGGACGGTCAGCAGAAGGAGGCAATGAGAGAAGACAGTCAAAGATGAGTTAGCATTCCTAGTGGCTTTGTAGAAGTTTCGTGTAAAATACACGCCCGTGATTGTCTACAAATGCACAAAAAGCTGTACAGAAGCGTCACACAGACTTCCCTTTCTTGCGCTTGGAGCTGACCCAAATCCGTGTTTGTTCGTTCGTTCTTTTTAACGATTGTGTTTTGCGTTTATGTAATGAAATGTGTAATATCCCTAGTCGGAAATGAGAAAAAAACCACTAGACGAACCACTTGCCATGAGAAGTTTGGTTTAACGGTTTTGAGATAGTCGGGGTTCAGCCGACTGGGGTGTTGTCACACAATCCTTTCCTTTTTTTTCTTTTTTAAACTTCTAAAAATGTAACATTATAGGTAGTTACAAAAATGTAACATTATAGGTTGTTACAATATAAAGAAGCTAACAAGAATGTAAACTTTTTCGTGTTACAATTTCTTTTTCTTTTTCTTTTTTTTTTTTTTTTTGTTGCTATTTGTACTTATTGTTTATTGTTTTGGTTAACATTTAAAATTGTCTTTTTGAAAAAGTCCCCATTAAATCCTATAAAAACTGATTATCAAAGAAGACAAATTCTGGTCTTCAGTCAGTGATTATGTTCTTCCTAAAACTTATAAACCTGAAATTCCTTTACGACCAATTATTTCCGAAATTGGAACTACTCCCATAAAATTGCAAAATCTTCGGCCAAAATATAATCCTGTCTCTTGAGCATGATTAGCAATAAGCACATCAAGAACCTCAGAGATTTACAGAACTAAATCAATGATTTAAATATGGAAACCAAATCTCTAGCCAGCATCAACATAAAACCATTAGAAACCTATATTCTTGATAACAAATATATGAAACGTTTGGAAAGTCACCTCAAGAAAACAAACAATATATTACCTATTTACAAAATAATTCATCATCATCATCATGTCGTGCCGCTAGCACGGATATTCCTGACCCTCTCTCGCCACTTCTCACTACCGTTCATCGCCTCTGGCAGGTCTTCTGGGCTACATCCCGTATCCTCACACAGCTGCAGTATGTATGTTCGAGCGGGTCGTCCTGCTTTAGCTCGTCCATATGTGGGGGTCCATAGGAGTACATCACTTATGAACTCGTCCTTGCTTCTCCAACAGTGTCCTGCGTGCCTGGCTCGTCTAACTTGGATAGATTTCGTGATGGGAAGCAGGTGGCCGTATAGTTGGTGCTTTGTGGGGTGTTGCCGCCAGGACTTGTTTAATATTGCTCTCAACATTCTTGTGTAGTTGCCGTCTAGCTTCTTCTCCAGCCGTTTGTTAGCGTCCAAGTGGTGCATCCATACAGCAGTATCGACACGACTGCTGCCTGGAAGAAACTGCGTTTCATTTTATCGGTCAGGTCTGATTTCCATAGCTTATCGATAGCTGTGCATGTCTTCGTTAGCCGCGTGTCGATATCTTTTTCGGTTGATGAGACACTGCTTCCTAGGTAGGTGAGTTTGTCAAACAGTTTCAGAGAGGTTCCCTCTACTGTGGAAATGTTGCTTGTTTGATTAAAGCACATGGATTCAGTTTTGTATGCATCGACTTGGAGGCCAATTCCTGCGGCGGCTCGTTCCAAACTATGCAGTAGTGTTTCGGCTTGGTTGGGTGTATTTGCTAGTAACGCTATGTCATCGGCGTAGTCGGCGTTGGTAATTGTTTTTGCGGGGTATCTTCTGCTTCTTTTCTTTGTCAGCGCGAAGCCGTTCTCTCTGATTTTATCGATCGATGTTCTAAGCACGTAGTCTAGACAGATGATAAAGAGGTATGGGGCTAGCGTGTCCCCTTGTAGTACTCCAGCTACAATGTCGAAGTATTCTGTGTTTCCATCTGAGGAACGTACTTTCACTTTGGTGTTTTTATAGAGAATCATTATTGCTGCTACGGTTTCTTTTGGTAGGCCGTATATA
This sequence comes from Sepioteuthis lessoniana, assembly GCA_963585895.1. Lineage (NCBI taxonomy): Eukaryota > Metazoa > Mollusca > Cephalopoda > Myopsida > Loliginidae > Sepioteuthis > Sepioteuthis lessoniana. Next base: position 94,021,147 of record OY757913.1, on the reverse strand, counting down.
ATGTACATTATGCATGAAATATTCCTTTTTTTAATGTAACGGTATCTTTTATAAATAAAAATATGATTGCCCAGTTGGCTAGAGCTGTAGAATACACAAACTGCTTCTCTGCGGAAGGGGGAGACCCTCGCAACAAGTTTCCTAGATATGACACTAAACAATCTGATGGTAAGATTCCAGTAATGCTGGACCTTTGGGATATGCAGAGCACCTCTTCTTTGACATCGCTCCCAGGTCAACTCTGGCCTGGAGTGGTAGTTCCTGATAGGGTCCTATGTATGGGTCAAATAGAACTAAACTGTGTACCTATGCTAAACTGAATTGCTTGAAACAGAATTTTTTTTATATTTAAACTGCATGAATCGCTTGAAATAGAAGTGTCTTGACACTTAAACTGTGTACTTATACTAAACTGAATTGTTTGAAGTAGAACTGTTTGACTAAACTGAATTGCTTGAAATAGAAATGTCTTTATAAGTAAAGTGTGCCCGTGGTGTAATGGTTATCGTCGAAGGAAATGGACACGGCAACACGAGTTCAAATCCTAGACGAGACTGATTGCATTTCACATCGCACTAATGCCCTTGGGAAAGTTATGAATCCAATTATTCTCCCTCCAGCTATGGGTAAATAGTAGGACAGACTGAGTTCTTCAGCCTTGGTGAGGCAACTAGTCTAGGAGAAGGAAAACTCTGAATTCAAACCTGTTAAACTCCGCTTAAAAATCGACCTTGTGTCATATCCTGCCCGAGCGGAGAGGGCGGTAAATATGATAATTAAACTGTGTACTTATGCTAAACTGATTGTTTGAAATAGAACTGTTTATATGAATAAAAATGGATTTGGCATTAAATAACCTTCAATGGTTGATATGCTATAAAACCAAACCAAACCAAAATCCAGGTCTGGGTAGTATTATAAAAAATATGGTGTGATTGCTAAAGAGCTGGATTGTGTTTTGAAGTTGGCGAGTTCGAACTCCAGTCGGGCTGTTTCGTTCACTTTCGGATAAATACACCAGGGAAGGGTATCAACTCCTTTATCCCTCCTGCTATGGGTTAAATAGTACCATTACTGTTCTTCTATAAGGATGGATTTGGCATTAAATTACCCAAGAATGTTGATATGCCATTAAACAAACAAACTAAACACTAATTTAATTTGAAAGGTTCCAAAAACGTTAGTCGATTTACAAAATAAAACACGGGAAATTTGTTGAATCTAGAATCATTTCAAAAATATAACATAAAAATTCCGGCTTTTCAATTTACAATCTTGTCTGTACTTATTCAGTCGAATTACTGTAAAAAGTTACAAAATCCCTTATTTGAAATAATTTGGCTTCATTGATTAAAGATAAATAGATAGATAAACTGGTGATTTCTTAGAAAATACGTTACGTTTTTGTTTTTTTTTTAAATAAGTTTTCCAGAAATAATTACATTAGATAAATTTAAAACAAATCGACTTCAACGGAAATAGATGGTGTAATACTTTCTCCTCTTTTGGTTTCATTTATCTGTTAAAACGCTCTGATGAAGGTTTAACGTTTTCATTTTTAAAAACCGAAATAAGCAAAAAACGTAAATAAATTCTCGTCTAACAAAAATGAAAAATATCTAACAGATTTTTACTCGAGAACAGGTTAGTTGGTTGGTTATTTGGGTTTTATGGCATATCAACCTTTGTAGGTTATTTAATGCCAAATCTATTTCATACAAATAACCAATTCTATTTCAAACAATACAGTTTAGCATGAGTACACATGTTATATTTTGACCCCTCGCCCCGGCCTAAAAATGCTATTCCAAGGTGATACACCGGAAGGAAGTGACACATTGCAACGGCTAGTAATCGAAAGAGATCGCGTGGGCGGATTAAGGCTTATGATATGGGACAAGGTGAAGGTTTCATTGTGCCATTACAGTCATGCACCGGAAGAGAGTAACCTCTGAACTGCATGACAGTTATTTCCGCTTGATGACGATTAAACATCCGATTCAAAGATCCAGTAGGCGATCGTGTGGGCGTTGAGTTATTATTTAACTCAGTTGAGTTTGGGTCCCAAGCAGTTGCCAGTAGAATTCCAGACAGTAGAGACCAGATGTGGTAGGGAAGGCCACACCCGACCGAGGGGGACCTCGGAAACCCCCGATGCAGTTGCCAGCAGACTCCCAGAGGGTTAGGGACGAGATGTGGTAGGGAAGGCCACACCAGACCGAGGGGGCCCTCGGAAAGCCCCGATGGAGTAGACCCCAACATCAGGAGAACAATAAAGACACAACGTGACGGTCATAACAGTGGGGTCAAAATATGAAGTTTACGTTCGGTCTCCAGCATCCTCTCACATGCTAACCTTTCGAACCCTTGCAATAAATTGAGAGGTAAATATATTTGAAAAGAAGTCTTCATGCGTCCTTTCTTCGTGCGTCTGTCGTTTGTCATGCGTCTGTTATCATTGCGTCGGTATGTATCCAGTATATATATATGTATATGAGAATATAACACAAAGTTTAATTATCAAAAACATTTCTATTTCAAGCAATTCAGTTTTGTCAAACAATTCTATATCAAACAATTCAGTTTAACATAAGTACACAGTTTAAATATCAAAACAGTTCTATTTCAAGTAATTTACTTTTGTTTAAGTGTGCAGATTAGTTCTATTTAACCAATAGATAGGGCCATATCAGGTGCTACCACACAGGGTCAGAGTGGACTTGGGAGCGATGGCAATGACGGGGGGCTCCGCATTCCTCAAAGTTCTAGCATCACTGGAACCTCACCATCAGATTGTTTAGAGCCACATATCTGGATATTCGTTGAAAGGGGTTTTTACCCTTCTGCAAAGAGGCAGTCGGTGTATTCTCCAGTCTCAGCTGACTGAGCAATACACAATTAAATGTAACAACAGTTTTTTGTTTTTTTTTCAGATAATTTAGTTTACCCTAAGTAAGCAGTTTAGGTGTCCACATAGTCCTATATAAAAAAAATTTGTTTAAAATAAGTAGACAGTTTAAATATGAAAATAGTTCTATTTCAAGTTATTCTGTTTACCCTAAGTAAGCAGTTTAGGTGTCCACATAGTCCTATATCAAACAGTTTAGTTTAATATAAGTACACAGTTTAATATTAAAACAGTTCTTTTTCAAGTAATTCTGTTTAGCATAAGTACGTAGTTTAGTTCAATTTAACCCTTAGATTGGGCCCTATCAGGTGCTACCACTCCGGGCTAGAGTAAACCTTGGAGCGATGACAATGAAGGGGTGGTCCGCATTCCCCAAAACCTCACCATCAGATTGTTTAGTTTCATAAATCAGGACACTTGTTGGGAGCAACTCGAGAATAGGCTCACATGCCAAAATACTAAATTACAAAAAAAGGGAAAACTACGGACTTTCACCTATCCAATTAACTCTAAAGTAAAGCTTGATTATATGTTCATCAACAAGATATAGGTCAATAGCGCTCTGACTGTGAAGGGGGACCTTTTTTTGAAGGCGTTTCTTCCGATCACACAATTGTATCGGCTAAAATTCGCCTGAATCTAAGACTCAGTTAAAGCTTCTTAATATGACTGGTCCTCACTCCCCAATTCTGATGTTAGAAATCATTAAACGGTAACTGTAAGAAACAAGTTTAATATTCTTCACGAAACATCTGAAAGATATGCTCCAAATAATGAATTTGAATATTTTGTAACCACCCATATAGAAGCAGCAGCCGAGTTCATACCAACCAAACCATGAGTCAAATGTAGAGTTCCTTTGGAGGCAATAGTAACAAGAGAAAAACAATATAATATTAAAAGGAATCCAACAAATGGCGATGCTTAAAAATGTAACAAAGTCCAGAGAGAAAAAACACTTACTAAAATGAACAACTCTAATAGAGTTAAAGCCAAATCAATAAAATCAAAATCTCAGCCGATAATCATGATAAGGATGGCAGACAGTAAATGAAGTGAGCGAAAGGAAGTACATCTCGAGACCAAGCTAAAAGCTGTCAGCCAAGAATAAAGAAGTGAAGGGAATATTTCAAGAATCTCCTTTGAAATCCCTCAAAAGTCACTGAAGAACTTATAGAAATATTAATAGTCAAGTTATCAAACAGAAACGATTACAGAGGAAAAACCAGGTGAAGTTCTGACAACAAGACATCAAGCAAGAACCGTTTACAGACGATGAACCTGACGTAGTACTGATGACAAAACATCAAACAAGAACCGTTTACAGACGAAAAACCTGACGTACTACTGACAGCAAGACATCAAACAAGAACCGTTTACAGAGGAGGAACCTGACTTAGTACTGACAACAAGATATCAAACAAAAACTGTTTACAGACGAAGAACCTGACATTGTGCTGACAAAAATTAAAAGTACTATTAAAACTCCCAGCCTCGAGGAAATACCTCTAGAAGTATGGAAGACAAGGAAATTTGTTGGCATAGAACTTCACTTCTACAAGAGGTGTATGTAAATAAAACGCAATTGGGAAATGGACAAAAAGCTGCATCTACTCCTTCCTCAAGAAAGGTAACCCCTGAATCACAATGAACTAAAGATGAATAATCTCTTACTACAATAATGTAATGTTTAAAATGCTCTGCTTCTCAACCGAATCAAACCTGAAATTGCGAATAATCTTTGGAAAAATCAATACGGCTTTCGAAAAAGTCGATCAACAACTTCAAAGATTCCGATAATCCGTTGAACCGTCGAAGGGGTACACCCAACACTTGAGGCAACACTATTGTTCGTAGGTTTCTCCAAGGTATTTGATTCTATACACAGAGCGAAGATAAGGCAAATACTATGAACATATGGTCTCCCCCAAGAAACGGTTATAGCTATAAAGATACTTTACAAAAATAAGAAAGCAATGCTTCGATCAACTAATGCCGATACCGACTTCTTTGACATTGTCGTTGAAGTTTTGCAAGGAAATATGCTTAGACGACATAATTCGAACGTCGATGGATCTAATAAAAGAAACTTGCTTTGCCATAAAAACAGCAAGAAGCAGACAATATCCTGCGGAAAATATAACTGATAGGACTACGCAGATGATCTAGCGCTTCTTGAAAATCCCTACTACGTAGCCCGGAAAAGCAGTTGGGGGCATTGGTTTCTATATGACCGCAAATAAAACAGAGTTTATGTGCTTAAATGAGATGGGCCCATATTCACTTTAAGTGGTAGGTCTCACAAATTAGTAAACAAAAAAATCATATACCTCGGCAGAAATATCTCATCTACTAAAAGTAATTACAGCATACACTGAGCGAGGGCGTCGGCTGCAAACAACAGGCAATCGATCATCCAGAAGTCTGTTTTATCTGATAAGATAAAACATGATTTCTTCCTAGCTGTGGCTGTGTCAGTGCTACTGTATAGATGCACCATAATGACACTAACAAAACACATGGAGAAAAAGTTCGATGAGAACAACACAGAAATGCTATGTGCTATTTTGACCAAATCCTCTAAGCAGGGACCCTACAAAACAGTATGGGCCAGTCAGCTTGGCCTGTAAAATACACTGACTGCGCCTTTGCAGAGGAATAAGATCCCCCATCCTAACGAGCTTCCTGGATATGACACTAAACAATCTGATGGTGAGGCTCCAGTAATGCTGGAGCTCTGGGTAATGCGGAGTACACCTTCATTACCAACACTCCCAGGTCCACTCTGGACTGGAGTGGTAGCACCTGATAGGGTCCTATCTATGGGTCATATAAAACTAAACTGTGTTGTTGTGCTAAACTGAATTGCTTGAAATAGAACTGTTTTGACATTTAACTGTTTGTTAACAAAAAACTGCACTTATACTAAACTGAATTGTTTGAAATTTAATACGGCATTAAATGACTCGAAAAGGTTTGATACGCCGTAAAACAATACAACCAACCAACCAACCAACCAACAAAACAGCTGCTGATAAGCCATTTATTTCTGATCTCAGAATCCATCTACGTAAGACGAACAAGATATGCAGGAAAAGAAAGGAACTCATAGGCGACGTTTTTCTACACATAGACATGCCAGTGTTAGCCGATCGACAAAGATTTACATCAATTCTGTGCGGACACTGAATGTTGTTTGGATGACCTGCCGGGAACAAGGGAAGATAGGAAGGAAGAGAGAAAGAGAGGGAGAGGGGGGAAAGAGAGAGAGAGAGAGAAAGTCTGGGAAGTCTGTGGCGTCAACGCAACTTGATGATGATAATGATGATGACGACTGTTCTTCTACAAAGATTGCTTTGGCATCAAATAACCCAAGAAGGTCGATATGCTATTAAACAAAGAAAACGAACTAAACTATTCTAAAATCCTCCTCTCCGCCCAAGTGTTTCCCAGCGTCTCAAAAATCCACTTTTATTGTTGCTTGTAATCGATTTTTTATTGGGAATTTGACAGTATCTTTAGCTAGCCGCAGCACTAATTTTCAGCACCTGGTTGCTGTTTCCATGTGTGACTTCTTCGAGGATATTGGTACCTAAACGAGATTTGCTCTTGGTGACCGATTATTCCTAAATAAGTGGAAAGACGCACCTCCCACCAACCATCATATTCAGAAGGCAGTATATGCTTGCATGGTTCCAGTAACGGTGAACAAATCACAATGAAAATACAAATTGTTAACCCCAGTTGTCGGTCATTGACAAAAGCAATGTAGCATAGGACCAAAATACGTTGTGTCTGAAAGAAAGAAGTTCGCGGAAAAGAATCACTCAAAACTCGAAATTTAAGGAAGAAAATAGAAGTCGCTGTTATTCGTGGGGACTACAACGGGCTGTAGTTTTAAAAATTTGTTCGATAGCGTTCTTTCTCCCTCCTCTTCTTAGCGATGATTTCGGTAGCTGGCTTGTTGATACTTTCATATCAGTCAAATTGTTAACAGGCTGGGTATGGCATGGGTCGGAGTGTCATGGACCTCTGTTGAACCTGTTTAGAAACCTGCCTCGAACTCCTAAAATCTCGCTACTTGGTTTCCTTATATAGCGATTTGATGGATCAATTCGAAGGTTGAATGATCACCTGTGAAAACAGTAGTGCAGCACGTGGAAGTTCACGCGTGATTATATTAAAATCACATTTGAACTCTACAGATCATTCTGCCAGCACGAGCGAGGTTCGTGACATTTTTGATCGTCAGACCCATGAACCCAATGACTGATGACAGCTGATGTGCTCGCGCGTTCTCCAACCTTGAAGCCGCCGCAACTCAACGACAGCGCCTGTCCGTAATATTACAGCAATATCCAACTATGCTTGTCATAGGTATGATATTAAACTGCATCCGTTGGTTGGGCTCCATTCTTAGAGCTTGGGTAAGTTGAAGTACCCCTTTAGAATCATTACTCCCAGGTCAACTCTGACCTGGGGTAGTAGTACCTGTTAGAGTCCCATTTATGCATCAGAAAGAACTGTTCAATCATTTCCTATGGATTATTATTGTTATCATTAGTTATTTGAAAATATACAGCTGTATACTAGTTTTTGAAATGATAGAAATATTTGATTAATAGAATTACTCATCTTAAATAGCAATACCAGAAAATATTTGACTGTGTGCAAACAAATGATTAGTGTTAGAATAGTTTTATAATTTTCGGAGCTAATTCTTCCTTGCCACTTTTGTGATGTTCCTTGAAGCGGGTAATTTTGACCGATAATTAAGAATCTCTTCACTCTCGGACAAAGCCGAATACTGAGTCTGGAATCCTAAATAATACAAACTAGCAATGTTACATTAAACATCTATTTTGCATACGCGCGTGTTTTTCTACTCTCTATTCGTCAGATGGTAAATTTTTACCCTTTGATCCATCTTATTTTAGCGAAAACTAAAAATCAGATTCTTTTTTTTTTTTTTTTTGGCGCGTACCTGTAAATAGCCAGGAAAAATATCTGCAAAGAAGAAATTTTGAAGAAAACCCCAATTTTTTAGAATCTAAGAAGGAGGAGTACCTTGTTATATAAATTTAACGTAAAATGATCACCCATTTCCGGACCAGCTAGCATAAATGACGATCAGAGATATGGTAAATAAAAAAGGGATGGAAAAAATAATGGTAGGGGATATTTTTTCTTTTTTATAAGCGAAAAAAAGAAAATGAAACGAACTGTGAGGGGAGGGGTGCAAGTGCCTCCCACCACATAATTTGTTTCATTTTCTTTCTTTTTTCTGCAGAAGACGGGGCGTTTTTTGTTTTTTTTATTTTAAGTCTTTTGATCACTTATGAAAAAAAAATACCCCTCAATATTGTTTCCCCTTTTTTTATTCAGCGAAAGAAATCCCCACCGTAAATAAGCTTAGTTAACACCTCCACCCTCTCCATCAGATTTCCCAACAAAAAATGAAAAAAAAAATTTGGTTACACGTCCCTTTACCGCTATCTCTTGTCGTCAGTCAAGCCGTCTGGTCTGGAGTGGGTGATCGTTTTACGTTAAAACAAAGCTGTCCCCCTACCCAAAAAATTCGAAAATATTGGGGTTTTCTTCAAAATTTCTTCTTTGCGGATATTTTATCAGGTTGTTTTCATGTATTCGCCAAAAAAAAAAAACGTAGAATCTGATTTTTAGTTTTTGCTAAAATCCGATGGGTTAAAGAGTAAAAATTTACCTGTCAGACTTCCATCTGACCAATTTATATATCCACCACTTCTTGTCGCATGAATTCCAGTTGCACAATCCATTTCAACACGTGTTGGCAAAAGATCCGTGTTCGAACCACGAGTCGGTATCAGCAAATTCTTCACCATAACAAATTGAAATACTTTAAAACTTTTAACTGTGTTAAAACAGATGAGCTCTAACTCATTCAACATGAAGTTACTTACAAACTATTTGCTTACAAAACATATATATCTAAAAGCAGGATTTGATTTCAAATAACCCACAAGGGTTGATATGGCATAAAATACCAACCAACCAACCAACCAAATAAGTTGAAGTTTCGGTGATATTCTACATGTCTGTCGGGAGGTCTCTTCTAATACCACTGGAACATATATTGTTGGCATGGATATTGATTTGATCTTTGGTTCAAGCAAAAGCTATGCAAGTTTGACTTATATCATCGAAGGACAATGGTCGTCAACGTATAAGGTTTGACTTCTTTGTTTAATGGCATATCAACCTTTGTAGGTTATTTAATGCCAAAGCCATCCTTCTGGAAGAACAGTAAGTGTTGCTATTTAACCTATAGCTGAGAGGATAAGGGGGTTCATACCTTTCCCAAGAACATTTGTCTGAAAGGGAATGAAATTGCGCGACTGGAGTTCGAACTCGCATGGTATGATTCCGCAATCCATCGCTTTAACCATTACACCACGTGGACACCCCTCAACATATAAGTTCGAGCAAAGGCTTTGAGAGATGGACATCATAAGTCTTGTAGGTAGTTACATGGTTTAAAGTATTCTTGTCAAATATTGATAATTTTCAAACAGACCCATTTCATCCACGAATAAGACCCTTATAGGTATACTAGTACGTATTCTTAGTCCTGCCGGTAGACTAAAGCCACGATCATTTACTATTTAGTTTGGTTTGTTAGTTTGCTTTGGTTTTATGGTATATCAACCCTTGTAGATTATTTAATGCCAAATCCTCTTTATACATATTTAATATATATGATTTAGTTTGGTTGGGTTTTATAGCATTTTAATCATTGTTGGTTATTTTATGCCCAAACCTCTTTATACGTATATATTAAATGTATATAATCGGATTTGGTCGGGTGTTATGGTATATAAACCTTTTTAGGTTATTTAATGCCAAATCCTCTTTATGCATATATATTACATATATATGATTTCGTTTGGTTGGGTTTAATGGCGTATCAACTATTGTAGGTTATTTAACGCCGAATCCTCTTTATACATGTATATTAAATATATATGATTTGGTTTGGTTGTTTTTAGGCATATGAACAATTACTGATTATTCAATGCTAAACTCTCTTTATGTATATACATTGGCCTAGCGGTTAGAGTGTTCGCCATTGGCCCGGGAGACCTGGGTTCAATCCCAGGTCGAGTCATACCAAAGACTCAAAAAATGGTACTTGATGCGTCCTTGCTTGACACTCAGCATTATAAGGTACGGATCAAGGGTAAAGTGGAGCAATCCAGGGAAAGGAGTCGCGCCCTCCCCTACACCTTGGGGTAGTAAGCTATCGAAAAGGGAGCCTTCGGGTTACCCTCGACTATGGTCGCCAACTTTTTTACTTATATATACATTTGGTTTGCTTTGCTTTGGTTTTGTGGCATATTAACCACTGTAGGTTATTTAATGCTAAATCCTCTTCATACACATGTATTAAATATATATGATTTAGTTTAGTTGGGAATTATGGCGTATCAAACATAGAAGGTTATTTAATGCCAAGTCCTCTTTATAGATAAATATTAAATAAATATGATTCGTAAACACATTTTTAAAACGTTTTTAAGCGAGCCTGGGTTAGGTATTCAGGTATCCCAATTTAACACTAAAGATCCTATTCAACTCTTAATTTATTAGCACACATTTAAAAGAGCTCCAAGTATTGTCCTGTTAAAGGTTAATTTTTGTACACAAATAATTTCAAGTATCCTTATCGAATACAAATAATTCTATTTAGTATTAATCATTTGTTTGCACACGGTGAAGTGGTTTCAAGTATTCCTTTGAAACACAAACAGTTCAATTTAACAACCATTTGTTTGTTTGTTTATTGGGTTTTATGGCATATCAACCTTTGTAGGTTATTTAACGCCAAATCCGTTTTTATGTAAATAATCTGTTCTATTTAAAACAGTTCAGTTTAGCATAAGTACAAAGTTTAATTATCAAAAACGTTTCCATTTCAAACTATTCAAGCAGTTATATGTAACAATTCAGTTAAGTGTAAATACAGTTTTAATGTCGAAAAACAGTTCTATTTCAAATAATTCAGTTAAGCATGAGCACGCAGTTTAAATCTAAGTACGGTTTAATTGTCAAAAACATTTCTATTTCAAGGTATTCAGTTTAATCAATTCAGTTTAGCATAAGTATGCTGTTAGTTCTATTTAACCCATAGATAGAGCCCTATCAAGTGCTACCACGCTGGGCCAGAGTGGACCTGGGAGCAATAGCAATGAAGGGGTACTCTGCATTCCCCAAAGCTCCAGCACTGCTGGAACCTCACCATCAAATTGTCTAGTGTAATATCCAGGACACTCGTTAGGGGGGTCTTACCCCTCTGCAGAGATGATGTCAGTGTATTCTACAGCCACATCTGACTGGGCAAACCATTTGTTTGAACAGTTAAATAGTTTCAACGAAGACAATGTAACACAACCTATTCAATTTAACAAGCAGTTGTTTGTACACAGTTAAATAGTTAAACATTAATATTTGAGATATAGCTGGGATCCTAACAGGGTACTGTTACCCTCGATCAGGGTGACCTCGGGAGCAATGACAATGAATGGGTACTCCATATTCCCCAAAGGTTCAGGACTGGAACGTTAGAGCAGTATAGTGTCATATCCAGGAGATTCGTTGGTGGTGGGGTTCTTACCCTATTTACCAACCCCTCGGCTCGGACAGGATATGACACAAGGTCAATTTTTAAGCGGAGTTTAACAGGTTTGAATTCAGAGTTTTCCTTCTCTTAGACTAATTGCCTCACCAAGGTTGAAGAACCTAGTCTACCCTACTATTTACCCATAGCTGGAGGGAGAATTATTGGATTCATACCTTTCCCAAGGGTATTAGTGCTATGCGAAATGCAATTTTTCTCGTCCAGGATTTGAACTCGTGTCGCGGTGTCCATTTCCTACGAACGATAACCATTACACCACGGTCACCTCCTATCTGATGGGGTTCTTACCCCTCTGTGGTGATTCAGTCCATTTATTTTACTGCCCTAGCCTACTGTGATCTGTAGGGAGGTAAGACCCATCAAAATGGAGTAACCTGAGAATGGCACTAAAATGCATTTGATAGTGAAACTCTACATTTTAGGATACCTGAGGTATATGGAGTACCACTTCACTGCCATTACTTCAGGTCAACTCTGACCAGGAGTAGTAATACCTGTTCGGGTCTCATCTGTAGACCAAATAGATCTATCTAAAAATTAATCATATTCGATAGGACAGTGCAAAAAAAAAATTTAAGAAACGACACAAAAATGTAAATATCCAATAAAACGCTGAGATGAAGCTTGTTGATTATTATCATTAAGGGTTTTTGGACTATTGTCTTCATCTTTATTGTTATTTCCACAACGTTTCGGCCGATATGTCCTCCGGCCTTCTTCAGGTGTTTGTCGAACTCGGGAACCTCGACGGAACTTCGAATTGCGTCCTTTATTGAATCCACGGGGGTCGCCTGTTCTGATTCCGTCAGCCATAACCGGGTACAAGTGTTAAGTATTCCTGTATTGTTACTCGCCTGTAGTGAGGATTGAACCTGCAACCTCCTGATGATTGTCTTCTTAGAAGCTTCTGGAACCAACGCCTATAACCGTTACGCTATGTGTCCTCACTACGTGACAATCAATAATGTAACGTTGATGATTGCCCCATTATTTCTGCTCCCACGCTGTTTATCTTATCAGGGTTTTTTTTCTATCGTGAATTTATGTCCTTATTGGCAATTTTTAAGCTAAGGCTGTTTTTTTTTTAATTTAAGAATTAAATAAAAATATTTCGAATTAAAAGAATTTCCACGTGAAGACACTTCTAAATATCCTGCTTACCGTCGTAACGCCCTACTTCCGCCCACCGTGATTCCAGGTTGCCTGGGAACACATAGCGGTGTCCTTGTTTACCAGAATGCTTGATAATTCTTCTGTTTATTCTTCAACAGATTCTAACGCGACTTCGGTGCTGACCAAAAAGTATAAGATATCCTTTTTTCTTTTTTTTTTTTTTAAATCTGTGAAGCCATATTTCTTTGCAGTCAGTCGTTGATATTCGTGTCGAAAGTTTTCGTCTATGGCTTCTCGTTCGTTTGCAGAAAAGAAGACGCATGTTGATTGATTAAATACAGCTTTGCGCACTGGAGTTCAATTTGTGACAAGATAGAAATCAAAAATACACTGGGCACCATAATGTTTGGCGCCTTAAATCCAGTTCATTAGAACTAGTATATTTTCATTTCAAAAGAAGATTTTCATAAAAAAAATGTCTGACGTCACCTGGTACATCATAATTTAATACTTAATCATTATTATTTTTTGTACTCAAATGTAGCTTTCTTTTTTCTTCTATTGAAAAACGTATTTTTTAACTCAATAGACGGAAATTTATGAAGCAAGCACAAAATTTTACAAATGATTTAATCTAATCAAAACTATGATAATATAATACACTGAAAAATTTGCTACCAAATGTGCTGCCATATGTAATTTGATTAGCTAAAAAGCGATGCAATTTATTTTGAATCAATGTAATTAATTCTTTTTATACTTGCCAAACTTTGCATGCGAGTCACCATCTACAAGTTAGTTTTTGCACAAGATCAGAAATATGGGATACCCAGTGAGAATTAAACTTTCTATCAATGGCGTACGAGCCTGGCTTCCATTTCACCACATGAAGTATCCAAACTTTGCATGCAACTTCCTTTAGTCATTCATTTTTGACTGACTTTATTTTCTTTTAATGTCAACTCGAGAATTTAAACTAGGAAATCTTTTTTCAGTAAAGAAATAAAAAAAAACAAAGCACTGATTTTGTCATTTAAAAAGGCTAGTCAGGCATAAAGCCAGATAAAAGGGTTACACTGAGAGTCTTATACACGAACAATGGCTTACTAGCCTACCTAAGTTAGATCTTCTACAACATGAGGTACCCTTTAAAGTATGGGGTGACCAGTGAGAATCTTACTCACGAACAATGGCCCGGTAGCCTACCTGTGCAACTTGAGATACCCTTTTAAGTAAGGGGTAACTCACTAACAATGGTCTGAAAGCCAATCTTGCTTACGATAGTATCATTCGAAAAGTCTTCTTTTTAATACTCAGTTATAGTTTACTTTGTTTCGGCAAATTTGTTTAATGACATTCAAAACTTCGTGGGTTATCTAATTCTAAAGCCACCCTTGTGGAATAGCAGTGAAACTGATAAAACCAATGAGTAAAGAAAATCATGCCTTCCCCAAGTGTATTCGTCCGAAAGTGAAACTAACAACACAACTGGAGTTCGAACTCGTTTATCAGTCTCGCACTTTAGCCATTACGACTCCCACAGTACCCAGTGAGAATTGAACATACCAACGCTGGCATGTAAACCTACCTAGTAAACCATTACATCACCCGATAAACCCTTTTAAAATATGGGTTTCTCTGTGAGAATCGATTTGCCATAGGGACAACCCGGCTTGTTTTTCGGTCTATCTTTGAGACCAGAAAACAGTCGGCTCTCCACATCATAGAGGGTGGATGAGAGTGAAAGCAAACGAGTTTCTTTATTTTTTCAATCCCCCATCATGCTGGGTTTTTTTTTCAATTGTATATATATCCTCTCACCTCATCAGGTTTTTAAGTAGATCTCTTGTTCATGGAATGAATGCGTTTGGCGACGAAAGAACGGATTTATTGTCAAAAGCGCATGAAGATGATTGGAACTAGCTATGGCTCCCTAGAAAAAAACATTGAATAACACTGTTCTTTTCCTTTTCTCGTCCCCTCAAAACATTTCAGGCCTTGTGTCCACTTTTTAAAATGTATTCATTTTTTAAAGAAATAAAATCGATTTACCAAAAATCCCTGCTAGCCAACCCATTTAAGCCATTATATCACTGAAGCGCTCTTTTCAAATGTGTGATACCAAGTGAGAATCGAACGCACTACCAATGACTTGAGAGCCTAGTAAGCTAACAATTATACGACTAGAATTTCTTTTTCAAAGAATGGGTCGCCCAGAAAGGATCAATCGCAAAAAAGGGACCGCTAGCCTAGTTTGTAAACTATTATAACAACGAAGTGTCCTTTTTGAGCATAGGGTACCCAGTAGGAATCGAACTCCCGAATTATGGTCTGTAAATCTAGCTCGTTAACCATTACAATGTACGAAGAGCCTCGACGACACTCATGTTGAACTGAATGCAATTTACCTCTGATGCAGATGACGCAAATCTGGAAAGATGCGAAAGAAAGAAATGTGAAAGAAATATGCGAGAAGTGTTCAAGAGAGAAATGGATAAAGTAATCTGAGTGCAAATCCTGGCAAAGGTATTTTGCGTTTCACTTCGTGCTAATTCCCTAGTGAAAGACAAAAATTGATCTCTCCTCGCTCATCTCTTGTATGTGTAAATAGTCGGGCAGACTGTTCTCTTTAGCCTTGGTACGAAAACCGGTTATGGAGAAGGAAAATCATATCACCTCTAATAGTTATTATTAGTGTAATATACTATCTTATTATTATTATTAGTGTAATATACTAGCTTAGCTGGCGACGGAGTGTCATGGATGAACTTAGCAGATTCAATGCGGTCGCAAGATAACACCAACAAAGTGGTTTCACAGGAAAGAAAAAAAAATAAAGGAGGATGGCGAAAATGTCATTTATTGCCTGTGGATAGAGTGACAGATATTTCCATTCGCATATATGATCAACAAATTACCGGAAAAAAACGGATGTATGTAAGTTCCAATAACCAGCCATAAACAGAAAATACGGGGGCGAAGAGGCGTGTTCATATTTCCGCGTGGGACTTGAAAGACAATATAAGGTCTGTAATTTTGAACTAAGGGAGAGACCCCGCTGGTCACTCAAGCAAACCTGTCAGCTCCCCACTGTGTGTTCTCCGGCCGTCGTTCTAATACACACAAAGGATCCATGCCACAGAAGAAAGATATGTGCAAACACTCTCTGACTGCATTCCTACTTCACATAACCGTCGCTGTCGAAGAATAATAATATAAATTAATTTTTTATATATCTACGAGTTCTTCATTGTTTGTCCTGCGGTACAATATACGACATTAGAGATTTTGAATCTCACTGAGTAAAAAGGCGCTTCGGGTGAAATATATTATCACTGGGTTCTTCTTGCGTTAAAAGGGTGACTCGGGTAGTATAATGGTTAGCTTGGTCGGTTAACAGGCCATTAGTGCTGAGTTCGATTCTGCCTAGATTCCGCAAACTTAAAAAAGCGCCTCAGCAGTATTATAGATAGTTAAGTAGGCTTGTAGGACATTGTTAGTGAGTTTAATAGAGGACTATTAATAGCAGGGACGAGTGCATAAGTGATGTACTCCTATGGACCCCCACATATGGCCGGGCAAAAGCAGGACGATCAGCTCGAACATACATTCAGCAGCCATGTGAGGATACGGGATGTAGCCCTGAAGACCTGCCAGAGGCGATGAACGATAGGGAAAAGTGGCGAGAGAGGGTCAGGGGTATCCGTGCTTGTAGCACAACATGATGATGATGATGACAAATAATTTGTTATCAGATCTATTTGACTCATAGATGGGACTCTAGCTGGTACTTACATTTCGTGCTTTGGTGGGCCTGGGAATAATGGCAATGAAGGAATACTGTACACCAGAGGTTCCCACCCGATTTGGGGCCATGTCTCACTTTGGTGTTTCTAAAATTCTGATACCCCTGTGATATTTCATTCTTACATGCTCAAAATTTTCCAGCAATTTAAAGAAGGAAGCTTAACAGGCCATTACCCTGGACCCTAAACAAGCCCCACTAGAATATTGCATGCCCTACAAAAATATTACCATGCGCCCCACGTTGGAAGTTATTTCTGTACACTCAAATATGCTCTGGAATTCGATTGGTTGATTGGTTGGTTGGTTGGTTTTACGGCGTATCAACCCTTTTAGGGTCATTTAACGCCGAATTTGAATTTCAAACAGTTCAGTTTAGTATAAGTATATTTTTTTTTTTTTACAAAAAGTTAAATGTCAAAACAGTTATATTTCAAACAATTCAGTTTAGCGTTAGTACACAGTTTCGCTCTATTTGACGCATAGATAGGACTCTATCAGGTGCTACCACTCTGAGTAGACCAGGGAGCGATGGCAATGAATGCATATTCTTCAAAGCTCCAACATTACTAGAATCTCACCATCAGATTGTTTAGTGTCATATCCAGAACACTCGTTGGTGGAGAGGGGGATCTTACCCCTCTACAGAGAAGCAATCGCTGTATTTTACAACCCCTGCTGACCGGGCAATCCGGAATTGGAGCCTCGCCATCAAATACTATTTTGTGTCATACACTGAACATCTTTTCAGGGGATACAGTCAGTGTATTCTAAGTTCCATTGACTGGACGAATATTTTCTGAGCACTTGGGCAAAATGCTGTATGCGAGCGTACGTATGTGAAGATATGTTTGTTGATTGATGTGTATTAAGTGTTCGGTAAACGCTGCTGCTGTCGTATGAAGCCTCTGAGATGAGGAATATCATGCATCCGAATATGATGTATTTAATCTAACATGTTGGTGAGTCTAATTACTGCTCATTTAAAGAAAAAAATCAGAACACTATATGGAGAATTTGAAGCTGCATCACAAGATACAACTTGCAATGTTCCGGCGGCGGCCATCTTTATTTGCTTTCAAATGTCAAATGAATTAACTCGGTCTACCCACCACCAGTCCCCGGAAAAAAAGAAAACAAACTAAAAAAAAAAAGTAAAACAATATATATATATATTAAAAAAAAGAGGCAATCAAACCTTATCGTTACACGAAACATATTTTGAAAATGTTCAGTTTCTTTGTTTGTGAATGCATCATCGTTTGTCGGATTGTTTCTACTCATTCTTCATCACCAATTTTAATTCTTGTCCCAAGAGAAAGAGCTTGGGAGAGAGAAACTAATCTAATTATTTCTGACAACAACAAAAAGGGGGTGTAATGATTAAAGCGCTGGACTATGGAATCTTAGTAAGCGAGTTCGAACTCTGTTACGTTCACTTTCGGACAAATAGCTTTGGGAAGACATCTCCACTCTAGAAGGAACCCCTCATAAACTAGTAGACAAATTCACTTACCTAGGAAGCAGCGTCGAATCAACCGAAAAGGACATTGAAACGAGGTTAACGGAAGCATGGACAGCAATCAATTGGCTATCGATTATATGGAAATCAGATCTAACCGATAAAATGAAACGCAGTTTCTTCCAGGCAGCGGTCACATCGATACTGCTATATGGCTGCACTACATGGACGCTAACAAAACGGCTAGAGAAGAAGCTAGACGGCAATTACACAAGAATGCTGTGAGCAATCTTGAACAAGTCCCGGCGGCAACACCCCACAAGACACCAACTGTGCGGCCACCTGCCTCCTATCACGAAAACTATTCAAGTTAGACAAACCAGACATGCAGGACACTGCTGGAGAAGCAGGGACGAACTCATAAGAGATGTACTCTTATGGACCCCCACACATGGCCGTGCAAAAACAGGACGACCAGCACGAACATACATTCAGCAGCTATGTGAGGATACGGGATGTTGTCCTGAAGACCTACCTAGGGCGATGAACGATAGGGAGGAATGTCGAGAGAGGGTCAGGGATATCCGTGCTACCAGCGCGACATGATGATGATGATGATGATGAACTCCCTTATCTGCTCAGCTATGGATTAAAAAAGTACCACAACTGTCCTTCTGAAAGGATGTATTTGGCATTAAAAAACCAGAGAATGTTGACATGCTATTAAATAACAAACAAACAAAACAAAAAAGACTTGAACAATAAAACTAATTAAAGCAAACGAGAAAAGGAACCCAGTCGGATGGTCGGTTGTTTTATTTTACGGCGTCATTTAACGCCAAACTAAATTTCAAAAAAATCAGTTTAGTATAAGTATAGTTTTTGTTTACAAACAGGTAAGTTTCAAAACAGTTCTATTCCAAGCAATTCAGTGAAGCATAAGCACGCAGGTTATTTCTATTTGACCTATAGATTGGACCCTATCAGGTGCTACCACTCCGGGCCAGATTAGACTTGGGAGTGATGGCAATAAGAGGGTACTCCGAAATCCCCAAGGCTCCAGCATTACTGGAACCTCACCATCAGATTGTTTAGTGTCATATCTATCCAGGACACTCGTTGAGGGAATCTTACCCCTTTGCAGAAGCTGACTAGAGCCCAATCGGTGGTGAGAGAGGCTGAAGAATACACCGACTGCATCTTTGCAAAGGAGTAAGACTTCTATCCCCTACAACGAATGTCATGATATGACATTAAACCATCTGATGACGAGGCTCCAGCTCTGGAGCTTTGGGGAATGTCGAGTACCCTTTGATTGCCATTGCTCCCTAGTCCACTCTAACCCGGAGTGGTAGCGCCTGATAGGATCCTATTAGAAGGTGCCTGTGGTGTAATGGTTATCGTCGTAGGAAATGAACACGGCGACACGAGTTCAAAAACTGGACGAGACTGATTGCATTTCACGTAGCACTAATACCATTGGGAAAGGTATGGATCCAATTATTCTCCCTCCAGATATGGGTAAATAGTAGGGCAGACTAGGTTCTTCAGCTTTGGTGAGGCAACTAGTCTAGGAGAAGGAAAACTCTGAATTGTAACCAGTGAAACTCCGTTTAAAAATTGACCGTGTGTTCTATCCTGCCCGAGCGGAGGGGTTGGTTAATATGAAAAGGATCCTACCTATGGGTCAAGTAGAACCGTTTGACCATTTAACTGAGTCTAAACAAATGTCTTATGTTTAATTAAATTTTTAGTTTGCATAGCAATACTTGGAACGATTTAACTGTGTGCAAATAAAACTACTTATTTTAGTAGTATTTGAAACCATTTAAGTGAGTTCAAACAAATGATTAATACTAAATAGAACTATTCGTGTTAGAATACTTGGAACCACAACACACATGACCCTTATATATATATATTGTCATCCACAGACAGATTGTTTCGTTGTATGGCTAGACACGTAGTACGCTTAAAGTTGGGATCGAAACCGACGCAACTTTACGTTAGACTTAATATCATACCGCTCAACCAACGAGCGAACCACGTCAGTTCGGGAATAATCAGGAATTAAGTTGTAGCTTTCGTTTGTTTACATTTATACCTTACCGGATACCAGAGAGCTCAATTCGTTCGAAGAGCTTTGCATTATGTGAGTGGTAGCCATAAATTCCTTCGCCAGTGTGTGTGTGTGTGTGTGTGCAAACAAATTAGCTCTAATTCATTTAAAAACAATTTTACCAACAAACTATTGACTGACAAATCATTTGTATAACCATTTAACTATATGCAAACAAAATTAGGTGCCCGTGGTGTAATGGTTATCGTCGTCGACACGAGTTCAAATCCTGGAGGAGACTGATTGCATTTCACATAGCACTAATACCCTTGGGAAAGGTATGAATCCAATTATTCTCCCTCCAGCTATGGGTAAATAGTAGGACAGACTAGGTTCTTCAGCCTTGGTTAGGCAACTAGTCTAGGAGAAGGAATACTCTGAATTCAAACCTGTTAAACTCCGCTAAAAAATTGACCTTGTGTCATATCCTGCCCGAGCGGAGGGGTTGGGTAAATAGGATAAAGCTTGATCCAGTAGATGAGGCGCACATCGGCCGGCTGTGGTATCAGCGTCACAGATCAGGTCGGATGTGTCCCGTCTCTGGATACGGGAGTTAGCTGAAGCTGCCAGGCACAGGTGCCGGGGAGGCCTAGCATTCGCGTCACGCGGCCAAGACTGACATTCCTCGAGACTCAGGGAGCCGTCCCCCAAGCCTCTAACCCTCCTCAGAGGGGCAAGGTTTATCGTCCGAGGCGCCCCTTTTTAAGGGAATGCCGGGCGTGTCTGCGCTCAGACCTGTTAAACTCCGCTTAAAAATTGACCTTGTGTCATATCCTGCCCGAGGGGAGGGGTTGGTAAATAGGATATGCAAACAAAATTAGTTCTGGCTCGTTTTAATATTATCTACAAACTACACGTTTAAAATCATATATGATATGTAGAAAGAAGGTTCGGCATTAAATAACCCACAAGGGTTCATATACCAAAAGACCCAACTCCCATAGAAAGTAGTCTAACTCATTAAAAAAAACAGTAGGGATGGATTGGTTGTAAAAACTGGGATAGAGAAAGATTAATCATCATCATCCTCAAGTCTCACCATCCGTCCCTATCAACTAACGCCCCAGGCAGGTTCCTCTCGATTACATCTTGTGTCCGCACTGTTACATGTAAGTCTTTGCTGGTCGGCTGAGCCTGACACGTATGACTCCTCAGTAGAACGTCGCTTATGAGTTCGTCCTTACTTTCTCCAGCAGTGCCCATCATATCTTGTTTGTCCTTCTTGGATAGTTTGTGAGATGGGAGGTAAGAGGGCGTACAACTTCTGCTTTGTAGGACGCTGCTTCCAAGATTTGTTCAAAACAGTACGTAGTATTCTTGCGTAGTTGACATTTGGTTTATAAATCTAATTTTGCCCACTCATCTGGAGTTGTAGAATACACTGATTGCTTCTCTGCAGTGCGGTAAGACTCCTCCAACGAAAGTCCTGTTTATGACATTAACTATCTGATAGTGAGGCTTCAGTAATGCTGGAGCTTTGGGGAATACGAAGTCCCCCTTTACTGCCGTAGCTCCCAGGTCCACTCTAGCCCTGAGTGGTAGCACCTGATAGGCTCCTATCTATGGGTCAAATAGAACTTAACTGTGTACTTATTCTAAACTGAATCGCTTGAAATAGAACTGTTTTGACATTTTAACTGTATACTTATGCTAAACTGAAGTTTGACTAAACGGAATAGCTTGAAATAGAAACGTTTTTGACAATTAAACTGTGTACTTATGCTGAAATGATTTGTTTGAAATAGAGCTGTTAATTTGTATAAAAATAGTTGATATGTCATAAAACCAAACCCAACCAACCAACTAAATCTAATTTTATTTATCGTTTGGCTACCTACGAGTTGTCACTGCAGTAGTAGTAATTTATTAAGCTTTTAGCTTAGATTTGGCACAAGGCCATATGAATGGGGCACCCAATGAGACTCGAACTCACCTTTGTAGGTTTGCCAATCTAGCTTGTTAACCATTTCACCACCCGCAGTAGTAGCTGGTGGTTGGCACTGTCGTCCAAGTGATTCTACTTATTATTCTCGGACTATTTTCGTTAATCTATCTCGTTAAATTTTATTGTTGCTTTTGTAAATTTTCGGATAATCTGCTGGCTCAGATAAAAGCAAATAAATTGGTTTCTTCTAAATTTCTATTTGGTTCAGGGTCTTTAATGGCATATCAACCATTGATGGTTATTAAATGCCAAAAACATCCCAGCAAAAGAACTGTAGTTATACCATTTAACACATAGAAGGGGTGGGGTGTAAGGGGTTTCATATGTTTTCCAAACGTACTAGTTCAAAAGTGAATAAAATAATTCTCGCTTACTACGATGTCCAGTTCACTCGTTTCTTTTTAATGAATATCAGCATACACACACACACACACACACACACACACATATATATATATATATATATATATATATATATATATATATATATACAGAGAGAGATAAAGTATTACTCAAATGTAACGGAAAAACAAGAAAATTGCTCGTCTTTTTCATTCTAAATGTCAGTAAACACACACACACACATTATATATATATGTATAAATATATATATATATGTGGGGGGGAGTGAGAGCCTCAGAGTGGGAGAAAGAGAGAGAAAGAAACTTTATTTGAATATATATTTAGTCACTTAATGATGAAAAAACCGAAAGTAATATTTTTTAAATATTTAATGTCAACATCAATGTGTGTATGTGTGTGCGTGTGTGTGTGTGTGTGGAGAAAGAGAGAGAGAGGGGGACCGTGACAGAAAAAAGAAAAGAGAATGATTGGAAAAAGATTATTTTCATATATATATATATATATATATATATATATAATCACTCAAAAGTAGCGGAAAAATAGGGAGTAAATTAGGGTTTTTTTTACTTCTAAATAGCTATATGTATATATATGAGTGTGTGCATGTGTGTGTGTGTGTGTGTGTGTGTGTGTGTGTGTGTGTGTGTGTGTGTGTGCGAATGGAGAGATATGTGAAGAGAGAGAAGAGAAAGATAATTTAATATACAAACTCATTCAAAAGTAACAGAAATGTGACAAGTAAATTATGTTAATTCTATATATATATATATATATATATATATAGTTACAAAAATAATTTCGTGAGTAAGGAACTAACCTACTACAGTTTCGCCTAAGCGGCTCATCAGGGTACCTAATCGGGATTAGGTACCCTAACTCACGAAATAATTTTTGTAACTATTTTGCTCTACTTAGTATTGAGCACTTTTTGTACTTGTAGCTTAGCAGCAATTTACGGTGTTTTTTTTTTTTCTTTTGACCAATCGACT
Organism: Sepioteuthis lessoniana; assembly: GCA_963585895.1. Taxonomy (NCBI): domain Eukaryota; kingdom Metazoa; phylum Mollusca; class Cephalopoda; order Myopsida; family Loliginidae; genus Sepioteuthis; species Sepioteuthis lessoniana. Next base: position 93,997,770 of record OY757913.1, on the reverse strand, counting down.
GCGTACCTGTTGATTTTTTTCAGTTGGTGTGACAAGGTTGGCCTTTCTTTTTTTTTTTTTTTTCCAAAATATTTTTCCCCTAGGCAGTGATTCGTTGTATACTTTTATCTTCAAATTACTTGGGTTTTTTTTCCCTTGCCGTAAGTGCTATTATTCAGTAAGTTATTTAATATATATATATATATATATTCAGAGAGAGAGAGAGAGAGAGAGAGAGAGAAAGAGAGAGATGAAGAGATTTGATTTGGCTTGGTTATTTTTGGTTTGGTTTGGTTTTATGGCATATCAACCATTGTTGGTTATTTAATGCCAAATTATTTTCATACATATACATCAAATATTTGAGCTCATTTTCTCTCACAGTTAAATAGTTTAACCTTTTTCTATCTAATAAAAACATTTACAATTAATCACTTGTTTGAATACAGTTTAATGTTCTTAAGTATTACTATATATCCCAAACAAATCAATAGAACATCAGTCATTTCTTTACACACAGTTTAATGATCAAACAATTCTATTTCAAACAATTCAGTTTAGTCATTTATTTGCACTCAGTTTAAATGTCAAAGAACACCGTTTCAGTATCAATCTGTTCTATTTGACCCAAAGATTCGACCCTATCAATTGCTCTCACTCCGTGTCTGAGTGGACATGGGAGCGATGGCAATGAAGCTGTACTCCACATTCCCCAAAGCTCGAGCATTAATGATGCCTCATCATTAAATTGTTTAGGAAACTCGTTAAGGGAGTCTTACCCCTCTGCAAAGATATAGTTGGTCTATTCTGCAGCCCCAGCCGACTGGGCCAGAGATAGAGAGAGAGAGAGAGAGAGAGAGAGAAAGAGAGAGAGAAGAAAAAATAATATGAATATATACATTCACTCAAAAAAATTACTAAATAAAAGGGTGCCGCTTAAGTGTTTAGAAACTTTAAAAACTTCCTTGACTCGTAAAATGTAGATTACTTTACCGGCTGTGTGCAAAAACAGTATTTCCACTTTGACTGTAACATTACTTATCTCCCCTGCGTTTTTCTGACAAAATAGCTCACTCCTGCCAAAGTCGTCATCACATGGTTTGTCCTTACTAATCTATTAAAGGAATACAAAAATCGCGCGCAATGTGAAGAGCTCAAATAAAAAAAAAGAATCAAAGACGCCGCTATTGCAGAACCTCAACTTGAAAGAAAAGTTATACTTGAATCTCCTGAAAGTGTTTTATTTTTTTTTTTAGAAAAAATTAAAGTTGTTATTTCGTGAATGAAAGAGGGATTTATTCTTAAAGAGTTGTTCTCGTTATGCCCAATTATCCTTACTTTCTTTTAGAAAATTATCGATCAAGCGATCGATCGATATGAGTGTGAATTTAGTTACCAGATTGATAGATTGATAGATTGATCTTAACAAAAAAGAAATATATCTTATCAAAGATAGATAGATAGATAGATAGATAGATAGATCGCATCCAAATAAAAACAAATCTTATAAAAAATACGATAAATAGATCTTATCGAAAAAAAAGGTAAAAAGATAAATATATCTTATCAAAAAATGAGATAGATAGATAGATAGATAGATAGATAGATAGATAGATCTTAACAAAAACGAAATATATCTTATCATAGATAGATAGATAGATAGATAGAATTAAAATAAAAACAAATCTTATAAAAAAACGATAGACTGATCTTATCGAAAAAAAGGTAAAAAGATAAATAGATCTTATCAAAAAAAGATAGATAGATAGATAGATCTTTAAAAAAAGAAGTATATCTAATCAAAGATAGATAGATAAATAGATAGATCTTAGCAAAAAAGAAATATATCTTATCATAGATAGATAGATAGATAGATAGATAATCTTCCGATTTGCATATGCACCATTCTTTCTGGAATGGGTATGCAAGCTCTACAAGTGTTTAAAAGGACCCAGTTCACACTCTACAACAGAAAATATCTGGTGCTTCTCGCAAATCGACGAAGAGTATCAGAGCCTTTCTGCTATGGATATTCCCCAACTGCACGTGTTCTGTTGGGTTGAACATTATCATTGTCACTTGATGTCAATGGATGATCAGTCAAATGGTGTACGATGAATCTTTGAAGGACAGGCTTCGGCTACTGTTGGATGCTGAGGTCACTTCGCAGTGACACGTGAGTTACAATTTTGCATAACTAAGCCAACACCAAATAGAACCAGATAGATAGATAGATAGATAGATAGATAGATAGATTCTCCGGTCGGAATTAAGGCCGCTCGGGTAAATGTACTTCTAAGGCAGCAAAAAATTTTACCTTTTACTCTGTCAGTAAAGATTAAGAACACACATCTCTTTGCATCAGTGGCGTTAGAAATTCGTTGTTAGCAAATAGACGCTTGACACAGGGCCAATATTTCAAGGCACCTAACGAGGAAATACTTTACGTGGACTGGAACAAGTGTGAAACTGGTAACAACTTTAACAAGGAAGAAGGACACCTAAATTGTGAAATGGTTAGCAAGCTAAACTTGTAAACCTTCACGAGTGAGTTCAATTCTTATTGGGCGTACCCAATTATACGACCTTGTGCCATGTCTAAGTAAAAAGCTTCGTAAATTATTACTTTAACAGGCACTATGTTTTGTGTATATCTTCGTTTAGAACTCTTAACTCGTAAAAAAAAAATATCTAGCTATCTATATGCTTATAATAGAAAATGCGTTTCAAATTCGTGTCCTTGTTGATGTATTGTTAAAATTTCCAAAGGCAAAAACGTAATGGATTTTCCTCCAGGATATCTGTCACTCACGAATAACAACATCGGATACTGTACATGCGTCTATGAGTCGGTTATATATATATATATATATATATATATATATATATATATATATATATATAATCATCGTGTTATGCTGCATGCACGAATTTTCCTGACTCTTTCCTACCATTTGTACCGATCACCCATCGTTTCCGGCAGGTCTACTTGACATCATCCTGTGTCCGTACAGAGCTGTGGTAGATAAGTTCTTGTTGGTCGTCCAAAATTTGCACGTCCGTGTGAAGGGGTCTATAGGAGAACGTCGCTTATGAGTTCGTCTTTACTTTTCCAGCAGTGTCGTGCATGTCTTGTTCGTCTTATTTGGATGGTTTTAGAGATGGGAGGTATGTGGCCGTACAGTTGCTGTTTTGTGGGATGTTGCTTTCAGGATTTATTCAATATAGTTCGTAGCATCCCACAAAACTTTTCCTTTATACGCTTAGTCAGCGTCAATGTAGTGCATCCATATAGTAGAATTGACACGACCACTGCTTGGAAAAAATTACGTAATATTTTATCGGATAAGTTTGACTTCCATTTGATCGAAAACTGGTCGATAGCAGTCCATGTCTTCGCTAGTCGCATATTGATAAAATTTTCAGTCGATGAGACGCGGCTTCCGAGGTAGGTGAACCTGTCCACTAGTTTCAGAGAACCACCTTTTAGTGAGGAGATGTCTCCTTCTTTATTAAAACACATGTATTCTATTTTGTCTGCATTCACACGTAGGCCAATGCCACCTGCTGCATGCTCCAGACTAAGCAGCTAGGATTCGGCTTGTGTAGGTACATTTGTAAAAAGCGCCATGTCACCTGCGTAGTCTGCGTTCCGTAATAGTTTGTGCGAGTTATAGTCTGTTTTTTCCTTTCTCGTGTAAAATATGTTCTTTCAGAAGACCTATCGACGTTCGAAGTAAGAAGTCTTGGAAGATTATGAACAGATATGGGGCTAATGCATCCCCTTGCAGAACACCAACAACAATCTCAAAAAAGTCTGTGTCTCCATCTGGTGAGCGAAATTTCACTTTCGTATTTTTATAGAGCATCATTACTGAAATATCGAAGTGTTCATATTCATGGTTGGTTGGTTGGTTGGTTGGGTTTCATGGTATATCAATCTTTGTTGGTTATTTAACGCCAGATCCATTTTTATGCAAATAATCAGTTCTATTTAAAACAATTCTATTTAGTACACGGATCAATTGTCAAAAATGTTTCTATTTCAAGCCATTCAGTTGAGTCAAACAGTTCTAATTCAGCTAATTTAGTTTATTATAAGTACAGCTTTTGTTTACACACAGTTGAAGGTGTACGGGCAAAGAACCTACAAGCGACATTAATATTTGTCGACTTTACCAAGGCTTTCGACTCCATTCACAGAGGAAAGATGGAACAAATCCTACTAGCGTACGGCATACCTAAAGAAACCGTAGCGGCAATAACGATTCTCTATAGAAACACTAAAGTAAAAGTACGATCACCGGATGGAGACACAGAATACTTTGACATTGTAGCAGGAGTACTACAAGGGGACACGCTGGCCCCGTACCTCTTTATCATTTGTCTAGACTACGTACTGAGAACATCGATTGACAAAATCAAAGAGAATGGCTTCGAACTGACGAAGAAAAGAAGCAGAAGATACCCCGCAACAACAATTACCGATGCCGACTACGCCGATGACATAGCGATACTGGCAAATAGCTATCAATAGGCTATCGATTATATGGAAATCAGACCTAACCGATAAAATGAAACGCAGTTTCTTCCAGGCAGCGGTCACATCGATACTGCTATATGGATGCACTACATGGACGCTAACAAAAACGACTGGAGAAGAAGCTAGATGGCAATTACACAAGAATGCTGCGTGCAATCCTGAACAAGTCCTGGCAGCAACACCCCACAAGACACCAACTGTACGGCCACCTGCCCCCTATCACGAAAACTATTCAAGTTAGACGAACCAGACATGCAGGACACTGCTGGAGAAGCAGAGATGAACTCATAAGAGATGTACTCTTATGGATCCCCACACATGGCTGCGCAAAAGCAGGACGACCAGCTCGAACGTACATTCAGCAGCTATGTTAGGATCCAGGATGTTGTCCTGAAGACCTACCTAGGGCGATGAACGATAGGGAGGAGTGGCGAGAGAGGGTCAGGGATATCCGTGCTACCAGCGCGAGATGATGATGATGATGATGATGATGAAATGTCAAAACAGTTCTATATTTTAAAAAAATTCAGTTTAGTGTAAGTACAGTTCTGGTCTTACCCCTCTGCAGAGGTGAGGGCGGCTGGGCAATACACAGAGTTAAATGACAAAACAGTTTTATTTCAGATAATTCGGTTTAGCATAAGTACACAGTTTAGATGTCAGAATAGTTTTATTTCGAGCAATTTAGTTTAACATAAGCACGCAGTTTAAATGTTAAAACGGTACTATTCAAAGCAATTCAGTTTAGCTTAGATACGCAGTTTAAATTCAAAAAACAGTGAAGTCAAGAAACCACGGTTTAGTTCTATTTAACCCATAGATAGGACCCTTATCAGGTGCTACCACTCCGGGGCAGAGTGGACCTGGGAGCGATGGCAATGAAGAGGTAGGTACTCCACATTCCCCAAAGTTCCAACGTCAATGGAATCTCACCATCAGATTGTTTAGTGTCATATCCAGAACACTCGTTGGGTGGGGTCTTATCCCTATGCAGAGAAGCAGTCGTTGTATTTTACAGCCCCAGCCGACTGGGCAATGTTCATATCCATTTTTCGATTTAGTTTAGGTTATTTGTTTAATGGCACATCAACTCTTGATACTTAATTCTAAATCATGTTTATACATCTATTATATAGAGAAAAAATTGATAACAAGGTAATCCAAGTAGAAGGAGAGATTTATTGAGAAGTCGACACTATAGCGTTTCGGTTCGACTGAACCATCATCAGGACCATGAGGAGTGATATTAGAAATGTTAAGTCAACGATGGATGTTTAAAAATGCAAAATACAAAAGGGAAAATTTTTATAAAACAAAAAAAAAATTGGCCGTTTAATTGATGAATCAGCGTTTGTTTTAAATTACGTCATTTGACTTATTAGGAATATTGTACAGAATTTATGTTACGTTTGTTTATTGAGAAAGATTTCGAGTAAAAAAGGAAGAAAAAGAAAGAAAAACAAAAGAAAATAGAAAGCATAAAAATTATGATATATGTAGAAAATATTAACCGAAACGCTATAGTGTCGACTTCTCAATAAATCTCTCCTTCCACTTGGATTACCTTGTTATCAATTTTTCTTTACATATTGTCGGATTACAATCCATTTTTACTTCTACATCTATTATATATGATTTGTATAAAAATAAGTTGTAAGTTTGTGTTTTATAGAATGTCCACACTTTTGTGTTATTTAATGCTTTGCCCAGTCTTCGGGGTTTGTAGAATACACCGATTGCATCTCTGCAAAGGGATAGGGCCCCTCCAACAAATGTCCTGGATATGACATTAAATAATCTGATGGTGTGGTTCCAGTTATGCTGGAGCTTTAGGGAATGGGGCGTACCATCGCTCCCAAGTCCACATTGGCCTAAAATAGTAGCAACTTATAGAGCCCTATCTATGAGTCAAATAGAACGAAACAGTGTGCTCATGCTAGATTAAACTGCTTAAAATAGAAGTTTTGACATTTAAAGTACGTACTTATGTCAAACTGAATTGTTCGAAATGAAACTGTTTTTGTATGCTAAATTGATTTGTGTGAAATGGAACTGCTTTTCACATTGAAACTGTACTTACGTAAAACTGAATTGTTTAAAATACAACTGTTTTGACATTGAAACTGTACTTACGCTAAACTGAATTGTTTGAAATTGAACTGATTTGAAATTCTGCTATGTGTGAACAAAAACTATACTTATACTAAATTGAATTGTTTGAATTAGAACTGTTTGACAAAACTAAATTCCTTGTAATAAAAATGTTTTTGACAATTAAATTGTCAACTTATTCTAAATTAAATTGTTTGAAATAGAACTGTTTATTTGTATAAAAATGGATTTGGCATTGAATATCCAAGAAGGGTTGATATGCCACAAATGCAAGCAAACAAATTTCTTTCCAATTTCTGCTTAGATAGATAGATAGATAGATAGATGTATTCATATGTGTATGTATATATACATATATATGAAGGTTAGATTTGGTTTGCTTTTATGGCATATCAACAGTTGTAGGTTATTTAATGCCAAATCAATTTATATATATATAAATTGTTCAATTTCAAACAATTCAGTTCGGTATAAATGTAGTTTTTTTTTATATACAGTTAAATATAAAACAGTTTTATTTCAAACAATTCAGTTTTGCATACTTATGTAGTTTAAATGTCAAAACAATTTTATTTCAAGCAATCTAGTTTATCATAAGTACACAATTTAGTTCTATTTGACCCATCGATAGGACCCTATCAGGTGCTACCACTCCGGGGCAGAGTGGAATAGGGAACGACGGCAATAAAGGGGTACTTCGCATTCGCCAAAGATTGTTTAGTGTCATACGTAGGAAACTCGTTTTGAGGGGTCTTACCACTCTGCAGAGATTCAGTCGGTGTATTCTGCAGCCCAAGCCGACTGGACCATGCATATATTTATACATACAAATATGTATATGTCTGTATAAATGTATATATATATATATGTATAAGTATATGTTATGTTGGTTGGTTGGTTGGTTGGTTGGGTGGGTGGATTTCAAGGCATATCAACTTTTGTAGGTTATTTAACGCCAAATCCATTTTATGTTAACAGTTCTATTTCAAACAATTCAGTTCAGAATAAGTACACAGTTTAATCGTCAAAAACATTTCTTTTCAAACTATTCAGTTTTTTCAAACAGTTCTAATTCTACTAATTCATTTTAGTATTTGTACAGATTTTGTTTACACACAGTTAAATGAAAAAACAGTTCTATATATAACAATTCAGTTCAGTGTAAGTACAGTTTCAATGTCAAAAACAATTCCATTACAAACCCTTCAGTTTAGCATAAGTACGCAGTTTAAATGTATGTACAGTTTAAATGTCAAAAACGTTTCTATATCAAGCTATTCAGTTTAATCAAACAGTTCTAATTCAAAAATTTCAGTTTAGCATAAGTATGCAGTTTAATTCTATTTAACCAATAGATAGGGCCTTATCAGGTGCTACCATTCCGGGCCAGAACGGACCTGGGAGCCCTTGTAATAAAGAGGTGCTCTGCGTTCCCCAAAGCTCCAGCATCACTGGAACCTCGCCATCAGATTGTTTAGTGTCATATCCAGGACACTCGCAGGACACTCGTTGGGTGAGGTCTTACCCCTCGGTAGAGAAGCAGTTGGTGTATTCTACAGCCCCAGCCGACTGGGCAAGCATTTATTATAAAGTGAAGGCAATGTTAAAACATTTAGTAAACCCTCATCAGTACTTTAAGATGAAGAAAGAAGTGTTGCTGGAACAATGATGGATGTTTTAATAAAATACAATAATAGGGAAAAAATAAAAATAAATATATATATATATATATATATATATATATATATATACAAAGAAAAATCATATCACCATTCAATCATTCAATGGGCGTTTTTTGTTGGTTTTTTTTGGGGAGGTGTTCAAAAAACTTTTTCGGGTTTGGCACAGGCAATGATGTTTAAAAGTATGGAACTTCTAAACTGAATTGTTTGAACTAGAACTGATCATTTGCATAAAAATGGATTTGGCGTTAAATAACCTACAAATGTTGATATGCTATTAAAACCCAACCAACCAACCAACCAACCAACCTATAATAAATTCATCTCTTGGACTACTTTGTTTTTCTTTTTTCTTCATACTGTCGGATTCATTTTCACTATTTACTTGAGTAAAACTCTAAACTAGATCTAGTGGTGAAGCTCCAGCACTGTTTCGTTGCTATTACTTCCAGTTCCACTATCACACAGAGTAGTAGTACCTATTAGGGTTCCGTCAATATTTCAAGCAGATCTGTTTCAAAATTATAAGAATTAGAAAGAAATACTTCAAACCCTCAGCGGAAAAGTCATCATCAAACCGGAATAGTTACCTGGAACTATATAATTCTGACATTAAAATTATTTGTATTAGATAAAATACTTGAAACCATATAACTGTATGTAAATTATTTGCATTAAAAGTCGTTACTTGAAATAGTTACAATAATTTTTTTACAAATGATTATTCTTATTAGTTATTTGGGGGAGGTGTTCACGTGGTCTAATGGTTAAATCGATAGGCTGCAGAATCGGAGTAAGCGACTTCGAACCCGAATCTCGCTATTACGTTCACTTTCAAACAAATACCCTTAGGAAAGGTATGAACCCCCTGATTTATCATTTGTTTGCACACAGTTAAGCGGTTTTAAGTAGAGTAAATGATTTAATATTTCTATTTGACCCTAAAAGTTTGTTTGGGTTTATGGTGTAAAATAATCAGAAATTTTTTGTCAATTATTTAAGTCATAAATTTTTTCTGGTTGGACTTGGGGTTCGAGGCAGTAACAGAGAGAGAGAGAGAGAGAGAGAGAGAGAGAGAGGCACGATGATACGGGTCACCGAGATAAAGAAGAGATAAAAGCTATAAGAACAATAATGGAGAAACGAATAGGAATGTGACGGAAGTTAAACCCAAAATCAAAGCGATGAACGCAGCAGGTAGAGCACCCTAGCTAAAAATAGAATGTATCAGCTACAATCGGCCTACGGGTGGTGATTGGCTGAAACAAACCCAAAGGGGAAGTCATTAAAGTGTGCGTGGAATAGAAATAAGAAAAAGAAGTCAGTTCTACACCGGCCACCGTGATGTGAAAACGTGCTGAAAAGTCACAGCCCCTTTTGGACTGAGCTCAGGGAAGGAGCCAACCTACACCAGCATACTTAGCCAGGCGGTCGTGAGGAAGTCTAAGTGCAAAAAGAACGAATTAACCTCAGGCGTTCCCACTGAAAGTGCGAGGAAGGAAAAATAACGAATATGAGCACCCCGGAGAACTACAACAGAAAATGACCAGGGCCCAAAAGATAATAGCAAGGTCTGTGTCTGTCTCTCTCGTCTCGCGAAGGTTCATCCTCTCTATCTAAATCAGTTGACGCATTTCATTCTCTATTTCTCTCTTTTCGACGACCACTATGAAAGGGTTGTAGCCAATAAACTTTCTCATCAAGCGAACCAACAGACGATGTTTTGTATTCGTTACTTTTTATAACAGTGCGGTTATCATGAGGTCAAACTAAAACATTAGGGTGGTGATAGGGTCCTATCTATGGGTCAAATAAAACTGAATTGTGTATTTATATTAAAATGAAAATTTTTTAAGTGAAATAGAACTGTTTATATGTATAAAAATTAATTTGACATTAAATAACCTACAATGGTTGATATGCTATAAAATGGAACCAAACACAACTTTATAAACTCCTAAAAGACAAATGATTTGAATTAATATAATTACCTACCAAGCTTTACGTAACCCAAACACATGTTGCCCAGTCAGCTGGGGCTGTAGAATACACTGACTGCACCTCTGCAGAGGGGTAAGACCCCCCCTAACGAGTGTCCTAGATATGACACTAAACAATCTGATGGTGAGGTTCCAGCAGTGCTGGAGCTTTGGGGAATGCCGAGTACCCCTTTATTGCCATTGCTCCCAAGTCCACTCTAGCCCAGCGTGGTAGCACCTGATAGGGCCCTATCTATGGGTTAAATAGAACTAACAGCATACTTATGCTAAAATGAATTGAGTAAACTGAATAGCTTGAAATAGAAACGTTTTTGACAATTAAACCGTACTTACACTTAAACTGCGTGCTTATGCTTAACTGAATTATTTGAAATAGAACTGTTTTTCGACATTAAAACTGTATTTACATTTAACTGAATTGTTACTTATAATTGCTTGAATAGTTTGAAATGGAAATGTTTTTGACAATTAAACCGTGTACTTATGCTAAATTGAACTGTTTTAAATTGAACAGATTATTTACATAAAAATGGATTTGGCGTTAAATAACCTACAAAGGTTGATATGACATAAAACCAAACCAAACCAAACACATGTCCTCCGTAATGGTACACTCAATAATACTTCTATTCGTTTTCGAGATCATGTTGCTAACAGTCGAGACTCTCTGGGCACTCTTTTAGTTTAAACCTAAGAACTCAGATTCTCCGTACCTTGGCCTCCTAGCAGAAAAATCACTGAAAAAGTAATCTATTATTTTACAATCTGGTTTATAGCGATATAGAAATAGGGTTTCTCCGGACGGTATTTTGGCTGCTCAGGTATATGTACTTCTAGTTATCAGTACAAATATTGCTTACTCAGGTACAAAGGATTAATTTGGTTCATAGCTGGATTGGAACGTGGGAAGATATTTTGATTTAGTGATTGACTTTATTGGCATGCCAAACACTCTGGGGTTATTTTATGCCGAGAGGTTCGGGAATCACGTTCATAGTATGTTTATATTTTTATTTTTTATTTGTTTCTTAATAGTTTTTTTTTTTTTGTTTTTTTTTTTTTGTTTTGTTTCACACGATGATATCAAAAACGAATAATTCTTAAACATATCTACTTGATGCAAACATGAAACTTAAACTCTAACAGGTACTCTCATTTCAGGATGGAGTGGACCTGAGAGTGATGACAATGAAGGAGTACATCACATTCCTCTGATCTTCAGAACTGGAGTCTCACCCCCAGATACTGTTTTGTGTTTAACTTTCTGCGGAGGAAAGAGTTAATGTATTCGCAGCCCTTCAAAAAAAAAAAAAAAACATCGTGAGGATGGCTGTGTCAGGTGATTACTTTCGTTCGGATTGGCCGGCCTGCCTACCTGCCTGCAAAAATCGGCATTTAAAATCTTGACTTTATTTATTTGTTTATTTATTTATCTGTTTATTCATTTATTTTTACCTCGACTTGAAAGTTAACTTCTGTCACCAGAATTTCTTTTTTCTTTTTCTTTTTTTTTTCAATGACTCTGGTGGTGTCGCTAAGGTCTCTGGCCATCATGATTGGTCATGTGTCTTTTGCCGCCATTATATTACTATACTGTCCATACCACCGACTACTAATGTCATAGTATTAACCAGAGTGGCTTCTACTGATTTCATAGCCGTTGTCATTGTGTTGTGTTTTACTTTCTCGCTTGTGCGAACATCATGTATGATCGTCCTGTTCTTCTTATTTTTACATCTCTTCTTTCTCTTTTTCTTCTTCTTCTTCTTCCTCTTCTTCTTCTTCTTCTACTTCTTCTTCTTCTTATTATTATTATCATTATTAGTTGTAGTTGTCGTAGCAGTAGTGGGATTACCCGTGACGTAATGGCTCAAGTGCTGAACCTCTACATCCAAGTAAGCGAGTTATGCTATTTTGTCACTGTCGGGCTCATACCTTCGGTAAAAGTAGGAACCCTCTTATACCCCGCCCTGTAGATATGGATTAAATAGTGCCCACAAAATGTCCTTCTACAAAGGATAACATTGACATTAAATAACCCAGAAAGGTTGATTGGTCATTAAAAACAGAAACCGACCAAGTAGTAGTAGTAGACGGTTGTCTTGGTGATATTGTTGATGTTTTCAGAGCGAGAGAAATGACCAAGGAATTAACAGTGAAGGCGTCTGTAATTAATGTCCGCTGAAGATCTCGTGGAGGAGGTGGGGGTGCGTCACGGTTATCGTCATTGAAAGAGGAAGAGGCTAACCAAGTTCAAACCCTGAGCCCAGCAGTTTCGGTTGTAATAACCTTCTTCAGGACTTTATGTTATGAATTTTTTCTCCTGTTTTTTCTTCAAACATCCATTGCTATTTTAATATTTTTCATGAGGTCAAAGTCCAGAAGAAGGTTATTACAACCGAAACGTTCAACGTTGACTTTCATAATGAATTCATCAAATTTTGGAGTATTTGTTTTTTCTACTTTTCTTCATAGATAGATATAGATCTATAGATTCAATGTTCAAATTTATATAATATAAAATTATATATATATATATATATATAGAGAGAGAGAGAGAGAGAGAAAGAGAGAGAGAGAGAAAGAAAGAGAGAGAGAGAGAGAGGCTATTTTCTCTGCCAAATCTGTCTTTGATCATTTCTTCGTATGAGTCGTTTTACTTTTGGATGGAATGAATTTACGAAGGCACCGTATTTTTCCGAAGTACTTTCTCCCCCACTCCGCCTACGTGTCTCATCTTCGGGTGATGAAATGACAAACCCAATAACGAGTCATATACGTTTATATAAACCGTAAGAGGAAGAAATAAAACACGTATAGCACATTTCTCGCTAATCCTTCATCATCATCATCATCATGTCGTGCCACGAGCACGGATATCCCTGATCCTCTCTCGCCACTCCTCCCTATCACTCATCGCTTATAGCAGGTCTTCAGGGCTACAACCTGTATCCTCACATAGCTGCTGTATGTATATTCGTGCTGGTCGTCCTGCTTTTTTTGGCCATATGTGGGGGTCCATAGGAGCACATCACTGATGAGATTGTCCTTGCTTCTCCAGCAGTGTCCTGCGTGTCTGGTTCGTCTAACTTGTATAGTTTTCGTGATGGGAGGTAAGTGGCCGTACAGTTGGTGTCTTGTGGGGTTTTGCCGCCAGGACTTGTTCAATATTGCTCTCAACATTCTTGTGTAATTGCCGTCTAGCTTCTTCTTCAGCCGTTTAGTTAGCGTCCAGGTTGTGCATCCGTATAGCAATATCGATACGACTGCTGCCTGGAAGAAACTGCGTTTCATTTTATCGGTCAGGTCTGATTTCCATTTGATCGATAGCCTATCAATAGCTGTGCACGCTTTCGTTAGTCACGTGTCGATGTTTTTTTCGGTTGATGAGACGCTGCTTCCTAGGTAGGTGAATTTGTCTACTAGTTTCAGAGAGGTTCCGTTTAGTAGTGAAATGTCGCTTGTTTGGTTGTAACACATATATTCAGTTTTGAGTGCATTGACATGGAGGTCAATGCCTGCGGCAGCTCGTTCCCAACTATGCAGTAGTGTTTCGGCTTGGTTGGGTGTATTTGCCAGTATCGCTATGTCATCGGCGTAGTCGGCGTCGGTAATTGTTTTTGCGGGGGTACCTTCTGCTTCTTTTCTTTGTCAGCTCGAAGCCATTTTCTCTGATTTTGTCGATCGACTTGCCAATCCTTCCTTTCGCAAAATTTTCTTCCTTATGTAAATGTACATCTCGTTCGCCAACAAGAAACTATATAAGATTTTATACATTATTAATACATATCTACCTTCGCGATTTTCTTAAATCATTCCACGAAAGAGAAATATTTCATATAAGAATTTGATACATGCAAAACAATACGAAACCTTCAAATTTCTTGTAATGTCTTAAAATGTCTTTTAATGTCTAATTTTATATTTTTCTTTTTTCTTTTAACGTCTTATTTTCTAATTTTCGTTAACAAAAAAAAGAAAAGACTTGCATAGTTTCAATGAAAAAAATAAATTCAGAGACAACTTTTTCGAATATTTTTTTGCACAATGGAAATCTATATTCCTGTATCACTATTTCGTTTCCTTAATCTTATTTTTATATGTGCTGGCCTTTCGTTTCGTTTTATTTGTCGTTTTTACTGGCAATCGAAGATTCTAAATATAACACTTTAATAATTGAAATTTAAAAAGTTTAAGTATTTTGCAGATTGATAGACAGGAATAAAAAAAAATTGACAAATGAATATTCTTATGTATGTTGGTCGGTATGCAGTATAAATAAGAAAAGATTGAACAGCTTGATACATTGTTTGTTTGTTTATTTAGTTGGTTGGTTGATTTTTATGGCATATCAACATTTGTCAGTTTTTTAATGCCAGATATATATCCGGAAACTCAAATATACATTAGATCGTGGATAAATATGAAAATTTTGAGAGAATAAGGGTGAATGTCAACTGTCTGATATATATGAAAATTTTGCGAGAGAAAGAGAGTGAATGTCATCTATCAGATAGATAGATAGATAGATAAAACAAATATGATAGCTATGAACTGATAGATAGAAACTCATGACAGCTATAAACAGAAAGAAAGAAAGAAAGAAAGAAAGAAAGAAAGAAAGAAAGAAATATGATCGCTATGAACGGTGATAGATAGATAGATAGATAGATAGATAGATAGATAGATAGATAGATAGATAGATAGATAGATATTAACAGACTGATATGTTAATGCAAAGGTTGATAGATATTAACAAACATAGATAGATAGATAGATAGATAGATAGATAGATAGATTCTATCTATTTATCTATATATCTATGTAAAATCACACCGAAATAGTTGCGTTTGCTATCTGTGAAGCAGGACATCATTTACGATCTATTAAACAATCATCTATTTCATACCATTGTTTGAATAGCCACAAAATATTTCAGGGTTCTAAAACGTTTATTTCTCAAACTTCGGGTCGAATACGTCACATTTTCGTCATCTATCAAAAGTAAAACGTGAGCTGTATTTAACCGTCTTTGACTAATAACAAATCACTATCCAACATAAACTTGGTCGAGGTTAAACATAATTCCGATTGAATTGATTGAACTTACAGGCTATAAGATTATCGAAGGTCTTTCTCTTTGCACCCGTAGACAGAAGGGTATGACCTTATTATCTTTCGTGAAATCCCTGTAAACTGTGATTGGTTGGTTTCTTTGTTGGTCTGGCGTTCATTTGTGTTTCTTCGATTTCTTCTCTACTATTGTTTTGTTCGTGTTAGATATTACTCTAGAAGTTACGCCAAAGTAGACCTCAAGATTGGCAGGTTAACTATCAACGTGTGGGCCCCTATAAATAGATTGATGTGTTCATACGGCTTTTAGATAGATAGATAGATAGATAGATAGATAGATAGATAGAAAGGAATAATTATATGTGTGTATATACATAGATATATATATAGCGAGAGAGAGAAAAAGAATAATCAAATAGATAGATTGATAGATAGATGTGTATACATACATATATATATATATATATATATATATATATATATATATATATATATATATATATATATTGTGAGTGTGTGAAAGAGATAGCGAGAGAGAAATAAAGAATAATCATATATATATATATATATATATATATATAGATTGTTAGATAAGCAAAATTAATTGATAGATTGATTGATATGAAAAAAAACTAAATTAACAATATACAATCTGGAAAGCCCCCCCCCATTTCATTTTTACGTACACATGGGAAGTAGCATGATGGACGTAAAGGTATGCGAATAAACCCTCTCACGGCCAAATGCAATGCCTAACCTGGTCCTGGACGTATGTGTCTCGCAGCTTAACGCTCAGGATCGTCAGTTCGATCGGGGAACTAGTGCTGCTCATCTATAAGAGTGGCTTCTATAGATGAGAATAAAAACAGCCATCGGAAGATAACCATGACCCACACTCAAACCACATACATAAACCACATACCACATACATAAACCGCATCGCTCTTCGCGCAGGTAAAAAAGGGGCGCGTCCTGCTGAAAAATCAGCTACAGAGCTCAGACAACAAAAACTACTAAAATGCAAACAAACAATTCAAACAGCGACATTTAACGTTAGAACCTTAAATAGAATAGGTCAACAACCGGAGCTGACTGCATCGGCCGTAGAACATAAGATAGACATAATATGCATCCAAGAACACAGATACACGCACACCGAAGATATCAAATATCACGATACTGGCAATGGATAGAAACTAGCCATTGTATCAGCATGGAAAACTCTGTCAATGCCACAGTATGAGGTGTAGGAATGCTTATAAGACCAAGAGCGTTTAAAACATTCAATAGCATCGAGAGAATACAACCTAGGATGATGGCAGCTACTTTTAATGGCAATCCCAGAACAACAATCATCTCCTGCTACAGCCCTACCAATGTTAGTGAAGAAACTGAACTAGTCGCCGTCTACGATGAGCTATCCTCTCTTGTGCGCAGCATTCCGAAACACAACGTGCTAGTCATTGGCGGAGACATGAATGCCCAAATCGAGAAAACGGGAAAAACGGAAACAACAAATACAGCCTACACAACATGCCAAATAGAAATGGACAACATCTAACAGATTTCATGATAGAAAATAGATTAACATGCCTCAATACAAACTATCAAAAAAGGGAGGGAAAATTATGGACCTTCACATACGCGAACAATAGTAAAGCACAGATAGACTACGTCTTTATAAACAAGAAATGGAAAAATAGCGCAATGAATTGCGAGGCATACTCCTCTTTCGAGGGTGTGTCCTCCGATCACCGAATAGTCACGGCAAAAATACGACTAAGCCTACGAAAAAACGCCACACGAACAGCGACCACCAAACACTATGACTGGACCCTTCTTAACAACAGAGATGTTAAAGATAAATATGTATTAGAATTGAGAAACAGATTTGCGACACTAAAAGGGAAGACAGAAAAAGATACCCCAAATGACGAATATGAGAATTTCGTCAACGCGTACCTCGAGGCAGCAGCGAAGTTTATTCCAACAAAACCTAGAAATAAATATAGAGTCCGATGGGAAACGTTAGCTGTTAGAGAAAAACGTGCCTCCAAAAACTATCAAAAGAACCCAACAAACACAAATGCCCTAAAATTAAAAAAGGCACAAAATCAATTAGCAGGCATATATCTAAACGAACAGAAAGAATACATACAAAATCAGATAGATAAGATTAGAGACTCAGTGGAAGATTGGCAATCTAGGATAGCATAGCAAACAATAAACGAAGTGAAAAGAAGAAAGAGCACAGCCAAAGCAGAATTGAAAGCTGCAAACCAACAAGAAAGAATAAAACTGTGGAAACAGCATTTCGAAAATCTACTTGGAAACCCAGCGAAAGTTACGTTTGAACCAATCACCAGAATTAATAGTAAGCAATTGGACATTAAACTAGGACCGTTCACACAAGAAGAACTCGACTAGGTTCTTAGAAAAATTAAAAATAGGAAAGCTGTAGGGCTTGACGAGATTCCCCAAGAAGTATGGAAGACCAGACAATTCGACGACATACTGCTCCGACACTGCAACGCAGTTTATAATCAAAATCCGATAGACAGATGGATGAAGGGATGCATCATCCCCTTCCCTAAAGGGGTGACCTCGGATTAGCCAAGAACTACCAAAGTATAACACTTACATCCATAGCAGCCAAAATTTACTATGCCTTACTACGAAACCGCATAGAACCCAAAATCGACAACATCCTTGGGAAAAACCAAAATGGCTTCCGAAGAAATAGATCCACGACCTCACAAATATTGACCATCCGTAGAATCCTTGAAGGCGTACGGGCAAAAAACCTACAGACGACATTACTATTTGTCGACTTTACCAACGCCTTCAATTTCATTCACAGAGGGAAGATGGAACAAATCCTACTAGCATACGGCCTACCAAAAGAGACCGTCGCAGCAATAACGATTCTTCATAGAAACGCCAAAGTGAAAGTACGTTCACCGGATGGAGACACAGAATACTTCGACATTGTAGCAGGAGTACTACAAGGGGACACTCTAGCCCCATACTTCTTTATCATCTGTCTAGACTACGTACTTAGAACATCGATGGATAAAATCAAAGAAAACGACTTCGAGCTGACAAAGAAAAGAAGCAGGAGGTACCCAGCAAAAACAATTACTGACACCGACTACGCTGATGACATAGTGATTCTGGCAAATACACCCAACCAAGCCGAAACACTACTGCAAAGTTTGGAACGAGCCGCCGCAGTCAGTGGCCTCCATGTCAAGGCACTCAAAACTGAATATATGAGCTTTAATCAAACAGGCGACATTTCCATACTAGAGGGTACCTCTCTGAAACTGGTTGATAAATTCTCCAACCTAGGAAGCAGTGTCTCATCAACCGAAAAAGACCTCGACACGCGGCTAACGAAGGCATGAACAGCTATCGATAAGCTATCCATCATATGGAAATCAGACCTGGCCGATAAAATGAAACGCAGTTTCTTCCAGGCAGTGGTCGTGTCGATACTGCTGTATGAATGCACTACTTGGACCCTAACAAAACGGCTGGAGAAGAAGCTCGACGGCAATTATACAAGAATGCTACGAGCAATATTGAACAAGTCCTGGCGGCAACACCACACAAGGCACCAACTATACAGCCACCTGCCTCCCATCACGAAAACTATCCAAGTTAGACAAACCAGACATGTATGACACTGCTGGAGAAGCAGGGACGAGCTCATAAGAGATGAACTCCTATGGACCCCCTCATATGGCCGAGCAAAAGCAGGACGACCAGCTCGAACATACATACAGCAGCTATGTGAGGATACGGAATGTAGCCCTGAAGACCTACCAGAGGCGATGAACGATAGGGAGAAGTGGCGAGAGAGGGTTAGGGATATCCGTGCTAGAGGCATGACATGATGATATATATATATATATATATATATATATATATATATTGGGGGAAAGAGATAAAAGCACAGAGAGAAATAGAGAGAGAGAGAGAGAGAGAGAGAGATTCCTACATACTGAATAATTCGAAATAGATAGATAGATAGATAGATAAACGAATGAAGAGACAGATATGATCAGGCATACGTGGTGCATTCAGTAAGTTTCCAGACATTTTTTGTACTGGCATTTAAAATTGTCGTAGACTCTTGAAAATTCAGTACGTTGTTGCTATACATCTTATGAGATGACTGACCAATTTTTATGATTTCAGGTACAAACGAACAAAGGGTTAAGGTTAGGGTTACTATGTTGATGTTTTAAGGGAGTTCAGGAAGCAATTCCGTCGGAAGGGGCCTGCACTCTTCAAATCGGGTCAGTGGCATTTCCACCTGGACAATGCACCAGTGGCCTTTCCCCCAGGACAATGCATCCTTGTCACAGACTATTTGACAAAGATGGGCATCAAGACAGTTCCTCAGCCTCCCTATAGTCCAGACCTTGCTCCCTGTGACTTTTTGTTATTTCCTAAGTTCAGAGGCTGTCGTTATGAGACTATTGAGGAGATGAAAGAGGCTGTGACGAAGGTCATTGACACGCTCACACAAGAGGATTTCTATCAGAAGTTGTTGGAACGGTACAACAAGTGCATTGCAACCGGAGGAGATTACTTCGAAGGGGACTCGAGTTTTATGTGTGTACTATCAATAAAAGTGCCCATACGAAAAAAGTCTAGAAACTTATTTAATGACCCACGTATGTTCAATTCCCACTTATTATTTATTATTTTGGTACTTTACCCAACATCGTTTCTTCTCTTTTTATCTTCAATTGTTTTTCTTCTTCTCTCCTTCCATCTCTCTCTCTCTCTCTCTCTCTCTCTCTTTCGCGCGCGCGCGCCCGCTCGCTCGCTTGCTCGATTCGCTTTATCTACACTTTCATCTCTGTATCTGTCCAAAGACAGAACAGAGACAAACAGACAGACGGTAAGAACACAGACTCCACTGCACAAGTCTTGTACTGCCATGTGATTGTTCATTGTCACCATAACAGCCGTAGAAAGCAACTAAAAATAAGAAATAAAATAAAAAAAATAAGTATCGATTTAAATGACTTCTACCATTGATTTCCCATCGAATTTTTTTTTTCATTCTCATCCTTCATTGTTGACATTAGAGTTTGTTCTATATTTTATTCCGTTTATTGTGTGTGTGTGTGTGTGTGTGTGTGTGTGTGTGTGTGTGTGTGTGTGTGTGTGTGTGTGTCTGTGTCTGTGTGATCTCTTCTCCTCTTTTAACTGAGAACAATTATTAATTTAGACGTCAAAATGGTCTGTTATTCTTGGGTCTGTTTACTTTTTTGCGAATCTGGCGGGCATCCTGAAGCCGTTGAAGTGGCCACTCGATGAAGAGAAGAAAGAAACATTGATAGGTATTATTTCGATGACTTGAAATGAATTCCAATGTTTTATTAGAGATGGGCGTGCGGGAGAGAGAGAGGGGGGAATTTGAGAGAGTGAGAAGGGCAAATAAAGGGCGTTTGGAGAAAGAAAGATAATCGTGAAGAAGAAGAAGAAGAAGAAGAAGAAGAAGAAGAAGAAGAAGAAGAAGAAGAAAGGATCAGTGAAAAAGGAAAAAATGAAAGGATAAGTAAAAAGAGAATAAGAAGTGAATAATAATAATAATAATAATAATAATAATAAGAAGAAGAAGAAGAAGAAGAAGAAGAAGAAGAAAAATGATGAGTAAAAAAGAAGAAAAAGGCTAATTAAAGAAGAAGAAGAAGAAGAAGAAGAAGAAGAAGAATGATGAGTAAAAAAAAGGAAGAAAGGATAATTAAAGAAGAAGAAGAAGAAGAAGAAGAAGAAGAAGAAGAAGAAGAAGAATGATGAGTAAAAAAAAAGGAAGAAAGGATAATTAAAGAAGAAGAAGAAGAAGAAGACTGAGTTAAGAAGAAAAAGAAAGGATAATTAAAGAAGAAGAAGTGAATGATACTCTGTTGACAGCAGCACTTAACAACGCCACAAGGACCAACAATGTCATAGCAAGAATAGACAAGACGCAACGAAATAGCAGATATAGATTATGTGGTGATAAAGACGAAACGATCAATCATATAATAAGCGAATGCAGAAAATTAGTGCAAAGAGAGTATAAGACTAGAAACGACAGGCTGGGAATTGTACAAGAAGTTTAAATTTGATCAGACGAATAAATCGTATATGCGCAACCCAGAATACGTCTTAGAAAGTGAGACGTACAGAAATCTTTGGGATTTTGAAATACAAACAGATCATCTAATCTCAGCCAGACGATCAGACCAAGGGATAGATAACAAAAAAAAAAAGAACCTGTCGAATGGTGTATTTTGCCGTTCTGACCGACCACAGGGTAATACTGAAAGGAAGCGAAAGAAGAAATAAGTACTGGGACCTTGCTCGATAACGCTAACAACTATGGAACATGAAAGTGACGGTGATACCAATTGTAATTGGCGCGCTCGGTACAGTTACTAAAGGATTGGTACAAGGATTGGAGGACTTGGAAATAAGAGGGCGTGTGGAGATTATCCAAACGACAGCATTGTTGAGATCCAGGAGAGTCCAGGAGACTTGCTGTCACTCAGACTCTAGTGGAAAACCATCTGCTAACCCCGGTGTGAAAAACTCTCTGACGAGTAAAAGAAGAATCAAGCAAGCAAACAAACAAACAAATTGATTTACAGGGTGGAACGATAAAATTGTCGTCCTAAAGAAAACGATACTACAACTTTATTTTAAAACTTTTATTGAAAAAATTAATTCAGGTAACTTGATTATTTAGTAGAGCTGACATCTATTCAATGTAGCCGCCTTCAGCCTCAATCACTGCCTCGATACGGTTCCGGAACTGGGAGCATGCCTTTTCCACAAGCGCCGGCGGGAGCTTGGCGAATACTCGGCGGTTGGCGGCAATCAAACTGGCTTTGGTGTTGCGGGAGGTCATTTTGGTGATGTTCTCGACGTATGACCAAACGCGTTCAGCGGGTTCAGGTCGGGGGAGGAGGGGGACAGTTAGAGAATGGTACAAAGTCGTAGCACTCCTTCTGAAGTCAAGCCTGGGTCTTTTGGGACTTGTGGGCCGGCGCCGAGTCCTGCTGCTACACCCAGTGTCTGCCATCGGCCACCTGATTGCACCAAGGGATAACAACACTCTTCAGCGCATCCAGGTACACTTTGCTGTTGACTTTCAACAAGATGTGAGGTGGCATGATGTGGCCCTCACTTGAAACCACACCAAAGACCATAACCGTAGCCGGAAACTTTGTTTTCATCACCCTGGACACGTCCCTGTTATTCGTGGCAATCCAGATTTGCATTTTGAGGGTGCTGGCAATGGTCCTGTTGTCATAACTTGGATCGCTTGAGAGTATGAATTGTACAGCGGCGCATCTCAGATATCGCTCGTTGAACATTGTGTCACTTTCACACATGATAGAAGGCTCCTCTCCAAACAGTAGATGGTCTGCAGCAAAAAAAAAAAAAAGAAAACCGGTTTTCATTAAACGGAAATGGAATCATGACGTCTTTTCTAGGGCGATGATTTTATCGTTCCACCCTGTAGTAAGTTTGAGTGATTTGGTCAAAACCAGACATTGTGATTTCAATACAGAAATTATTGTGAAGGTGATGATGGTTTTTTTTTTGTCGAGTTTACTGCTTTTAGTTGCAGTAACAAATTTCAAGTGTTTCTCAACAATATTTTTATGTTGTCAGTTTTATTAATTTATCATTATTTTTTGATAATTTTTCAAATCGTTTCTATATTTTGTTTTGCTTTTGTTTTTTTGGGAGTTTTTTGGTGGGTGCTTTTATATTTTATCTATTTATCTATCTTTTCAATAAATTACTACAATTTTTCGCTCTTTTAAAACTCTTAACACTCATAAAGAAAGAAAAAAAAAATTTTCAGACCATTCTCAGGGAAATGACATTTTAACACCGATGATATTACACACCCTGACTAAAAAAAAAAATGTTTTCTGGCTCTGTCCAAAAATAAATTCATAAGTTCCGTTTCTATTTTCTGCGAGAAAAATAGAAAAAAAAATGTTGCGAAATAATAATTTGCATTTGATGTCGCTAATGAGTATATATAGATACATATGTGATAAGTATGTTTGCCGTGTGCACAATGCAAGCTCGTATCAAGCAATGTGTGGGAGCGAGTTTAATTTATGTATTATGCGTGACATTACGAGATTTGGAAAGAAAAAAAAAACAATTTTACGCAGATGCCATTTTGCTTCGTTTTAATACAAGAGGAATAAAAGGTGACGTCATGCGTAACAAGGCAAATTGAAAATGTGGCTACGTTTGATTGGTTGTGTTGGACAGAAAAACCGATAGAGATAAGCAAAAAAATATTCGGAGAAAGATTGATTGATCGACGATATGGGAAGCACTTTTTTTTTTACATAAATGTGAAAACATTTAACCTGATAGGAAAATGCCTGAACGGATAGGAATGAAAAAATGGGAATTTTATATACTGATAAAAACATTAAGATACGATAGATAGATAGATAGATAAATGGATTGATAGATAGCTAGACAGACAGACAGACAGATAGATAGATAGATAGATAGATAGATAGATAGATAGATAGATAGATAGATGTAGTGGGAAAATACAGATATTAACAAACACATATATACATATATATTATGTATAAAGCCAGAAAGACGGAGGGATAACGTACACAAAGACAGATATAAAGGTTGATATGAACACTATTTGAGGGAAAATGCATATATTAACACACACTCACACACACACACATTATATATATATATATATATATATATATAGAGAGAGAGAGAGATTCAACACTCAAAGCGAGGATAGATAAAACTAGTCCTGGTAAAATACAGATATTAAAACACACAAACACACACACATACACACACACACACACACATACATATATACACACACACACACACACATATATATATATATCATGATCATCATCATGATCATCATGCCGCACCGCCAGCACGGATCTCCTTGACCCTCTCCAGCCACCCATCTCTATCGTCCATTGCTCCCGGCAGGTCTCCAAGGCTATATCCTATATCGGCACAGAGCTGTTGTATATAGGTTCTAGCCGGTCGTCCTACCTTTGCTCGTCCGTGTGAAGGGGTTAACAGGAGTACGTCGCTCACGAGTTTGTCCCCGCTTCTCCAGCAGTGTCCCGCATGTCTGATTCGTATAATTAATATAGTTTTCGTGATGGGTGGTAGGTGGCCGTACAGTTGCTGCTTTGTTAAGGAGGTGCCTCCAGATATATATATATATATAAAGTTGGATAGAGAAACAGAAAGGGAATGAACACTAGGAGCTGAAATATATATATATATATATATATATATATGTGTGTGTGTGTGTGTGTGTGTGTGTGTGTGTGTGTGTGTGTGTGTGTGTGTGTGTGTATGTGTTGCAAGAGCGAGAGGTGAAGCGAGAGAGATAATGAACAGATAGATAGATAGATAGAACCCGAGGAAAATGCAGATATAACACACGTATACATACATACATACATACATACATACATACATATGGATAAACATGTGTGTGTAGAGAGAGAGAGAAAGAGAGAGAAGGTGAAAATCTACGCTGAAAAGAAGATAGATAGATAGATAGATAGATAGATAGATAGATAGATAGATAGATAGGAATACACAGATGTTTATATACTGAATACTGAGAGAGTGATAAATGAACGCGTGACGATAGAAAGAGTCCAATATGAATTCATTTAAATTCCTTTATTTTCTTTTTTTTTTTTTTTTCGCCTTTCTGTTTGTTTCCTCAAGAGAGACAGCCATCATAAAACCAGAATGGCTTAGTATCTTCCAAAATAGATTTGGACTGAATGAGGAAGCAGAAAAAAAAGATAGCATTCCTCTACTCGTACACACCATGAATTGCCATACACATACGTTTGTGGATGCAAAACCTGAATAACGTATTTTCCCCTTATCAATATTCCACTTAGAACAATAGACAATATTTTCCTGGTTTCATCCTTGGACCCAAAGAGAATATTTCGATTCAGAATTGCTTGAAAAGTACGAAAAACAAATGTGTTCGTGCTTCAGTTATATTACGTAGATATAGAGAGGATATATATCCAACTTCTTTCCGAGTAGGATTTGACACAAGGTCATTTTATTGTGGGGTGCTATGCACTAATCGAGACTAATGCGAGACAGATGCGAAAAAATACTTGTTCCCATTGGCATTCTCTCTTTGAGGCACTTCAGGCACCAAACAATGAACTCAGTCCTGCTACAAAGTAGGGATTGCCTGGGAAGATGCCCTCCCACCTCACTGGGACCAGTCGAGTCAGATGAAACGCTACATACCACAAACGCGGGGAGCGCCCGTTGGAATGGCATATTACGTTGACCTGAAAGCGAAAACGAAAGCCCGCACGAGCCCGCTGCCAAATATGTTGATATAGAGAGATTTCTACGTACCTATCGTGTTTAACCCTGTCACCACCTCAGAATAATAATGGATTATTCCATTTTTAAAGAACAGACGGAATGTGAATTCATTTCTTTTTTTGCAAGAGAAATTCAGACGGATTACTTACGTGTACAGGTTTGTGTGAGATTTAAAAATTGACCTTGTGTCACATCCTGTTCTTGGAGAGCGGTTGGTAAATACATATATACATATATAGGTTAGGTTGTGTTATATTGTTTAATGACATATTGTTACATTATAGATCGATGAGATCGATTTTTGATATCTAGAGTAGTATTCAAATAAAGTCATGAGCCGTTAAATACATAGAAAAATACAACAGTTAAACGATATGACGGACAGCCCTTGAACTCAGGACCCATCTGAGACCACAGCTCTCATTGGATGGTTTCAGTCAGGTGCCTGAAACGGTTCAAGAGTTAGAAATATGTAAGTAAGAAGTAATTTTCTAACCTTTTTGCTTAGATATGGCTCAAGGTCATATGAATGGGGCACCGCATGAGAATCAAACTCATTCTTGAAGGTTTGCAAACAATCACAGCACCCAAGGCGCCCTGAATCATTTAGTAAGAAGCACCCGAACGGAACGGTCGAACGCTTCATCTTACTGTAGCTGATTCTCCCTTTATTCGGATGTGTAACTGTTGCGTTCTGGTTAGTGAACGCTTGTAATATTAGATAAAGGACAAACCACGATATGAGAGGAAATAGAGATATATTCTCAGGAAAAAGTATATACAATAAAGAGACTATTAGTAGACAAGAACATATGATTAGTGAATACAGAATAAAGATATAGTCCAACGATAGTATTGGCTTCCGTTATTACGGTAGCAAGTAAGGTTCGGTTTGGTTTGGCTTTTTGTCATATCAACCATTGTCGGTTATTTAAAGCCTAATCCTCTTCATAAATATGTGTCATATATATATATATATATATATATATAATTTGCTTTGACTGGTTTTTAGCGCATAACAACCATTGTTGGTAACTGAATGCCAAATCCCTTTTATACATATACATTAAATATATATGACTTGGTTTGGTTGCGTTTTATGGCATATCAACCATTGTAGGTTATTTGATGCCAAATCCTCTTTATACATATATATATATATATATATATATATGATTTGGTTTAACGTCACATCCTCTTTATACATACAACTCAAAATTCTATATTTAATGTTTAAACATCGTTTCTTTTCCTATGAATGGTATTTCTATACACAAAAAGAAAAAAACATTAAACAGAATTTTGAGTTGTTTCTACCCTTGTTGTTAATATTCTAAACCATTTGAACGAGAATTGGTCAAATTTTCAGGGTACAAAATTGATATCAATACTTCTGAAACACACTGTATCGTTTGGTTTGGTTTGGTTTGGTTTCTTTGTTTAATGGCATATCAACTCTTTGTAGGTTATTTAATGCTAAATCTATTCTCCTAGAAGAACAGTAGTGGTACTATTTAACCCATAGCTGGGAGGATAAGGGGTTCATACCTTTCCCAAGGGTATTTGTCCGAAAGTGAACGTAATAGCGCGACTGGAGTACGAACTCGCTTACTACGATTCTGCAGTCCATCGCTTTAACCATTACACCGCGAGGACACCCCCGAAACACACTGTATATCTCGAATGATACACCTTATATATTTACCAAGTATTATTATTTTACTTTTGATTTTGATTAAATCCCATCAAAATCGAAGAGGAGACATCTCCACCCGAATAGCTGGTTGCTTGAAACTAGTGGATAAATTCAAATGAAATCAATATGTGACAAGCGAAGGCCAGGACAGTCAGGATAAGATGTAACGCAATTTTTTCGAAGCAGCCGTCGTGTTCAAACTACTATATGGATGCACTACATGGACGCTGACGCAGCGCATAGAGAAAAAATTTGACTGAAATTGCACGTAAATGCAACGAGTGGTATTGAACTAATCCTGAAAGCATCATCCCACAAGACAGCAGCTGTACGGCCACTAACCTCCCATCTCAAAAACTATTCAAATCAGACGGACAAGACATGCGGGACACTGCAGGAGAAGTAAGGAAAAACTTATATGTAACGTTCTCTTTTGCATCTCTTCATACGGACGAGCAAGTGTTGAACGACGAGCTAGAACTTAATTACAACAGCTCTGTGCAGACACAGAATGTAATCTAGAGGGCCTGCAGAGTTTGTTTTGGTTCGGTTTTATGGCCCATCAACCATTGTATGTTATCTAATGCCAAATCCATTTTATACATATAGACAGTTCTATTTGAAACAATTCGGTTTAGCCTAAGTACATAGTTTAGTTCTATTTGATCTATAGATAGGACCCTCTCAGGTGCAACCGCTCCGGGTCAGAGTGGACCTGGGAAGGATGGCAATAAAGGAGTTCTCCGTATTCCCTAAAGCTTTAACAATACTGGAGCCTCACCATCAGATTGTTTAGTGTCATATCCAGGCCACTCGTTGGGAGAGTCTTACCCCTCTGCAGAGAAGAAGTCGGTGTATTCTACAGCCCCAGCTGACTGGGCAAGACCTAACAAGAGCAATGGACGATCGAGTCGAATAGAGAGAGAGAGTGGGAGAAAGAGAGAGAGAGACTCTGTGCCAGCCGCATGACATTAGGAGTAGGATTATTTTACTTGAAACATACATGGTATTGGAAAGTCCTATTTTGCTAGTATTTTCTTATTCTGTTTCGGTATTTCTTTGTCTAACTTTTTTATCCAATATCTTCCGGCTTATTTCTTCTAATTGGATTGACTTTGTTGCTTTTCTCGTTGTTTTATTCTTTTGAGTTCTAACTAGTTTTATTTCCCTTAGTATCTTTGTATCAATTTGAAGTTCTTGGATTTGTACGTCAAGTTTTATTTCCCATCCCGATGATTACCCAGTCGGCTAGGACAGTAGAATACACCGACTGCTTCTCTGGAGAGGGGTAAGACCCACCAACGACTGTCCTGGATATGACACAAAACAATGCTTGCCCAGTCGGCCGGAACAGTAGAATACACCGACTGCTTCTCTGGAGAAGGGTAAGACCCACTAACGACTGTCCTGGATATGACACAAAACAATGCTTGCCCAGTTTTCTGGGACTATTGAATACAAATACTGCTTCACTGGGAGGAGTAAGACTCTCCCAACAAATGTCCTGGATATAACGCAAAACAATGCTTGCCCAGTTGGCTGCGACTGTAGAAAACACCGACTGCTTCTCTGGGGAGGGTTAAGAACCTCCCCACAAGTGTCCTAGATACAACACAAAACAACCCTGGCCCAGTTGGCTAGAACTGTAGAATCTACCGACTACTTCTCTGGAGAGGGGTAAGACCCTCCCTCTAACGAACGTTCTGGTATATGACGCTAAACAATCCCTGCTTAGTCGGCTGGACTGTAGAATACACCGACAGCATCTCTGCAAAAGGTAAGACTCCCCCCAAAGAGTTTCCCGTATATGACGCAAAACAATCCTTGCCCAGTCAGCTGAGACTTTAGAATACACCGATTGCATCTCTGCAGTGGAGTAAGACACCGATTGCATCTCTGCAGTGGAGTAAGACACTGTCCTGGATATGACACTAAACAATCTCATTGTTAGGCTTCAGAAATGCTCGAGCTTTGAGGAATACGGAGTGTACCTTCATTGCTATTGCTCGAGGTCCACTCTGACGGTAGAGATCACGGTATACACTGCTTATGAGACCTAATAAGGTCGAAACAGCTGTCCAGTGTTTCCGTATGTCGTGCGTAAGTGTTCGCCAGATTTTCTGGTCATTGTAATTCAGTTCACCATATAATTCCTCTACTTAAAAAAAGATGTATATCTATATCCTTGCCCTTGAGGTCTTGATAATTACGCTGATGCGTATTTCTAATCCTCTTGGGAAGGCGTGGCCCTGGAGGTGACCGTGTCCTCTGTAATTCAATATTATTCCTCTACTTAAAAACGGAAATGTAGATCAATAAGATATCAAGTCAACATTACTCAGTTAAACAGTTCCATGTATCGTTATGTATCACTAACGATTCAATTAGATATCAGCTATTTGTTGGCTCATTTTTTAAGTTTCAAACAATTATATTTGACCAATAAATAACACTTTATCATGTATTGACACTCCAGGCTAGAATGTATCTACGAGCAATGGCAATAAAGATTGTTTACTGCCATTATCAGGACTCTCGTTGATGGATTCTTACTCTTCTGCAGAGATGCAGTCGGTGTATTCGACAGCCTCAGCCAACTGGGCTACCAGGGTATTAGTCCGAAAGTGAACGTAATAGTGTCTCAATACAGCACGTTAGACACCACACCATAAAGACTTCCGCTACAACGTAATTGTCTCCTTAAAATCCTTTATGTAAACCATCAAAAAAAGTTTTGAGGGTGTATCTATCTATGGACGATATTTGTCTCCTTAAAATCCTTTATGTTAAATTACCAAAAAAGTTTTTTTAGGGTGTATCTATCTATGGACGATATTTGTCGCTTTAAAGTCCTTTATGTTAAACTACCAAAGAAGTTCTTAGGGTGCATCAATCTATGGAAATTTACTAAGCTTTTTGCTTAGATGTGGCACAAGGCCATATGGAAGGGGCACCCAATGAGACTCGAACTCACTCGTGTAGGTTTGCTAGTCGTGCTTGCTAACCATTACACCACCAGAGGCGCCTGGGTGCATCTATCTATGGACGATATTTGTCTCCTTAAAGTCCTTTATGTTAAACTACCAAAAAAAGTTCTTAGGGTGTATCTATCTATGGACGATATTTGTCTCCTTAAAGTCCTTTATGTTAGACTACCAAAAAATATTTTAGGGTGTATCTATCTATGGACGATATTTGTTTCCTTAAAGTCTTTTATGTTAAACTATCAAAAAAAGGTTTTTAGGATGTATGTATCTATGGACCATATTTGTCTCCTTAAAGTCCTTTATGTTAAACTATCAAAAAAAGTTTTTAGGGTGTATATATCTACGGACGATATTTGTCTCCTTAAAGTCCTTTATGTTAAACTAACGAAAAAGTTCTTAGGGTGGATCTATCTATGAATGATATTTGTCTCCTTAAATTCCTCTATGTTAAACTACCAAAAAATATTTTAGGGTGTATCTATCTATATACGATATTTATCTCCTTAAAGTCCTTTATGTTAAACTACCAAAAAAAGGTTTTTAGGGTGTATGTATCGATGGGCGATATTTGTCTCCTTAAAGTTCTTTATGTTAAACTACACAAAAAAGTTTTTTGGGTGCATCTATCTACGGACGATATTTGTCTCCTTAACGTCCTTTATGTTAAACTACTAAAAAAAGTTTTTAGGGTGTATCTATCTATGGATGATATTTGTCTCCTTAAAGTCCTTTATGTTAAACTATCAAAAAAAGTTTTTAGGATGTATCTTTCTATTGACGATATTTGAAATATCATAACATTCTTTGTTTTTATGTTATTTAACATCAGTGTTCCGAAAGAGTCTGTTTTTCTTTATTTTTGAAGTTTATAAAGAACAAATATCAAAAATAGATACATAAATAAAAATAACAAATTCAAAATAAGAAATAAGAAATACCAGACAGCGATATACAAAGAGTATCGTAATCGAGTTCGTACTCCAGTCGCGCTATTACGTTCACTTTCGGGCAAATACCCTTGGGAAAGGTATGAACCCCCATATCCTCACAGCTATGGGTTCTTGTAGGAGAACGGCTTTGGCATTAAATAAGCTACAAAGGTTGATATACCATTAAACAAAGAGAGACAAAGAGTATCGTCCATAATACCAAACAAATTAAAGTCTTACAAATATCATGTTAACCAGATCATAGGACGGCTTCACTTTGAGTAAACGACTTTGTTATTTAGACAAAGTACTTTTGTCACTACAGGATCCACTTCCATCAGATGCTTAAGTAATTGTTTTGACTTTGAACATCCCGTATTAAATATTGTTTAATCTACTTAAACTTACAAAATCCAAAGCAAATTTATATATATATATATATATGTGTGTGTGTGTGTGTGTTTGAGAGATCGAGCGAGCGAGCGATAGAGAGATGAGAGAAAGAGAGATACATTCACATACACATAGATAGATAGATAGATAGATAGATAGATAGATTCAAGTTGAGCAAACAGAGTCAATGACGTTTGATCTGATGATCCCATAGGAGGGTAAATGGCAATCACCTAGCGCCGTTGACTCGGTGTCTATTTTACTCTCTCTCTCTCTCTCTCTCTCTATCTATCTATCTATCTCTCTCTCTCTCTCTATATATATATATATATACGCACACGCACATACACACACAAACATACAAAGTCACATAAGTGGGGTGTAATGGTTAAAGAGATGGACCTAAATCGTAGCAAGAAAGTTCGAATTCCAGTCGCGCCATTATGTTCACTTTCGGACAAATACCCTTTGAGAAAGGTATGAACTCCACGTATCCTCCCTGCTAGGGGTTAAATAGTACCAATCCTATTCTTCTAGAAGGATGGCTTTGGCATTAAATAACCAACAAGGTGCCCGTGGTGTAGTCGTTATCGTCGTAGGAAATGGACACGGTGACACGAGTTCAAATCCCGGGCGAAACATAGCGTTTCACATAGCACTAATATCCTTGGGAAAGGTAGGAATCCAATTATTCTCCCACCAGCTATGGACAAATAGTAGGGCAGACTAGGTTCTTCAGCCTTGGTGAGGCAACTAGTCTAGGAGAAAGAAAACTCTGATTTCAAACTCCGCTTAAAAATTGCCCTTGTGTCATATCCTGCCCGAGCGGAGGTGTTGGTAAATATGATTAAATAACCAACAAAGGTTGATATGCCATTGAAGACAAACCAAATCAAACACACACACACATACATACACACACTTAGATATACACACAAATACATACACACACACACACACACACACACACACACATATATATATATATATATATATATATATATATATATATATATTAAAAATCTCTGGGTTTGTTTATAACCAAAGTATATGTTTGGTTTGGTTTGGTTTGGTTTGGTTTCTCTGTTTGATGGCATATTAAAATTTTTAACTGTGTACAAACAAATTAGCTCTAACTTTTTAAAAGGAAAATTGCAAACAATATATATATATATATATATATATATATATATATATATATATATATATGTATATATATATATATATATTACCATTTAAGAGAGTGAAAAAGATTAATGATGTTAAATTAAATGGTTGGTGTCCCATTTGAAACTATTTAACAGTATACTAATAAATGATTTATTGTAAATAGAATTGTTAATGTTTGATAGAAATACTTGAAACCATTTACCTGTGTGCAAACAAAGGAGCCCTGGCTTGTTTAAAAATGGTCTCTCCAAAATACGCGTTT
The DNA here is from genome assembly GCA_963585895.1 of Sepioteuthis lessoniana. NCBI lineage: Eukaryota > Metazoa > Mollusca > Cephalopoda > Myopsida > Loliginidae > Sepioteuthis > Sepioteuthis lessoniana. The sequence goes on along the minus strand of OY757913.1, from coordinate 93,964,522 downwards.
ACAAATCTTATATATATATTTTTTTCTTCTTAGTTAAGACTTACTTCTTAGTAGGATTTTATCTGTTATCTTGATCCAAACCTGGCTCAGTGCGTGTGAGTGTACTCCTACAAGATATAGAATAAAGACAAGCTTGTGGTATGTTTACCTTTATAATTCGCCGCAACTGGGAGGGAAGTGACGTAAGTCGTTTCTCATTGGCCAATACCATTTTAAAAACTCATTAGCAGTAGCATTTAAAAAAAAATATTTTCTTTTGAAGTGTGAACAGTGTGATTTTGCATACTTGACGTATTTTTACAGCAGGATCGCCGGCTTGAACAATAGTTTCGGTAGGGTCGCTTGGGAGGGCAAGTATGATGTTGGAAGACCTGAATCTTGTAAGGACCCCAAGAATATCACTGGGGGTGTCCTCGTGGTGTAATGGTTAAAGCGTTGGACTGCGGAATCGTATTACGCGAGTTCGTACTCCAGTCGCGCTATTACGTTCACTTTCGGGCAAATACCCTTGGGAAAGGTATGAACCCCCTTATCCTCCCAGCTATGGGTTAAATAGTACCATTACTGTTCTTCTAGGAGAATAGATTTGGCATTATATAACCTAAAAAGAGTTGATATGCCATTAAACAAACAAACAAGAACATCACTGACAAGGCGATTCTGCGTTCTTTTTTAAATGTGTGACTACAACATATATATGAATAAATAGGATTTGGCATTAAATAACTTACACGGGTTGATAAGCCAACCAACCATCTGGGCCTTAAATATTACTGAATCTCGTTTGTTGTACGTTCATATTTACATTTTTGTGATTCTTAAGAAGTTTTTATTTTTATTTCAATTCTACTTGTTTACTAGGGATTTTTATTGGGGAAGGAGGAGCTCCCTCCCCTACACCTCGGTGTTGTAGCCATTGAAAAGGGAACCTTCGGGTCACCCTCGACAACGGTCGCCAACTTTATAGGCTACTTGAAACCATGTACCAATGTGCAAGCCAAATCAAATAGAATGTTAATTACTTGAAACCAAAAGATTATTAGTATTAGATAAGAATACTTGAAACCACACATATGTGTGCAAATTATTTGTATTGAATAGGAATACTTGATATCCTATCACTGAGTGCTAAAAGAAAAAAATTCATAAAAATCAAATTTCGGCCTTAAATAACCCATAAGAAATTGATATGCCATAAACGAAACTATAAAATAGCCCGTGAACTGTTTAGAATATGGTTAGTATATAACATCTGGCATATGGTTCAGAGTAAATATAACGCTCAGTCTTTGTTGTATAGTGGTTCGTATCACGCGACTTCCGGTATCGCGGAAGTATAAAAGACGCTGTGTCTCTCCAGCACGGAGAAGCAGAAAGAGAAGCAGAAAGAGAGACAGAGACAGCTCTGAAAGGACGTCGATCAGTGGTGAGACCAACTTCGGACGCAACACCAACAGCGCAAGACGTATGATACTAGTCGGACTGTACCACTTGAGTTAATAAATAATTAACTTTATTTCACTGTGTATCTTTTCCTTACCACGATACGGCAGTCTTAGATATCGGGCATATCGTACAAAGTAAAAGCAACGCTCAGTCTTAAAAATCGGGCTCATGGTTCAGTGGAAAAATATCGCTCAGTCGTTAATATCAGGCTTATGATAAAACGTAAAAGTTACGTTCAGTCTCAAATATCGGGCTGATATTACGAAGTAAAAATAACGCTCAGTCTCAAATATCGGACAAATAGTACAGAGTAAAAATAATGTTATATAATTAAGGAATGATTTTTTATATTAATCATTTTTTGTTAATTATATTTTATCATTCAGTTTGGTTAGGCTTTGAAATATTCGGGTTAAGAGTTCAGGTGCATAGTCATTGGATACAGTATTACACTTGCGCGCAAAGGACATGACAATCAACATTGTCATAATAAACCCCAGACAGGAAATAGAGCTGGGGTGTGGATGACGTCATGCCCAGAAGAGATGGTCCTGAGAATTTGAGGATTTTGAAGAGTCAGTTGAGATTGGACCATTTGGGATTCGGTTGTTGAGAGTTGGGTTTGGGCCGTTGATGATGTAGTTGTGTTTTTCGGATCTGTACAGACAGAGATCTTTAACATCACAAGATGTGCCGCGCGTTGGGGATGGTTAGCATAGTAAGAATTGTGTCTCTCTCCTCGTGTCGAAAAACCGAAGTCAGAAACTAATAAACCGTTCGTACCTGAAACAAGAGAGTCCGCCTGTGTTTTGTATTTGTGTATGCATTATATTACAGTTGTGATTGATATCAATGTGGTTGTGGTATACAACAATAATTCTTAGTTCTAAATGTCGAATTTAAGGGTTTAAAGGGTTAATTTTTTCTAATCCTAATAAGGGTTTTTATTTGTTCTCGACTTGTTATAGAAAATTCTTTGTCAAGAAATGTCGGTCGTATAATGGAACATTAGTGAAACTCTAAAAAAAAAACTGCAGAAAATAATAAACAATGCAGACAGCATAAGATTATATCTTTTTCTTTGTTCAAAAAGTTTTGTCAGTTGAGTAAAAAATAAAATAAAATAGAATTTCTTAAATTTGGCTTTATTCAGCTTCGGTTTTGTACTATCTCAAAAGTAATAATTTGTTGTCTACTCATATGCAGATGCATGCATTGTCATAACGACGACACAAGAAAGACGAGCGACACAGTTCTTTAGAAAAATATACCTCTCACTTTATTTGAAAGGGTTGTGTGTGAGAGGAAGTTGAGGACCGAACAGAACTGCCACACATTGACCTCCCCACTCTTATGGCCATCTGTGTTTCTTTCCCGTTCTCCACGGTTGCTCAACCGGATGCCCGGGGGCCCAGCTCCCTGCTGAGTGCTGGCTTTCTCTACCGCATCTTGTCACCAACTAACTGACTTCCTGTCATCACCGAGTTATATAATAGTCCAACCGCCCACTCAATATATCCCCATAACTGGCCATCGGAATATGTACTTCCGCGTCTTTGGAATGGCATGTTTGATCGTCATCAAGCGGAAATAACTGTCATGCAGTTCACAGGTCACTCTCTTCCGGTGCATCAGTTTGTGATTGTACCGTGGGATTTTAACCCTGTCCCATATTGTCAGCCAAACTCACTCACGCCAATGGAATATGCACTTCCGCCGTCTTTGGGATGGCATGTTTGGCGGGGTCGGAGGTCAATATACAACAAATTTCTACATGGTGTTCACTTACTTATGGACCAAAGCGCGAACTCTGCCATTACATTCTGTCGCTTAAAAGAAAAAGAAAAGATTTTTCTGACGTATATCTATGACGAAAACCAAACTATAACAGTTACAGCTTGGTTTGGTTTAGTTTGGTTTTATGGCATATCAACCACTGTTGCCAAATCTATTTTATACATATAAACAGTTTTATTTCAAACAATCCACTTGCACAAAAGTACACAGTTTAATTATCAAAAATAGTTATATTTCAAACAAATCAGTTTAACCTAAGTACACAGTTTAAATGTCAGAAACAGTTCTATTTCAAACAATTCAGTTTAACATAAATACGCAGTTTAGTCATATTTAACCCATAGATAGGATCCTATCAAGTGCTACCACTCCGGGCCAGAGTGGACCTGGGAGTATCATATCCAAGACACTAGTTAGGAGGTCTTCCCCCTCAGCAGAGAAATAGTCAGTGTATTCTACAGCCCCAGCCGACTGGGCAAAGGAAACCCGGTGCTTTCAGTACGACTTGATGATAATGATGATGATGATGTACTAACAAGTACACATTCTGATTTAATAATATTCATTTATAGGCCCACATTGAGAATCTCATTTTTACGCAAGTTGTAAAAGATATATTCTGTTGACAAAGGTTAACTGTGGCACTGAAAAATAATTTTATTTTTGTTAAGATAACCTCACGCAATTCGGTAAAAAAAATAGAATAAAAATAAAGAGAAGCTTTTCAAATAAACAAAAAAAAAAGGCAGATTAAGTTGATCCGTGATCGAGAAAGGCTTTTGATTTGTCTGACCTGCATGACTTCACTGTTGAGTTGCGCTTAATTTTGTTCTAAGCCGGAGAGAAAAGTTTCGTTGATTGAAAGTGACTTTGAGCCGAGCTCGACGCTGACCTGTTTTGACTAGAATCCATTATTCGCCAAGCAATCTCGGATCAAAAAGTCGAGGTGAGGTTGAATTTACAGCCGCGAAAAGCTAAATTGCACCCGGCGCTGAGAGGAAGTGATTTCTCGTCTCAAAGAGCGTCGATTTAAAAGCTAGCTCATTCCGTGTTTCGATCAGTAATTGAATCATGAAAGACCCGGATGTTCGCGGAATCAGGAGACCTGCACCGTTGAAGATATTTCCTTGCTTTTATTGTCCGACGATTGATAAAATTGTTGCTGCTGATAATAGTGCTATCGCTGCTTCTCCGAAATACTCGTAATTGTTTTGTCACGGAAGCAGCCATACGAAATATTATCATAGTGCAAGGCAGAAAGTAGCATTATTTCATATGCCTGCAGGCTTCAGTGTGAGAGCGATAGTTTGCTTTAGTTTAATGGCATATCAACCATTGTGGGTTATTTATTTCCAAATATATTAGGTATGTTGAAATGATAGATTGCGGGGAATCTGATAATATGATGGAAATATGTGGAAAGTTGAATAAATCAAACATTTAAAACCGATTTAGAGGCACGATATTTTTTACGTTTGAAAAACTTCTTATTTCCCAGTCGGCTGGGGCTGTAAAATACATAGACTGCTTCTCTGCAGAGGAGTAAGACCCCACTGCCAACGAGTGTCCTTGATTTAACACTAAACAATCTCTTCATGAGGTTCCAGTAATGCTGGAACTTTGGGGAATGCGGGAATTCTAATAATTTTCAAATCGATCTATTTCAACCAGATGAGACCCTAAAAGATGCTACTACTCCAGTGCCGACTGATGTCTACAAAAGGACGACTCCACACTCTCACAGCTCGAGAACTGGGGTCTTACAAACGGATGTAGTTTAACGTCGTAATCATGAAGCCCTTTTTTAGGGTCTAAATACGCCAACTTTACCTTCTGCAAGGGATGAACTTGACGTAATCTAAGCTTTACTGAGGTTATGAATAAGCTTTTAAAGGCATGTTAAGCCGTGTAGGGTTATTTTATGCCAAACTATAAGCAAATCAAGTTCATTATTTACTTGTCCAGTCAAAACTAATTAAATATGTTGTATAGCCATATCAATCACAAACGTTATACTTATGCAAAAACACAATAGGCAGACTCAAATATACAGGCGATTCCGTTGTTCACTCACGAACGTTTATTAACTACTTGACTTCTGAGATCGGTTCTTCGACATGAGGAGAGAGAGTGACACAATTCTTAAATCTTTTGTAACCATTCTGTACTAACAAAACTAACAATGCCTATTCAGACCCCACCAACGTGCAGCGCATCCCGTTGTGTTTAAGATCTCTGTCGGTAGAGATCTGCAGAACTCCATGGTCATCGCTTCCGGGCATGACGTCATTCAAACTCTAGCCTCATTCCCTATCTGGGGTTTATTATGACAATTGTGATTGTCATATCCTCTGCGCACGAGCGTAAACTGTACCCAATGTCTGTGCACCTGAACTAAGAGCCGAATAGTTCAAAGCCTAACCAAATTGAATGATAAAATATAATTAACGAAAAATGATTTATATAAAAAAATCATTCCTTAATTATATAACAAGAACAATAAAAAATAAGTTGATAAAATAGAATATTACAATTTGTCTTATCACTTATTTCATCTCATCATATATATATATATATATATATATGGACACGGCGGCACGAGTTCAAATCCTGGACGAGACTGATTGCATTTCACATAGCACTAATACCCTTGGGAAAGGTATGAATCCAATTATTCTCCCTCCATCTATAGGTAAATAGTAGGGCAGACTAGGTTCTTCAGCCTTGGTGAGGCAACTAGTCTAGAAGGAAAATTCTGAATTCAAACCTGTTAAACTCCGCTTAAAAATTGACCTTGTGTCATATCCTGCCCGAGCGGAGGGGTTGGTAAATATGATATATATATATATATATATATATATATATATATATATATATATATTACAGGCCAATTGGAATAGTAAGTAGAGTATTCGCCAGTGGTCCGGGAGACCGGGTCCAATCTCTGATCAAATCATCACAAAGACTTAAAAAATGGTATTTGATGCTTACACTCAGTATTACAAGGCACGGATCAAGGGTAAAATCGAGCAATCCAGGAAAAGGAGTAGCACCCTCTCTATACCTCGATGTAGTAGCTATAGAAAAGGGTACTTTCAGGTCACTCCTGATTACAATCGGCCAATTTACTAACTTATGTAATATATATATATATATATATATATATATATATGTGTCTGTGTGTGTGTGTGTGTGTGTGTGTGTGTGTGTGTGTGAGAGAGAGAGAGAGAGAGAGAGAGAGAGAGAGAGAGATCAATTAGTCTGATAAACGCATAGGCGAATAATTGACAGTTACTAATCACCGCTGACTATGTCTACACGATACTAACTAAAATATATACGCACATTGTCCCTGTTATTGGGCACTCTTTGTTTATAAATATTGCCGACTATATTATGATTAGTAAGATGTGCATGTGTATGTCAAACAGAGAGTGTGAGAGAGAGAGAGAGAGAGAGAGAGAGAGAGAGAGAGAGAGAGAGAAGAACATCAGAAGAATTTTAAAAAAAGCAGAAAATTTTTTTTTTTTTTAAATCTGAGTTAAACAATCAAAAAGGAAAATCCACATAACTCGCAAAAAAGCCTACAAGAAAATACAAAATCCAGTTACGAAAAAAAAAGGTCAAAAGGGAGAGAATGGGGAGGCAATGAGAAGAAAATGAAAAAAATACACCTACCGTTGTACGTATGAGATCAAAGGGAGGAACATCAGAATAAACAAGGTTTTTTGTGTATGTTTTTGCTCTCTCCCTATCTTCCTCTCTTTCTCTCTCTCTCTCTCTCTCTCTCTCTCTCTCTCTGTGTCTCTCTCTCTATATATATATATGTATATATAATATGATCTTGTTATGAGCAAGGTGGGCTTGGGGTCAACAGGTACACAAATGTAAGAGTTTTATTCATGAAGGTTTATTGATACTAGAGCAAGTCAAAAATTTGGCAATATATTGATAACTTATTTACTTTATTCTGCAAGCGACAACCAAACCAGCCTCGTATTCAAAGTAGAGGCCATCATGCTGCACCATCTGAAGCGACTTTTCTGACAATTCTTTGATCCCAAGCTGATGCCAGTTCTTGCACTTGATGGCGAAGAACTCATTCCCTGAAGCTTCCATCACCTTGTTTGTTGAAGTATCACGAGCACAGGAAGTAAGCCATGGATATGACTATACGCTAGGGCTAGCATCAGTTCAACTCCCTCAATTTCTTCGAGTTTATACTCGTCCTATTGTGTAAATTTGGTTATTCTCGTGAAGCGAACACCATTTGCAAAGCTATTTTACAAATTTGAAATACTTGCTTGATTTTTAAATTAGCGTCAAAGAATATAAAATACGTTGGTTTCATATAGTTTGTTTTTGTCAATTATCTCAAGGGTTTCAGCACTGGTAATCATACATTATGTTAAAAACACATTTTAATGCTATTTTACAAATGTAAAATATTTGAACACTATTTTTTTTTAATTGGCGTCAAGTAATACTGTTTTAAATAATTTCGATTATGCTTAAATTTTTGCAAATTATCTCAAAGGTTTTAGTTATTAGATAGTGTAAAGGAAATTATTCTCATGTCACAGAGACAATTTGCAATGCTATTTTACAGATCTAAAGTTTCTTGCACACATATTTTGTTGCTGTTATATAAGCGTAATAGTCGACCATAGTCGAGGGTGACCCGAAGGCTCCCTTTTCGATAGCTACTACACCAAGGTGTAGGGGAGGGCGCTACTCCATTCCCAGGATTGCTCCACTTTACCCTTGAACCGTACCTTATAATGCTGAGTGTTAAGCAAGGTGGTATCAAGTACCATTTTTAAAGTCTTTGGTATGACTCGACCTGGGATTGAACCCAGGTCTCCCGGGCCATTGGCGAACACTCTAACCGCTGGGCCAATGTCCCGGTTAAAGCGTAATAAATAGCTCAAATACCTAAGTTTCTGACTGTTTTTGAAAATATTGCAAAACTTTTCAGTCGCCTGAGTATAATTACTTCGCGTACAACTATTATACTTTTTAATCCTTTAAATCAAAGATCAAAAATTCAAAACTGAGACTCACAAGTGCGCTCCACTTGAAAAGGAACCGGAATTTCTGAAATGAAAATTACTCCCAACGAACTTCTTGCATACCCATTGCTTAATAGACAAATGAAAATTACTCCCAACAAACTTATTGCAAACCCATTGCTTAATAGACAAATGAAAATTACTCCCAACGAACTTCTTGCACACCCATTGCCTTATAAAGAAATGAAAATTACTCCCAACGAACGTCTTACATACCCATTGCTTAATAACAAATTAAAATTTCTCCCAACGAACTTCTTGCACACCCATTGCTTAATAGACAAATGAAAATTACTCATGAGCGCATACATACAAATAAACCCCAACCTTTCGAACAAAAATTAACCGTATTAATCGGTCTTTTTTTTTTAATCTTCACTCTGTCTGACGAATGTAGATAGCATGAAACACAGGATCAAATACTCTGTCATGTAATATATATATATATATATATATATATATATACATCACTATTATCACCTCTCATGGTTCTTATGATGGTTCAATAGAACCGAAACGCTATAGTGTCGACTTCTCAATAAACCTCTCCTTCCACTTGGATTACCTTGTTATCAATTTTCCTCCACATATTGTCGGATTACCATCCATTAAAAAACAATCCATATAAAAACAGTAGAATCCGAGACTGTACTCCAAACTATTGAGACAAAAGTGGCGAGTACCACTCGGAGAGTATCAGGCCAGCTCGGCATCTGACAGTCCTCTGCGGTCCTTCACCTTCATGGCCTCGGCAAAAGTATCCGAAATTGCTAAGTGGTGCTTCACTTTATTAAAATATTGTCAAATTTTTGGTTTGGTTTGGTTTTATGGCACATGAACCATTGGAGATTATTAATGCCAAATCCACTTTTATACATATAAACTGTTCTATTTTTAAAAAAATCAGTTCAGCATAAGTACAGTTACAATGTCAAAAACAGTTCTATTTCTAATAATTCACTTTCGTATAACAACACAGTTTCAATGTCCAAAAAAAGTTCCATTTCAAACAAATCAATTTAACAAAAGTACAGTTTCTATGTCAAAAACAGTTCTATTTCAAACAATTCACTTTAGTATAACTACACAGTTTCAAAGTCAAAAACAGTTTAATTTCAGACAAATCAGTTTAGAATACAAAACCAGTTTTATATCTAAGAATTCAGTTTAACATAAGTATACAGTTTTAATGTTAAAAACAGTTCTATTTCAAACAATTCAGTTTAGCCTAAGAACACAGGTTCAATTTCGAAAAACAGTTCTATTTCAAACAATTCAGATTTGCATAAGTACGCAGTCTAAATGTCAAAACAGTCCTATTTCAAGCAATTCAGTTTCGCATAAGTGCATAGTTTAGTTCTATTTGACCCATAGATAGGACCCAAAAAACTGCTACTACTTCGGGCCAGAGTGGACCTGGGAGCGATGGCAATAAAATGATTCTCCGCCTTCCCCAAAGCTCCAGCATTACTGGAACCTCACCATCAGATTACTTAGTGTCATATACAGGACACTCGTTGGGGGGAGTCTTACCCCTTTTGCCGAGAAGCAGTCAATATATTCTACAGCCCCAGCCGAGAGGGCAAACAAAATGTTTGGCTCCGTCAAGTCGTAGCATTATATAATGAAAACGTGATGTCCAAATACGGTCATGAAAAACGTATCTGGTTACAGACTTTATGGTCTATCTTTGTTTCTTTAAATTAGCAAATATCCTCGCAGACTTCTGCATGTTTAGGTGTCGATTGAGAGGAAGACCGTTAATATTATTCTTGAAAAAGGTATCCAATGGTCCTTATTATTTTTCTTTTTTTCTTTTGCGCCTGATGAGTAAAATGGCGCCAAATATGTTTGGTTTCCACCTGCGACCGGCTAGCAGAATTCTCACATGAATCAATTACTCAGTAAAACAGACGTTACGAGGAAAATCGAATGTTCGTTTCTTGGGATCTAACTCAATTTAATCATATATTTACACTCCAATTTTGGAGATCTGACAAGTGTGCAGTACCCCTTCTTTGCCATTACTACCAGCTTCGCTCTTATCATGAGTGGTAGCCCCATCTATGGATCACATAGATCTGTTTTGAAAATTATTCTTATTCGATAGGAATACTTGATGCTATATAACTGTCATTTATTTGCATGTTGATTGGTTACTTTAATTATTAACTAAGGAATATTATTATTATTATTATTGTTACTCTTAGAGAGACTTTCCCTCCAGCGTTTGCTGATGGTTTCTCACAGGAGTCTGAATGATAGCAAGTCTCCAGGACTATTCTCAGTATTCTGACCGAGATTAATAATATTGTAGTCTGGATGGTCTCTACTTGTCCTTTGATTTGTAAGTCTTCTCGTCGCTTTGGTTTGGTTTCTTTATTTAATTGTATATCAAATTTCGTAGGTTATTTAATGCCAAAGCCATTCTTTTATATGAGCAGATGTGTTACTAGCTGGGAGGATAAGGAGGTTCATGCTTTTCCCAAGGGAATTTTTCCGAAAGTGAACGTAATGGCGTGACTGTAGTTCGAACTAGCTAAGATTCTGCAGTCCGGTGCTTAAACCACCCCACCAAGCAGACACCCCCCTTTCGTCGCTTTATCAATTCTTTGGAGATTGTTGCAAGCGCGCCAGTTACTGCTGGTATCGTCGCCACTTTCATGTTCCATAGTTTTTTGGTTTTTTTTAGTTTTCTATCAAGGTGCCCGTGGTGTAATTGTTATCATCGTAGGAAATGAACACGGCGACTCGAGTTCAAATCCTGGACGAGACTGATTGCATTTCACATAGCACTAATACCCTTGGGAAAAGTACGAATCCAATTATTCTCCCTCCAGCTATGGGTAAATAGTAGGATAGACTGGGTTTTTTCAGCCTTGGTGAGGCAACTAGTCTAGGAGAAGGAAAACTCTGAATTCAAACCTGTTAAACTCCGCTTAAAAATTGACCTTGTGTCATATCCTGCCCGAGCGGAGGGGTTGGTAAATAGGATCAAGGTCTTGATATTTATTTCTCTTTTTGATGTCTTAATTTTCCTTTTTGATCTGCCGGTGGAAAAACAAACGACTATTACTGAATAGAATTAATTACTTTAAAACATATGAGTATTTTTATTAGATAGGAATACTTTATCATAAATCACTAAGAAAAATAGAAGATATAGAGAAATCGAATGTTCATCTCGAAGGATCTAATCAAATTTAACTCTATATTTACACTCCAGTTCTGGTAATCTGGTGAGTGTAGAGTACCCCTTCTTTGGCATCACTGTGTGCAAATTTAAAAAAAAAACCTTCAGAAACTTGCCCATTCGGTTTGAACTGCAGAATACACCGACTGCTTCTCTGCAGAGGAGTAATACCACCCACCAAACAAATGTCCTGGATTGGACACTAAGCAATCTGATTTTGAGGTTCTAGTAATACTGGAGCTTTGGGGGATGCGGAGAATCCCTTAATTGCCATTGCTCCCAGGTCCACTCCGGCTCGATCAGGTGCTACCTGATCGGGCCCTATCTATGGGTTAAATAAGATTAAACTGTGAACATTGCTAAATTGAATTGCTTGAAATAGGACCGTTTTGACATTTAAACTGCGTACTTATGCTATGCTAAACTGGATTGTCTGAAATAAAACTCTTTTTACATCTAAATCTGTGTATTGCCTAGTCGGCTGGGGTTGTAGAACACACTGACTGCATCTCTTCAGAGGGGTAATATTCCCTTAAACGAGTGTCCTGATATGACATTAAACAATCTGATGGTGAGTTTCTAAAAATGCTGATGTTTGAGGGAATGCGGAGTACCCCTTTATTGCCATCGTACCCAGGCCCATTTTGACCAGGAGTAGTAGCACCTGAGAGGGTCTTATCTATTGGTCAAATAGAAATAAACTGTGTACTTGCGCTAAATTGAACTGTTTGAAATAGAACTGTTTTGATATTTAAATTGCGTACTTATGATGAACTGAATTGTTTGAAAAAGAACAGTTTTGACATTTAACTGTTTGTCAACAAAAAACTATACTTATACAAAACTGGATTCTTTAAAATTTAATTTGGCGTTAAATGACCGTAAAACATACCAAACAAACAACCCTTAAAAAACAACTACACAGAAATTTAAATATACGAGTACAAAGAACATAATTCTGGGGATCTGTAGAGTGTGGAGTTCCCTTTCATTGTAATTACTCCCTGATCCGTTCAAGAGGTAGTACCTGTCAGAGTACCAGCCATCGGTCAAATAAATCTGATTTAAAATTGTGCATATACAGTAGGACCGAGGATAAAAAAAATTCTTTAGAAACAACTACAAAAAATATATAAATACGAACGTACAACAAACCCGATTCTCTAACTTAATTTGAATCACAAGTCTACGCTTCTTGATTTAAAATGAATTAGTCACACATATATATTTCCGATGGGAGGTGCTTGTGGTGTAATTGTTACTATCTTAAGATGTGAACGCAGCAACACGAGTTCAAACCCAGCTATTCTTCCTACAGCGACGGGTAATAGAAGGGCAAACTGGGATCTTTAACTTTAGAATAGAAAGAAGGATAAGGCTGAATTTAAACCTGTGAAACCCCGCTTACAAATTGACCTTGTGTCTCATTCTATTGGTGAAAAAGACGTTAGCAGCGGTCGTGTCGATACTGCTATATGGATGCACTACATGGATGCTAACTAAACGTATGGAGAAAAAACTTGACACAAGAAGGTAGCGAGTAATATTGAACTAGTCATGGAGGCTGCACCCCTCAAAGCAGCAGCTGTACGGTTCCTTACCACCCATCACGAAAACTATCCAAGTTATACAAACCAGGCATGTGGAACACTGCTGGAGAAGTAGGGATGAACTCATGAGTGACATACTCCTGTGGACCCTTATACATGGACGAGCAAAGGCAGAACACCCAGCTAGAACCTACACACTATAGCTCTGTGCAGATACTGGATGTAGTCTTGAAGACCTGTCGGCGGCAATGGACGATAAAGAGAGGTGGCAGGAGAAGGTCAGGGATATCCGTGCTGATGGTGTGACATGATAATGATGATGATATATGGATTTACAATGGATTGCTGAAAAGTTCTCGGACCGACAAAGAACGACATATTCGTCTCGTGAGGGTTTCTCATGATTAAGCAATATATCCGTGTATCATGTGACTTTCTGATTGGTTTGGCTTGGTTGTGTTTCATGACAGATCAACCATTGTAAGTTATTTAATGCCAAATCCTCTTTATACATATATATGAAATATATACGATTTGATTTGATAGGCTTTTATGACATATCAACCATTGTAAGTTATTTAATAGCAAATCCTTTTTAAACATATATATCATATATATATGATTTGGTTTAGTTTAGTTTAGTTTTATGACATATCAACCATTGTCGGTTATTCAATGGCCAATCCTTTTTAAACATATATATCAAATATATATGATTTGGTTTAGTTTAGTTTAGTTTAGTTTTATGACATATCAACCATTGTCGGTTATTTAATAGCAAATCCTTTTTAAACATATATATCAAATATAAATGATTTGGTTTGGTTTTATGACATATCAACCATTGTAAGTTATTTAATGCCAAATCCTCTTTATACATATATATGAAATATATACGATTTGATTTGATAGGCTTTTATGACATATCAACCATTGTAAGTTATTTAATAGCAAATCCTTTTTAAACATATATATCATATATATATGATTTGGTTTAGTTCAGTTTAGTTTTATGACATATCAACCATTGTCGGTTATTCAATGGCCAATCCTTTTTAAACATATATATCAAATATATATGATTTGGTTTGGTTTTATGACATATCAACAATTGTAAGTTATCTTATACCAAATGCTCTTTATACATTTATATTACTAGATGATTCGTAAACACATTTTGCTTATTATTTTTTTAACGAGCCTTGAACTCATTTTTTTTTTCTGCACACTTTTAAATGATTTCATGTATTTCTATCTTACATAGAAAATTTTATTTGCTATTAATCACTCATTTGCACACAGATAAATGGTTTCAAGTATTGCTATGCATCACTAACAATGTAACATCAGTCATTTGTTCGCACACTTTTAAATGGATACATATGGTTTCTAAGTTAGTAGTTTGTAGGTAACTTCATTCTTAAATGAAAAAGAAATCTCATTCACTCCTTGGTTCGACCAAAAACTTTTCAGTACTACCACGTGAATATATACTAAAACTCTCTTAGATCATTAGAAACAAACTATTACATTCGACGTTCAATCTTTTCTCGAATTCGCCATATTTCTGAGTTTGATTTATGTGAGAATTCCACGAATCGGTCGCAGCTGAAAGTCGAAATATTTCCCGCCATTTTAATCAGAGTGCAGGAAAAAAGCAAAGATGCCATTGAACTCTTAACGACCGATTTTCACCTTTCTTGTTTGTTTCTTCGTATCTCGAACTTAGAGCTCTGAATGACACGTGACGCCTACCTTTCTATCTTTTAACGTTATAACCAAAAAATGATTTGGGGGATTTTCACTAGTTTTATAGACATTATTACTTTGTATTTTAATGTCTTTTTTTTCTTTTTTCTTTTTTTTTTTTTTGTTTGTTTGCTATTTATTACTTTTTTCTTTTCTTCGTTTCCTTTTGGTTTCTATTTTCTTCTTCCTTTTTTTTTTCTAGGGGAAGGTGTCTTTTTTCCTTCTTATCTATTTTTCGTTCCTTTTTTCTTTTTTTTTTTCACTTGTTTCTTGTTTTATGAATTCTTTTTTTTTTCTTTTTTTTTTCGTTTCTTTTTGTTTCTTTTTTTGTTTTTTTTCTTTGTTTTTTTTTTCTAATTGCTTTTTGTTTTTTGTTTCGTTTTTGTTTCTTTTTGTCGTTTTTCTTTTCGGTTTTTTTTTTTTTTCAGCCGAGTAATACTTCAGTCTTTAAATAGAGCAGAGGATACCGGAATCAAAAGGTCACTTCAGATGAGACTGAAAGCACAGTGTAGCTCATAAGAAAGGAAACGTGCTTCCAATCGCTTGATTGTGAGAGTTAAAAGCAGGAACCATGATACAAGAAGAAACAAATTACAACTATAATTTAATGTCCAGTTCCCACCACTAGTGACTCTGATGCCCAGCTGGGTGACTGACAAGCTAAGCTCAATCATGAGAATTTTTGCTTTAGGTACGAGAAACGGCCAGACACAAAATTTGTGGATCTTTTAAAGAGTCACCTTGTTAATTACCAAAATGCGACAAGAAACGAGCGAAATTTCTTGGATACGCCAAAATCCCACATCTATGGTGGTTGGGCTATGATTTCTGAAAGAATATATCTTTCCTTGGTCGACTTCAAAATACCGGTTATTACTGACTACCACCCGAACAAGAACACACCCGCTGGGACCATGACTCGCCAGCACTGCCGACCAAAATGTATCCCAGTCGAGTAGCATAACATAATTCTCTTACGTTCTTCCCCTTGTGTAGTATGGGTAACCATATTTATTATGGCTGGGTAGATCCACTATTAGGGCTGACAGGTTCTTCCTTTACATCAATAATATATATATATATATATATATATATATATATATATATATATAAACTGGACTTGAAACCTACAAAGGTTGATACTATTTACCAACCCCTCCGCTCGGGCAGGATATGACACAAGGTCAATTTTTAAGCGGAGTTTAACAGGTTTGAATACAGAGTTTTCCTTCTCCTAGACTAGTTGCCTCACCAAGGCTGAGGAACCTAGTCTGTCCTACTATTTACCCATAGCTGGAGGGAGAATAATTGGATTCATACCTTTCCTAAGGGTATTAGTGCTATGTGAAATGCAATCAGTCTCGGCGAGGATTTTAAATCGTGTCGCTGTGTCCATATCCTACGATGATAACGACTACACCACGGGCACCTCCATCAAAGGTTGATATGCCATAAAATACCAACCAACCAACATCACTCTAACAAAAGGGAAGTGTCTTTCTCAAAAAAAAAAAAAAAGAATTGTAATAAGAAAAAAAGCCCTTTTCAATTCCAAAGGCATGAAACTTGTCTCGGATTATATTGTTGTATAGCCGTAAAACAAATACCAGCGGAAACATAATCAAAGATAATGACGAACGAAACACACTTGTTTATAAAAATATATCTCTCGTTTTATTCTCGAAAACGGGTCCACAGTTTGTTCTTGGTTGAGAGATAGATGAAGAGACATATACTCAGAGAGAGGACTTCTTCTTCTCATATCCCCCTCCGGGGGCCAGGGGGTGCCAACGCTTCCACTCCCTTGCAAGCTCGTCAGAGACGCCTCTGATCGGCTGTGTCCCTGGCTCGACGACGATTCTCTGCGCACTGTCCAAATCTAACCGCATGGTTCTCATCACGACACCTGTTGTACCCGAGTGCCCTGATCGTGATGTCATCTTCCTGTTTACTCATCACAGCGTGACAGCTTGTCAAAGCACACGAGGTCACTAGGAACAAACCGAAAACCCATGTCATATGTTATATAACAATATGATTCGCCTGAAGTGCCAACTTTATAGTTGATGGGGTGTCCTCGTGGTGTAATGGTTAAAGCGATGGACTGCGGAATCGTAGTACGCGAGTTCGTACTCCAGTCGCGCTATTACGTTCGCTTTCGGACAAATACCCTTGGGAAAGGTATGAACCCATTTATCCTCCCAGCTATGGGTTAAATTGTACCACTACTGTTCTTCTAGGAGAATAGCTTTGGCATTAAATAACCTAAAAAGAGTTGATATGCCATTAAACAAAGAAACCAACCAACATTTATAGTTGATCATATTGGTAGAGAACATCAGATCGTGTTTCCATTCATCATTCTTCATTTCCGGGAACGAGTATATTTCATTTTTAAACAATAAGAGGAAACAGCAGATCCACCGACTCACTCCCGACTGTGTAAGTTGACAATCTAGCCCCTCCAAGAAAAAAAAAATAATTCTGTATAATCTTTTAGGCTTTGTTTCGCCAGCGAAGATCATGTGTCCGGCTGATTTTTTTATGGTGGTGATGGCTTGTGTAGAACTGATCACTGCTTTTTAAATAATATTTGAGTTTCTTTGTTTAATGGCACATCAACCTATGGGGGTATTTAACGCCAAAGCCATCCTTCTAGAAGAACAGTAGTGGTACTGTTAAACCCATAGCTGGGAGAATAAAGACATTCATAGCTTTCCTATGGGTATTTGTCCGAAAATGAACGTAAGAGCGCGACTGGAGTTCGAACTCGCTTACTTGGAATCCGCAATCCATCTCTTTAACCATTACACAAGAAGGACGCCGCTGTTTTTTGGATGAGCTGATAAGAGAAGTACAATGCAACAGCGTGCAAAAGATTCACCAAACTAAACCACTCAGAGTCCCCCAACCCGTGGCATCGTGGCTAAAGTGCTGGACTGTGGTATCACCGTAATCAAGTTCAAACTCCAGTCACGCCATTACTTCCACTTTCGGATGAGGGGGGTGTCCTCGTGGTGTAATGGTTAAAGCGATGGACTGCGGAATCATAGTACGTCAGTTCGTACTCCAGTCGCGCTATTATGTTCACTTTTGGGAAATACCCTTGGGAAAGGTATGAACCCACTTATCCTCCCAGCTATGGGTTAAATAGTACCACTACTGCTCTTCTATGAGAATGGCTTTGGCATTAAATAACTTGTAACTTATAGGTCCAAAAATTTACGACCAAGATGCGAACACGTGAAATGTACATATGTTCATCATATTTACACAACCCCTCCGCTCGGGCAGGATATGACTCAAGGTCAATTTTTTAAGCGAAGTTTAACAGGTTTCAATTCAGAGTTTTCCTTCTCCTAGACTAGTTGCCTCACCAAGGCTGAAGAACCTAGTCTGCCCTACTATTTACCCATAGCTGGAGGGAGAATAATTGGATTCATGCC
Organism: Sepioteuthis lessoniana; assembly: GCA_963585895.1. Lineage (NCBI taxonomy): Eukaryota > Metazoa > Mollusca > Cephalopoda > Myopsida > Loliginidae > Sepioteuthis > Sepioteuthis lessoniana. The sequence continues at coordinate 93,946,269 of OY757913.1, read as the reverse complement.
TTTCCCAAGGGTATTTGTGCTATGTGAAATGCAATCAGGCCAGGATTTGAACTCGTGTCACCGTGTCCATTTCCTGCGACGATAACCATTACACCACGGGCACCTCCATGTACACATGTTCATACTGATACGGAAAACGTTCACAAATGTTCATACGCATATAGGAATCCGAAAACACTGGAAACCCTTGACGACACTCTTTTGGTTCAGGTACGAAACTTTTTATTACCTTTTTGAGTTTAAGGTTTTTCGACATGAGGAGAGAGACACACAATTTCTTTCTATGCTGGCTTTTCCACTGACCCCCACCACGTACGGCCCCCGCCACAAACTACTGCTCTGGCCTCGGTGAGCTCTGAAAGTCGACTCTCTTGTTCGGAGTTTAAATCTCAAGTTGCTGCTTTTTTTTTTCAAATTCCAAAATCCTCAGCGCTTCCGGGCATGACGTCATTCACATCCCCGGTCCATTTCCTCTCTGGGGTTTTTATTGTGACATCTCTGATTGTCACATCCGCCCCGCACGCGCGTGAACACCTGCGCTCAATGTGTGCACCTAACTAACACATGCACTAAGCGAAAGGTTCTCAGCCTAACTAAACCGAAAGGCAATATATATAAAACGAAATCCCTCCGCAATTATATTACATATTTACAAAAGTTGATATGCCATTAAATAAAGAAATCACACCAAAACTTTCGGATGAATACTCTGAGCAAAGCCATGAACCTCATATCCCACGAACAATGGGCTAAATAATACCACTACTGTTTTGTCTACACGGATGGCTTTGGCATTAAATAACCCACTATGCTTGATATGCCATTGAACAAAATAAAACCAAATACTCCTCGGGTTTTGAATTCAGAGTCTTCCCAGACCGACTGCTCGTGATGTAATGGTTACCGTAACAAGAAATGAAATCGGCAACACGAGTTCAAATCCTGAAGGAGACTGATTGCATTTCACATTGACTAATACATTTGAAAAAGCTATGAATCCAATTATTTCCCATCCAGCTATGTGTAAATAGTTGGGCAGTCTGAGTTCTTCACCCTTTTGGAAGGCAACCAGTCTAGGAGAAGGAGGACTTTGAATTCAAACCTGTTTAACTCCGCTTAAAAAATTGACATTGTGTTGCGGCCTGCTCCTGCGGAGGGGTTGGGTAAATACATACAGACCGACTTTTTTTACTACTTATCCCCAGCTGGGTGCGAAGAAGTAAAAGGATCCCTAGTTTTCGTGATGGGAGGCAGGTGGCCGTATAGTTATTGCCTTGTGGGGTGTTGCCGCCTGGACTTGTTCAATATTGCTCACAACATTCTTGTGTAATTGCCGTCTAGCTTCTTCTCCAGCCGTTTAATTAGCGTCCAAGTAGTGCATCCATACAGCAGTATCGACACGACCGCTGCCTGGAAGAAACTTCGTTTCATTTTATCAGTCAGGTCTGATTTCCATATGATCGATAGCTTAAATATATATGATTTGGTTTCGTTTGGTTTTATGGCATAACAGCCATTACAGGTTATTTAATGCTAAATCCTCTTTATACATATATATTAAATATATTGTCATCCACAGACAGACTGTTTCGTAGTATCACAACTCATCAGTGTGGCTAGCCATGTAGGACGCTTGAAGCTGGGATCGAAACCCGCCCAACTTTACGTTAGACTTAGTATCAGACTGCTCGGTCAACTAGCGTACCACGTCAGCTAGGGAATTATAAGGTATTAAGTTGCAGCAGCAGCAGCAGCAGAAACACGCTTTGGAGCAAACATTTTTAAATGAGCCTGAACTCGTCTTTTTTTTTTTTTTTTTTTTTTTGCTCACAGTTAAATTGTTTGAAGTATTTCTATTTATGGCTAATCATTTGCCTGCACACAGATGAATAATCTCAAGCATTTCTTAATTGTTTTTACACGTAATTTATTGGCAATCTCATTTTAAATGAGTAAGAACTAATATGTTTGCACGTAACTATTTCTATTGTTTCAACTCAGTTAAATGGTTTCAAATATTGCTATCTAACACTGATAATTATCTTCTAGATTAATCATTTGTTTGCAGACAGTGAACTGGTTTCAAGTATTGCTATTCAACACTAATTTTTTTATTAAATACTATTCATTCATTTATACGCAGTTAGGTGGTTCCAAGTATTTCAATGTAATACCAATAATTCAATTTAGGCACTTAGTAAAAGTGTTTCAAGTATTGCTATTTAACAGTAATAATCCTATTCAACATTACTTATTCGTTTGCACACATTTAAATCGTTCCAAGTTTTGCTATGTACCTCTAACAATTCAATTAGACATCACTCATTTGTTTGCACATCGATTAAATGTTATACAGTTCTATTTAACCAATAAATAGGACCCCATCAGGAGCTACCACTCCGGGCTAGAGTGGACCTTGAAGCAATGGCAATGAAGGAGCCCTCAACATTTCCCATAGCTCTTTGAGTCTCACCATCAGATTGTTTAAAGCTATATCCAGGACACTCATTTATGGCGGTTGTCTAGTGAGCTGGAACAGTAGAATACACCGACTGCTTCACTGCAAGGGTAAGACTCCCCCAACAATGAGTGTCCTGGATATGACACTAAAATATCTGTTAGTGAGATTCCAGTAATGCTGAAGCTTTGGGGAATGCGGAGTACCCTTTCATTGCCATCGCTGCCAGGTCCACTCTGACCCAGATATAGAAGCACCTGATTGAGTCCTATCTATGGGTCAAATAGAACTAAACTGTGTACTTATTCTAAACTGAATGTTTATATGCATAAAAATGGATTTGGCATCAAAACCAACAATGGTTGATGTGCCATAAAACCAAACCAAACCAAACCAAACCGTTGGGGACGGAGGGGTTTTTATTCCTCTACCGAGAAGCAGTCGGTGTATTGTAAAATTTTTTGTAATTTTCTGGTTTACGAGTTAGACTCGGAGTTCGATTCTCACTACGTGCCACACTCTTCTGGCCTTACGCCAAACTACGCCAAGCTTAGTAAGTGAGTATAGCAGTTAGCTGCCTACAAAAGTTGATCTCACATTTCTTGTCTTTTGGATCATCTCTGACGACGACATTGCATTATCAATTAGAACTACTAGCCAGGAGGCTTCGTTCCAAATCTAATCATATAGCTTTTCATTCTTCTCCGATTTACCTTCACACAGTGATGTTTATGACAGTGGTGGGAATGCAGTTAAAGAAAGAAATATGTCAGCTTCTCAGACAATATGATTATCTGGTAGATTTTGAGATAAACAGAGAGACGGATTTGCTAGTAAAGCGAACACTTGTTTTTCAAGATGCCCGATCATCAGCCAGAAAAGAGTAGACAGAAACTGAACGAATAGAAAAACAAAAATCAGGTGAACAAAAACGTGGCGAGGTAAGAAAAATAAAAGGAGAGGTTTTAAATGTCTAAAGACAAGAGAGACAAAGACAGAGAAAGCCAAGAACCAATAAGAAAGAAAGATAACTGGGGGGGAGACAGAGGGAGAGAAGGAAAAAAACAGATCAACAGAAAACACGTACTATTATCAGATTTGGCTGGCAGAACTTTCTAATGATGGTAGAGTAGTGGACAGAAACACACCAGGGACCTCAAGATTATAAATATCAACTAATCCTTAGTATGATGTAAATCTACTGGCGCTGGACACCCGGTGAAGATCTAACTCGCAACACTGGCAAATATGGAAGGCGCTCGTGGTGTAACGGCTATCGTCGTAGCATATGGACTCGGTGACCCGATTTCAGATTTCTTGGGTGAAGCCGTCGGCATTTCGCATAGCGCTAAAACCTTTGGGAAAATTATAAATCCGACTATTCCGCAAAGCTATGTGCAAAATAGTAGGGAAGATTGGGCTATTTAAGCTTGGTACAGCAGACAGTCTAGAAGAAAAAAAGAACTGAATTCAAACCAACCCTGTCTTGCTTAAAAATTGACCTTGTGCCGCGTCCTGCTCATAGTGGAAGGGTTGGGTAAATACAAACACTTGCAAAATTCAATGTGAACATTATTATTGTTATCATTATTTACTCATTAGAGTTTTTCACACCAGCGTTAGCTGATTGTCTTTCAATGGAGTTTGAATGACAACACGTCTCCTAAAGTCTCCAGGACTCTTCCCAGTATTCTGGCTGTTCTCAATAATGCTGTAGTTTGGATGGTCTCCACTCGTCCGCCAACTTCCTAGTCCTCCAGTCTCTTCAATGATCTTTTAGTTACTGTTCCAAAAGTACAAATCACAATCGTTATAATTTGCACCTTCATGTTCCATAGTTCTTTCAATTCCCGAGCAAGGTCGAGGTACTTTTCCTTCTTTTCACATTCTTTCAGTTTTATTCTGTGGTCAACCGAGACAGCAAATTCTCTTTTTTTTCTTTCCTTTTTTTTTTTGGCGGGGGTTAATTTCTATTAGGTCTGGCCAAGATTAGGTGATCCGTTTGTATGTCAAAGTCTCATAGGAGTTTGTGTGAAACATTTTCCAGGACTGCTGCTGGGTTGTGCATATACCATTTGTTCGTATGGTCAAATTTCAATTTCTTGCACATCTCCTAGTGGATCACCTTGCCGACCCAGTCGTGTCTAGTCTTATACTCCCTTGGCACTAATTTGCTGTATTCGCTTATTATGTGATTGATGGCTTCATCTCTGTCACCGCATAGCCTACATTTGCTATTTTGTTGCATCTTGTCTATTCTCGCTTTGATATGATTGGTTCTTACGGCGTTGTTTGGTACTGGTATTAGGAGGGGTTCTGTTTCCCTCTTAAAGTTTCCTTTTCTTTGTCAAGTCCAGGTTTTCTCGTGTGAGGTGTTTATTAGTCGTTTAAAACGCCCATAGCGTTGTTTTTCTTTCCATTTTGGTTTCCTAGTTATTGTCATTCTGCTGTCCATCGTGTTGTCAGTATCGTTTCTGATAGCTGTAATCAGTCCTCCTTCGTGTTTTATTATTATTATTATTACTATTATCCTCAGCTTAGCTAGGTTCGGCACTAAGCAAGAAGCTTTAAAAGCTTTCTACTCACAAAGACTGGTGCTGCGTGACCCTCACTAGAGGAGGTTTGGTTTGGCTTGATTTTACGGCATATCAATCCCTTTAGGTTATTTAATGCCAAATCAATTTTATACATATACATATACACAGTTCTATTTCAGATAATTCACTTTATTATAAGTACACACTTTAAATATGAAAACGGTTCTACTTCAAACAATTCAGTTGAGCATAAGTATACAGTTTAGTTCTATTTGACCCACAGATAGGACCCTATCAGGTGCTACCACTCTGGACCAGAGTGGACCAGGGAGCGATGGCAATGAAGGGGTACTCCGCATTTCCCAAAGCGCTAACGTTACTGGAGCCTCACCATCAGTTATTGTGGGTTTTACCCCCCTGCAGGGATGCAGTCAGGGTATTCTGCAGCCCCAACCGACTGGACGACTCACTCGCGTCGCAAAACACAGACAGTGATTGTCTTTTGAAATTTAGGAAACAGAAGACACAGACACCCTGTCAAAAGTTTATCCTTGTCGAGGAGAGACATGTAACTCAGAGATAGCGAGCTTATCAGTAAATGGCTTTATTTGTCGGGCCCGTTCCTTCAAGACAGAGTATCTTGCGAACAAACCCTTTTTCTATTACACACAATACATATCACAAACACAGACACATGTATACACACACTCTCACTCTCTCTCTCTCTCTCTCTCTCTCTCTCTCTCTCTCTCTCTCTTCCGCTCGCTTGCTCGCTCTCTCTCTCTTTATATATATATATATATATATATATATATACACACACAAGGGTCGGCTAAAATGTTCATAGACTGAGAAACCCACATTGAATGCAGCTAAATGAGTTTTTATTTTTCTTGTGGTCCACACACTTCTTCCCTCGGTATTGTACTGCTTAGATCCCATTGGTCAAAAAGGTCATCAACAGCAGATATGACCTCTTCATATAAACTTTTCAGCCCACCAACGCATCAGTATAATTGCGATCATAATACTAAGCCAAAGTTGAGCAAATGGGCGACACAGGTGATTCGTTTACATTGATCAATGCTATCACTTTTTGGATGAATGGATATCAAAAGAATTGTGGAACAGGTGCTTCAAACAATGTTCCATAAGTTTTGAATAATTTCGCTTTCAACATTATATATATATATATATATATACACACACACACACACAAGGTGACTCAAAATAGATGTAGCCCATTAATGTAATAATGATTTATAACTGCGACAAGCACAATGGTGATCATTTAGAACACGTCGTGTAAAAAATGCATCCTTTCAGCTAGAGACATCAAATTAATCTTTTTATAATTGTTATTATATCAGCTTCCAGGACATGCAATCTTTTTTTTCTTGTCTCAGTAATTAGTTATTATCATATTAATAGGTTGCATCTATTTTAAGATAGTTTTAAATAATCTTGTCTTCAAATAAGAAGTGACACTTAATAATTTTTCCTCTCTTGTCCAAGGCAATGGGATCAAGCATTAATAGTCGTTATTGTATACTTTTTTTCAAATTTGAAACCAAAAAGAACACAACATTATTAGTAGTAGAGTCATTAGTTGTCACATGGGTTGCATGTATATTGAGACACCCTCTATATATGTGTATGCATGTATGTGTTACATAGAAATTTCCGTTTTCTTCAGATATTTTCATTCTGAGTTTCTCAGCTGTTTGACGAGATAATAACGCGACAAAAAAGTGTTTGTCCCATCAAACCACCAAGAAACTCAGAATGAAAATCTCTGAAGTAAACAGAGCGCACATATCCAAATCATATATATATATATATATATATATATATTAGTGAGTACATATGTATTGTTGTTGTTTCCTAATTGAGTTTAATCTAGCACAAGGACAGAAGTATGAGGTACTCAGTGAGAATCAATATCCAAAAAACCTAAGTAGAGTAAAGTTAGTGACCTTAGCCGAGGGTGACCTGAAGGTTCACTTTTCAACGGCTACTTCACCGAGGTGTTGGGGAAGGCGCTACTCCAGTCCCTGGATTGCTCCACTTTACCTTTGATCCTTACCTTAAAACGCTGAGTGTTAAGCAATGCGGCATCTAGCAAAATTTTTTGGACTTTGGTATGAATCAACCTGGGACTGAACACCGGTCTCCCGGGCCATTAGCGAACACTCTACTCATTAGACCAAAGGCCCGGTAAAAAAATCAGTGATTCAGTGATTCATTGCGTATATATATTCAAAATAAAAACAACAATCGGTCACATTCAGATAATAAATTTCCATCCTGTTAATTGTTTGCTCTGTAGATTTTATTTGCATTAAACGCTTGACAGAGATGATTTAACTTTAATATTCTATATTTGAAAATTAATTTTATTCTGCTTGGAATTGTTCCCAACACCGGATTTAATGGATTGATTACTGACTATACATATATGTATATATAGAGAGAGAGGGTATGTGTGTGTGTGTGTGTGTGTGTGTGTTATCCAATGGCCTGGGAGACCGGGGTTTAATCCTCGGTCGAACCTTGCCAAAAACTAAAAAAAAATGGTTATTGATGCCGCCTTGCTTAATACTCAGCATTGAAATCTATGGATGAATGGTAAAGCAGAGCAATCCAGGGAAAGGAGTAGCGCCCTCCACCATACCTTGGTATAGTAGCTAATGAAAAGTGAGCCTTCGAGTCGCCCTCGACTACGATCGCCAACTTCACTTCCTTTTTTTAAATAATACTGTATGTATGTAGGAATGTATGTATTGTACAGTGACGCATCTCTGATCTCGCTCGTTGAACATTGTGTCACTTTCACACATGATAGAAGGCTCCTATCGCTCTTGGGATTTGTACACAACTGGCCGACGAGTAGATGGTCGGTAACAAAAAATGAAAACCGGTTTTCATTAAACGGAAATGGAATCATGTCGTCTTTTCTAGGGCGACAATTTTATCGTTCCACCCTGTATTTTGAGAAAATGAAAAACGATAAATAAATAAAAAATAAAATAAAATAGAATAAAACGGAAAATTTCAAATTCTAATTGTGTCTCGTACATTTTGAAACAGAACGCTACTAACGATACTTGCCCAGTCGGCTGGGGCTGTAGAATACACCGACTGCACCTCTGCAGAGGTGTAAGACCCCTCCTCCGCAACAAGTGTCCTATATATAACACTAAACAATCTGGAGAGGTTCCAGGAATGCTGGAACTTTGGGAAATGCCAGTACCCCTTCATTGCTTGGTCCACTTTTGCCCGGAGTGGTAGCACCTGGTAGGGTCCTATCTATGGGTCAAATAGAACTAAACAGTGTACTTACGTTAAACTGGATTGGTTGAGATGAGACTGTTTTGACATTTAAACTGCGTACAAATGCTCAAGTGAATTGTTTGAAATAGAACTGTTTTGACATTTAACTGCTTATATGTATAAAAATAGATTTGGCATTAAATAACCTACAATGGTTGATATGACATAAAACCTAACCAAATTATATATATATATATATATATATATAAAGGAGATTTGGCATTAAAACCAACCCTAGCCAAACTGCTTACAATAATGGAACGCTAAGAATTTTCTCATTGGTTTTTTGTTTTTGTCTTTTTTTATTTGCTTGTTTTCTTTTCATCCCTTTTTTCATTTGAAAACAATTTTTAGATCAGACAACCTCATCATCTAAAATCGTTCTGAATATGGTTTTAAAAAAACAAACGATACGTTTAACGTTGGGAAATTCATTACCGTATCTGTACCGTCGGATTTATTTCCATTTCTCTATCTTATATATATATATATATATATATATGTGTGTGTGTGTGTGTGTGTGTGTGTGTGTGTGTGTTCAACATTGTTTATTTTTTGGTATCTTTAACTAATCCGTTAAATTCTTTTTCTAAATGATAGATACTCATTTTAAGTGAGGATTCTCAGTTCTACCTTAAATTAAATCTTTCTGCTATCAGCACCAATGGTGATCATAAAATTTAACCAGTGGTTCGTTTCTACTCGCGAAAGCTTGTAGAGGACCTGCCATACTTTGCCTAGTCAGCTGGGGCTGTAGAATACACCGACTGCTTCTCTGCAGAGATGTAAGAGCCCCACCACCACCATCACCATAAACGAGTGTCCTGATAATGACACTAAAATATCTGATGGTGAGGTACCGGTAATGTTAGAGCTTTGTGAAATGCGGAGTACCCTTCATTACCATCGCTCCCAGGTCCACTATGGCCCGAAGGGGTAGTAGGAATACGGGATAAAAAATACTAAAAGCATTTCAAAAGGTTGTCGCTATTTTCAAAATTAATTCTATTGATTTAAGGGCTTTTGTTTTTATATGTAGGGCTTCTAAGATTTGTAGTCGTAGCTTATCAATTTCGTGTGCAATTATAGTGGTGATTTCAACTAGAATTTTTTGAAACTTGGATTTAGGAATAGAATTGTTTTTTACATATTTTTTATCCCGTATTCCAAATTGTATTCTATTTCCGTTGATAGCATTCCCTTTTTAAAATTGCGTTCTCTTTTTCAAATACCCTGTTTTATCTAACTCTGCGTTCGCATATTTTTGTTATGGTATAAAACTTTAAAAACTTTCAAAACACTTTTTAAAAAAAAACAAAAGCAACAGACCTTACACAAGCAAGCAACCCCTGATGATGGCCTATGAAGGTGTAATATTACGGAAGGGGCGCTGTCGTCAATCAGTGAAGGTGTCACGAGACTGGCGCGTGCGGGCAGAATGACCTGCAAAGTTAGACATGATTTTAAAATAATCACAAATGAACTATCACGTGTTTCATAATAGTTTCACAGGTGGCATCGAACATTCGGTGATCTTCGATTTGTTCCCCAAAATCTCTATATAAGAAAACCAGTCTGGAGATTTTTGCAGAGTTGAAGGCAGTTGACAAAACGGGTGCGTCTGCTACGACCTATATGATCGGCGTGTGTCAACAGACAGCTCTCACCCACACCGCCATCACCACCAAGAGGAAGGGAGAAGAAGAACGTAATTAAAATGAACTTTTCTAGTTGCAACGATCATCGCCCTAAGTGAATAATAAACGACTGCTATATTTTCTTCCCTTCTGTAGCGGGGAGGGAGAATATATCACCCATCATACTTGCTCATACGGTAATGATCTGGATATGTATCCGGCTACAACGTGTGATTGCGGCAGCTTGCGAGGATCACGAATCCACAAGGGGCGCTGGTGCGAACAACGTAATTCTCCTGCCGGAGAATGTAAATCGAATGATGGGCCTATGAGTTAGGTTTACCCCCACAGTATTCACGAGCCTATTGCTGACCATCAGCGTCCTGGAGACATTCCTTGCAAGCCAAGAATTTAGTGGCCCAAGGGTAATCAGATAGCTACCTGGACAAACTTAGACCAGGAGCTTTCTTTTTACTCACCAACAATCTTGAGGGCCAATTGATCAACAAATAACATCTTTCAGCAGAATTATATATGACGTTTGTCTCGAGTGCTTTTGGGCAGTAACGCATAAATGAAAGAAAACGAACCGAATAGATAACGGATATAGAAAGGATTTCAACATGAATGATATACACGCAGAACCACCTTTCTCGTGTGATAACGCAAAATCAAGAAACGGTTGCTATGACATCAACGGCCGTAAGTAAATGCGTTTTTAAATCACAAACTGCACCAAAATGAAGATGAACGAACGTCCAATGTAATGTCTGCTTTTAGTTGATCTTGTGTATATATAGATATATATTTCTTTTAAATACCCTGTCCGGTGGCAAAAGCTGCTTGGTAGCGCCAGGAGTGGCAGTACTGCCTTGAGTTACCGAAACTGTGTTATCACCCTGGTTGGCGGATGATGAGGTTAGGGTATCACACGTGCTTTCACACGTTGTATGATGGAAAAAAAGAAAAAAAAATATATATAATAAACTAACATCTCTCATTTTTATGGAGATATACACAGATATGCATACAAGTGTTGTATGAATAACTTGTAACATCTATTGTGACTCGTCCTAGTGCTGTTTTAAGTCATGACCTCACAGGACAGCTGAGATCTGCAATGGTCAGTATGGCAGCATGGAGACCCTAGAAGTGTCGGGGACCAAGCAACTGTCCAGTATGATGGTGCCTTAAAATATCACTAGTCCGGACGAGTCACAGTGGAAGTTTCATACCATTTATACATCACCATCTTAAATCCATTCTTTCTAAAAGTAAAAATGACTCATACGGTGACTTGAACGGATCAAAGACAGAATAGGCAGACACAAAGTGTCTTTTCTATGTTACTATACATGTTTAAAGAAAAAATGCTGCATATATATATATATATATATATATATATATATATATATATATATATTAAAGTATGTATATTTAGACAGCAAGTTATTATTCAAGCAAGTTTCGATAAAGACGATGGAACACTGTTTATTATTTCTTATTTTATTTTTTCAAGACTCCTTGTTATATTTCTAGTGTCGGGACCTATACGGTATATATATATATATATATATATATGCGTGTGTGTACTCAAAAAGATTGTTAGTTGATTGATTTACGTCATATCAACTCTTTTGGGTTATTCAATGCCAAACCTGTTTATATATATATATATTCATTTCTATCTATATACACACACATATATATATAGTGTGTCTGTGTATGTGTGTCTGTGTGTGTGTGTCTGTGTGATTTTCAAACAGATAATTTGCTATTAAGTTTGTTTTTAAATGCGTTTTTAGAGCTGGTTTGTTTACACAAAAAAGGTTTTAAGTATTCTTATCTAACACTGATAATTCTATCTAATATTTGTTTTCACACAGTTAAATGGCTTCAATTATGTCTATTTACCATTAGGAATTGTACTTATCCAATAATTTACACTCAGTTTCAAAAGACTAATACTAATAATGCTTAGTAAATGATTGAACAATTCCATTTTACCTATAGACGGGACTCTAACAGATACTACCAATCAGAGTGAACCTTGGAATAAGAGCAATGAAGGTATACTTCACATTCCTCAAAGCTCCAGAACTGGAAGCTCACCATCACGTATTAGTTTGTTTGTTCAGGTTTTATTGCATGTCACGTTTTGTACGTTATTTCATGCCAAATCCATTGTTATACGAATAAACATTTTATTTTAAGCAATTTAGTTTTGCATAAGTACGTAGTTTAAATTTCAAAACAGTTCTATTTCAAGCAATTCAGTTTAGCATAAGTATATTTTTGTTTACACACAATTAAATGTCAAAACAGTTCTATTTCAAACAATTCAGTTTAGTATCAGCACACAGATAAGTTCTATTTAAACCATAGATAAGTAAGTAAACTTGGTGACCGTAGTCAAGGGCGACTTGAAAGCTCCCCTTTCAATAGCTACAACACTGAAGTGTAGGGAAGGGCGCTACTCTATTCCCTTGAATTTAAACCATAGATAGGACCCTATCAGGGCCTATCTCTCCCGGCCTGAGTGGAGCTATGAACGATGGCAATACTGAAGCCTCACTATCAGTTTGTTTAGTGTCATAACAAGGACACTTGTTGGTGGATGGGGGTCTTACCCCTCTGCAGAATTACAGTCGGTGTATTCTACAGCCCCAGGTCACATCACAGAAGTCGTTATCATCATCATCATCATGTCGTGCCGCCAGCACGGATATCCCTAACCCTCTCTCGCCACTTCTCCCTATCATTCATCGCCTCTGGCAGGTCTTCAGGGCTACATCCCGTATCCTCACATAGCTGCTATATGTATATTCGAGCTGGTCATCCTGCTTTTGCCCGGCCATATGTGGGGGCCCATAAGAGTACATTACTTATGAGCTCGTCCCTGCTTCTCCAGCAGTGTCCGGCATGTCTGGTTCGTCTAACTTGGATAGTTTTCGTGATGGGAGGCAGGTGTCCGTATAGTTGGTACTTTGTGGGGTGTTGCTTCCAGGACCTGTTCAATATTGCTCGCAGCATTCTTGGGTAATTGCTGTCTAGTTTTTTTCTCCAGCCGTTTTTGTTAGCGTTCAAATAGTGCATCTATATAGAAGTATCGACACAATCGCAGCTTGGAAGAAACCGGGCAACAGATGCAGTTTAGTGTCGTGCATAGGACACACATTGAAATTTCGAAAAGGACTTAAATGAAATACCAATCAAGTTTCATTATAGAAAGAAATCTTCCCAATGAATTTCCATTGTTAAAAACGTTCCGGGGTAAAGTCTGTGGCGTAAGGTCTAATGGGCTTCATCACGAGTTCGAACTCCAGTCGCACTATTATATTTACTTTCGGACAAATATCCCTAGAAAAGATATAAATCCTCTCATCTCCTAAGCTATGTGTTAAATAGTGCCACTACTGCTCTTCTATAAGGATGGTCTTAGCATTAAATATCCAACAAAGGTTGATATGCCATTAAAATTAATAAACCGAACCAAACCAATGTTAAAATGTCGTTTCTATTTCTTGGACTCAGTCCACTGTTTGAAAAATATCCATAAATATACGTCATGTTTTTTTGGCGCTAATTCAAGGTATTCCGCAACGGAATATTGATGTCAAAAATGAATAGATGCTGCATAAAATAAACCCCGAATCCATCGCCCCGGCTTTGTAAGTCGAATTCGTTATTTTCAATGATAAAAAAGGACATAAATTCGTGAAGTGGCAAATTCGTTTTTGGTTTTCCCTTTGCTTAAATTTAACATCTCTATTTTCGCCACTCCTACGATTTTCATATTTTTATTGGTAGGTCGGTTATATGGTTGATGCTTTATGGCATATCAATCATTAGGGGTTATTTAAAACCAAATCCTGTTAATATATAAGTAAAGTTGGCGACGTTTGTCGAGGGTGACCCGAAGGCTCCCTTTTCGATAGCTACTACACCAAGGTGTAGGGAGGATGCTACTCCTTTCCCTGAATTGCTCCACTTTACCCTTGATCCTTACCTTATAATGCTGAGTATTGAGCAAGGTAGCATCAAGTACCATTTTTGAGTCTTTGGTATGACTCGAACTGGGATTGAACCCAGGTCTCCTGGGCCACTGGCGAACACTCTAACCATTATGCCAATGTCCGGTGATAAAATATATATATATATATATATATATATATATATATATATATATATATTATTAACATTAGTGATTCTATTTAAGGATTCCTAATATCTACAATTTGCTGTTTGGTTTCAAATAGCTTGTGATAATCCTCTGTCAATGATTAGACAGGTACTACCAATCCAGGTCAGAGTGCACCTGAGAGTAATGGCGATGAAGGAATACTCCAAATACCTGATACTCTAGCCTCACAATCAGATGTAATTCATTATCATAACCAAGACACTGGCTGGGATGGTCTTAACCCTCGCAGAAGTACAGTCGACGTATTCTATTTTTATTGTTTAACGAAATCTTATAAAAACATGTGTTGTTAATTTTCTAAATCAGAGATATCACAAGAAAATATATCAGTCATTAAGATACAGAAACAATTGCGACCGCCACCAATCTACAAATTTATATAAGATTCTGTAGCCATGTACTAAATTGAGTCAGGTAAAAGGCAAGAATCTTAGATCACCCAGTGAATATCAACCGCAGTAGTGATGGTCTCCTATCTTAGCTAGATAACCTTTACACAACAAGAGATGCTTACAATATATCATCATCATCATCATCATCATGTCGCGCCGCCAGCGCGGATATCCCTGACCCTCTCTCGCCATTTCTCCCTATCATTCATCGCCTCCGGCAGGTCTTCAGAGTTACATCCTGTGTCCTCACATAGTTGCTGTATGTAGGTTCGTGCTGGTCGTCCCACTCTTGCACATCCATATGTGGGGGTCCACAGGAGTACATCGCTTATGAGCTCGTCCTTGCTTCTCCAGCAGTGTCCTGCGTGTCTGGTTCGTCGAAATTGTATAGTTTTCGTGATGGGGGGCAAGTGTCCGTATAGTTGGAGTCTCGTGGGGTGTTGTCGCCAGGACTTGTTTAATACTGCTCTCAACATTCTTGTGTAATTTCCGTCCAGCCTCCTCTCCAGCCGCTTCGTAAGCGTCCATGTGGTGCATCCATATAGCAGTATCGACACAACCGCTGCCTGGAAGAAACTGCGTTTCATTTTATCAGTTAGGTCCGACTTCCATATGATCGAGAGCCTATCGATAGCTGTCCATGCCTTCGTCAGTTGTGTGTCGACGTCTTTTTCGGTTGATGAGACGCTACTTCCTAGGTAGGTGAATTTGTCGACTAGTTTCAGAGAGGCTCCGTCTAGTGTGGCAATGTTGCCCGTTTGGTTGTAACACATATATTCAGTTTTGTTTGCATTGACATGGAGGCCAATGCCAGCTGCGGCTCGTTCCAGACTATGTAGTAGTGTCTCTG
Organism: Sepioteuthis lessoniana; assembly: GCA_963585895.1. Taxonomy (NCBI): domain Eukaryota; kingdom Metazoa; phylum Mollusca; class Cephalopoda; order Myopsida; family Loliginidae; genus Sepioteuthis; species Sepioteuthis lessoniana. The sequence goes on along the minus strand of OY757913.1, from coordinate 93,930,858 downwards.
CTTGATTAGGCGTATTCGCTAGTATCGCCAAGTCATCAGCGTAGTCGGCGTCCGTGATTGTTTTTGCGGGGTACCTTTTGCTTCTTCTCTTAGTCAGCTTGAAGCCATTTTCTCTGATTTTGTCGATCGAAGTCCTAAGCACATAGTCTAGACAGATGATAAAGAGGTACGGGGCTAGTGTGTCTCCTTGTAGTACTCCTGCAACAATGTCGAAGTATTCCGTGTCTCCATCTGGTGAACGTACTTTCACTTTGGTGTTTCTGTGTGTATATATATATATATATGTACAAACAAAAGGGTCGTAATGAAAGCTTTAAGCCTCACTTTTAGATTTGTCGCTCACATCTCACCTTTGTATGGACCTTATCTTCACAGAAGTTAAGGCAGAAATCTGAATTCATTTTTCAAGTTTAAAAAAACGTGTAAGCATGTTGGCAGAGCAAAAAGTTCAGCAATGGCTTTTCTTTGTGGATGAAGCTGAGAACAATTGAACGACTCACACACACACGCACACACGCACATATATATATATATATATATATATATATATATATATATATTTACTAACCTACTATCTACCAGCATTAACGGTTACCAGGAAAAAAGATAAAAAACCGCCAGGAACTAGAGATAACAATATCTCGAATCACCGCCCGGGGGAAAAAGAAAAAATATCATAGGACAAAAAAAAAGAAAAGGCCAACTTCGTCACATCAGTTGAAAAAATCAAGAGATATGCAATCAGTTGGTCAAAAGAAAAAGAAAAACCCACCGTAAATTGGGGGTGTCCTCGTGGTGTAATGGTTAAAGCGATGGACTACGGAATCGTAGTAAGCGAGTTCGTACTCCAGTTGCGTTCACTTTCGGGAAAATACCCTTGGGAAAGGTATGAACCCTCTTATCCTCCCAGTTATGGGTTAAATGGTGCCACTACTGTTCTTATAGGAGAATGACTTTGGCATTAAATAACCTACAAAGGGTGATATGCCATTAAACAAAGAAACCAAACCAAACCACCGTAAATTGCTGCATACTACAATTACAAGAGTGCTCAATACGAAGTAGAGCTAATTACAAAAATTAAATCGCAAGACGGAATTTTCCTACTAACGTTTCGCCTCAACGGCTCATCAGGGAGTTTCGTACCGAATAATAATGAATTAGAATACAAGGCAAATAATTCCGTATAAAAGGAAAAACCTTCAAAAATCACTCATATTTATTTTAGCAGTCTTTATATATTTTTAAATGTTAGATCTGCATCTTCATACAAAGAAATAATGAAAAATTCTGAATGAATATTTAGAAAAACCCACAAAATTCCAGCCATCTAATCTCCAAAACCCAAATGTCATCATATATATATATATATATATAGTCATCCACAGACAGACTGTTTCGTTTTATCACAGCTCTTCAATGCGGTCAGACACGTAGAACGCTTGAAGCTGGGATTGAAACTCGGCCAACTTAACGTTAGACTTAGTATCATGCTGCTCAGCCAGCAGTCGAACCACGTCAGCTTGGGAATTATAAGGCATAAAGTAATAGCTTTCGTTTGTTTACATTTTATATCTTACTTGATATCAGTGCTCAATTCGTTTGAAGAGTTTTGTATTACGCGAGTGCCAGCCGTAAACTCCTTCGCCAGTGTTCAACCCCATGAGGGAAACGTATATATATATATATATATATATTTAAACCAAGAACTTCATGAACTCTCGTTGCTAGTTCGTTTTCATAGGAGTTCATATCTTGCTTGTGGTAAAGTGTGCAAATCAAGCACTGAATTAAAAAGACACATGGTACTATTTACCAACCCCTCCGCTCGGGCAGGATATGACACAAGGTCAATTTTTAAGCGGAGTTTAACAGGTTTGAATTCAGAGTTTTCCTTCTCCTTGACTAGTTGCCTCAACAAGGCTGAAGAACCTAGTCCGTCCTACTATTTACCCATAGCTGGAGGGAGAATAAGGGGGTTCATACCTTTCCCAAGGGTATTTGCCCGAAAGTGAACATAATAGCGCGACTGGAGTACGAACTCGCGTACTACGATTCCGCAGCTCATCGCTTTAACCATTACACCACGAGGACACACCCCCACAAAAAAAAGACACATGGTGATTCATAAAAATTCATAGGAATCCATTTAAAAATGATATTCCTCGAATAGATCACGTTAAACCTGTACAAAAGTCAATCCACGTGTCCCATGTTTACCTTAAATCTTCTAAGTCAGCAACTGGTTTTCAGAGTCACTCAAGTGCTCATGAACAGGAATTAGTGATTAATTAGGATGTTTGAAGTTTTAGTGATAAAGAGGGCAATCACCTGTCAAGACGTGGCAACCATCACGTAAACACACAATGATGATTAAATTAAAATTTATGTTGTATATTGACTAATGACAGAGTCCTCAATCAGGATCCCTGGTACAGGGTGTTCGAACTGTGTAAGTAGAAAGACAGCCAGAGTAAGTTGACGAGCGGAAGCAGATCACGTGAATCACGGGCTGGTAGGTGTTATGGAATTATATACACACGGGTATCTACAGGCAGACGGTCAGTCACAGAATCACGGTCAGCCAGTTGGAGCCACAACAGAGTCAAGACAGAAGCCGCTCTGGGTGCCATCCGGTGGGGAGCACAGTGGACCCCAGCTGAGAAATTTCGTCAGGGAAGCAAGGACGTGAGGCACTGAATATGGGCTAAAAAGGGTTAAGAAAATGTCGATATAGCAATCCTCCGCCATGGTGTCCAGGTCCTCTGTCTGTCTGTTTCTAAGTTATAGAATTTGGGACATTTCAAGAAGTAATAAACAGATAGATATTTTTATACAGTGCCCAATGCAAAAAAAATACAAAGCAATATTACAAGTATAGAAAAAGATATAAAATAAGACTCACAAATAAGAGTTTTACACTTTGGTTCTTCTGATAAGCTACTATTCCACTCTTCCTCTTATATATATATATATATATATATATATTAATCTTTATATCTAATCTATAATTCTGTTGTGTGAAAAAAAAACAGATTGTACAATTTGCAAATTCTACTGATATCTGGGAAAAAAATTCAGTAAAAAAAGAAAAGACGAAAAACACGCATGCTACTTGAAAATAATCCACGGCTCTGTCAAGAGCAATCCTGAAGAGCCGTTTGGTGAAACCGAGGTAGACTTGCAATTGGCCATGAAGAAATTATATATATATATATATATATATATAGTGTGTGTGTGTGTGTGTGTGTGTGTGTTGAATACTAGCTGCGGGGGAGTCCCTGTGACGTAATGGCTAAAGTATTGGACTGCGGCCTTAAAATAAGCGAGTTCGAACTCTATTACGCTCGCTTTCGGATTACTACCTTTGAAAAAGGCATGAACCTCCTTATCCCCACTAGCTATGGGTTGAATAGTATCACTATTGTTTTTCCACAAGGAACTGAATATTAGTAGCTCATCTGAGGATCGAAAGCCTTAAACTCTGAGACATGAGTTTTATCCTATTATATATATATATATATATATATATATATATATATATATATATATATATGTATATATATATATATATTTCATTAGTCGAACCAAGTTTAAAATCAGAGTATTGAGAAAATAAGTTAACACGAAGTTTTTTAGAAATGTAAATATATTCGTGATTTTTCAAGGGTAATAAGTTATGTAGGCTTCACTACTCAATATTTCTGTCTCATATCCTCTTTTTTTTTCTCTCTCTCACAAAATTTCTGTTTTCTCTGCATTATTTTGGGCTGTTTGTTCCTGTTTTTCAATTTATCTTTACTTTTAACTTATTCTCTCTTTTCTTCTCTTTACACAGTCGGAATGAAAAGAATTCAGTCGATTGATGTTCCCGTATTCTCGACTGTCCAGATATGACTGATCGTACCATCTCGTGAATATTCTATACTAACAGAAGGGCCAACCTTAACAGGGTTTTTTTTGTATTGATAACATTCACCGTAAGCTGAGTAAGGTTACGACGATACGGCACTGATATGTAACAATTGAACTGAATGCTCAGAGAGTGAGAGATAAGTTTGATTTAGTTTTATCGCATATCAACCATTGCTGGTTATTTAATGCCAAATCCTTCCTTTACATATATTAGATATATGATTTGGGAGGTGCCCGTGATGTAATGGTTATTGTCGTTGGAATTGAACCCGGCGACACGAGTTCAAATCCTGGACGAGACTGATTGCATTTCACATAGCACTAATCCCCTTGGGAAAGGTATGAATCCAATTATTCTCCCTCCAGCTATGGGTAAATAGTAGAAAAATATGTATCTCCAAATTTTCACAGAAGAAGAAGAATTATCATTATTATCATTATAATGATAATAATAATACCCTTCCGTTTTCACTCCATATTTGGCTGGTTTATTGTCCAGCTATCTATTTGTAACATTTTCTTTTGCAATTTTATCGCATTTCACTCAGGTTATTATATCTACGGAAGCAAGGTTTATTTGTTTAATGGCATATCAACTCCTTATGAGTTATTTGAGGATGAAATTTCATTCATTTGTAAACACCTTAAAGTAATCAATAATATATTTGATATTTCAATAATATATTTGATATTGTGGAGGTGCCCGTGGTGTAATGGTTATCGTCGTAGGAAACGGACACAGCGACACGAGTTCAAATCCTGGACAAGACTGATTGCATTTCACATAGCACTAATACCCTTGGGAAAGGTATGAATCCAATTATTCTCCCTCCAGTTATGGGTAAATAGTAGGGCAGACTGGGTTCTTCAGCCTTGGCGAGGCAACTAGTCTAGGTGAAGGAAAACTCTGAATTCAAACCTGTTAAACTCCGCTTAAAAATTGACCTTGTGTCATATCCTGCCCGAGCGGGGGGGGGTAAATATGGTTAGATATATGATTTGTAAATATATTTTTGGATGTCCACAGTTTAATGATCAAACTTCTATTTCTAACAATTCATTTTAGCATAAGTCAATAAAATCAAATGTTTCCAAGTATTGCGATCCCTGACAATTCAATTAAACATCAGTCATTTGTTTACACACAGTTAAATGCTCAAACAGTTCTATTTCAAGCAATTCAGTTCAGCATGAGACATTTGTTTGATCTCGGTTTAAATGTCAAACAGTTCTATTTGAACCATCGATAGGACCCTATCAGATGCTACTATTCTGTGACAGAGTGGACCTGGAAGTAATGGCAATGAAGAGGTACTCGCATTCCCTAAAGCACAAGCATTACCGGAGCCTCACCATGATTGTTTCGTGTCATATTCGGGACACTCATTACGCCTCTGCAGAGAAGCAGTCGGTGTATTCTACAGCCCCAGCCGATTGGGCTCTGGGAGATAAGTGAAGATATGGGATGGGCAGATAGGCATTTAAAGACCAGCGAGTCTCTTGTCAACGTTATACTTGGATAACTCAAGTCATATCCTGATGGAAACATACGACTTAGGAATTAGTTGCCGAAAAGAAGCAGTTCATGAAAAGTTCTTTGAGTTGAACTTTTGTCGAGAACAAGACATATCACCAAGGGAAGGATTCGAGGAATTCTAACGTATACAGTGCCCATGATTCCGCGGGTTAAGATTGAATTAAGGCGTCAGGGGAGCTCGAAATTATCACTTTTGTCGTCGAACCAAAGGAATGAAACAGCAAGATGCTCGTCGCCCTGAAGAAGTCCGTTGAAACCTATATGCCATTTATAGGTTTGGTTTGGCTTTTATGGCATATAAACCTTTGTAGGTTATTTAACGCCAAATCCATTTTTATACAAATAGTCAGTTCTCTTTCATCCAATTCAGTTTAGCATAAGCAAACAGTTTAATTGTCAAAAACATTTCTATTTCAAGCTATTCAGTTTATTCGAACAGTTCTAATTCAGCTAATTCAGCTTAGTATAAGTACAGTTTTTTTACACGCTGTTAAATGTCAAAACAGTTCTATATCAAATTTTCAGTTTAGCATAAGCATGCTGTTTAAATGTAAGTCCAGTTTAATTGTGAAAAAACATTTCTACTTCAAGCTATTCATTTTAGTCAAACAGTTCTATTTCAAACAGTTTAGTTTAGCATAAGTATGCAGTTTCAATGTCAAAACAATCCTATTTAAAACCATTTAATTTAGCATAAGTACGCAGTTTAATTCTATTTGACCCATTGATTGGACTCTGTCAGGTGCTACAACGCTGACCCAGAGTAGACCTGGGAGCGTTGGTAATGAAGGGATACTTCACATTCCCCAACGCTCCTGCATTGCTGGAACCTCACCATCAGATTGTTTAGCGTCATAAACAGGACACTCATTGGGGGTGGTCATACCCCTCTGCTGAGGTGCAGTCGGTGTATTCTAAAGTCCCAGTAGAATGAGCAAGACCCATTTATATTCAAAATACACATTTTAAGCCGTATCCCCGATCCTTGCATTACACCACAGGTAATATGTAAACATGTTGATTTGTTTTCACCTAAATGAACAATGTGTTATTGTTTTTCTATTAATTTTTTTTTTAACTAATTAAATAGAAATCAGTAATATAATGGCCGAGGGATTTCGTTTTATGCCTTTGGGTTTAGTTAGGCTGAGAACCTTTCGGCTCAGTGCATGGGTTACTTAGGTGCAACATTAACACAGGTGTTAACGCGTGCGCGCGGAGCAGACGTGTCACTCAGAGATGTCACAATAGACCAGACGGGAAACGGGGCTAGCAAGTGCGAATGACGTCACGCACCGGAAGCGGGCGGAGGATTTGGGGATTTTTTTAAAAAGTCAATTAGTTGAGTTGAGACCTGCCTCGGGAGAAGACGGTTTACTTTCGCTTGTACGCGGAGGCCTTGGGCAGGTGTCGCACGAGATGGGGGTGGGCAGATAAAAAAGCCAGAAAAGAAAGAATGTGTATCTCTCTCCTTATGTCGACGAACCTTTAAACTCAAAGGTAATAAAAAGTTTCGTACCGGAACAAAGAAGTCGTAAGTGTTTTTTGTGTGTCGAGATTTCTATGTTATATATATATATATATATATATATGAACATTCATGTACATTTCACACATAGCCGTATCTGGCTTTGTAACAAATCAAATACGGATAAGGTACGTTTGAACACAGTCGTTAGGGCTCGGCTGTTTTGGTGCAAGCCTATTTGGCGACAGACATTTGATTAAATGACGTATCAACCCTTAATGGTTTTTTAATGCCAAATTAATAAACATTTTTCTTTTTCTGTTTAACATTCTATAATTTATTTTTGTTTAGAATTAAATCAAATACAGGCAATATGTATAACAGATTTTTTTGACCCGAACTAAATATTAAGAAAAAATTATTATGGTTTTATAAAGAAGTATTAGCATTGAATTAGATGATAATATTCCTCCAACAAAAATTGGTAGAAAGTGAGTATTAATACAAGTCGATGAAAAAGCAATTTGGACGGGAAGAATAATAATTGATTTCTCTATATAAATGATAATACTACAAATATACACTGGTTGGAAAGGAGGTGTCGTTCAAGATAACAGAAAAGATTTTTTTCTTTGCTGAGTTAAAAGCAGATCTTCTTATATTATAAGTTGTATTAGAAAAATATATTTTGCCAGGATCAATTATTGTATCTGATAGACATTTATCTTACCCCGTGGCTTGCAGAAACCTTTATACATAATGTTGTAAATTATACTGAGGGATTCGTAAATAACGCTGGATATATTACTAATCAAGCTGAAAATCAGTGGATAGTTAGTTGGTTGTCTGGGCTTTATGGCATATCAACCTTTGCATGTTATTTAATGCCAAATACATTTTTAAATAAATAATTAGTTTTATTTCAAACAATTCAGTTTAGCATGAGTACACAGTTTAATTGTCAAAAAAGTTTCTATTTCGAGCTGTTCAGTTTACTCAAACAGTTCTGATTCAAACAATTCAGTTTAGTATAAGTATAGTTTTTGTCCACATAGAACTGTTTTGACATTTAACAATTTCAAACAAGTCAGTTTAGCGTAAGTAGTTTTCATGTCAAAAACAGATCTATTTCACGCAATTCAATTTAGTATAAGTACGCAGTTTAGTTCTGTTTGACCCACAGATAGGATCGTATCAGGTGCTACCACTCTGGGGCCAGTGTGGACCGGAGAGCGAAAGCAATTAAGAGATACTCCGCATTCCCCATAGCTTTAATGTTACTGGGCCTCCACCACCAGATTGTTTAGTGTCATAATTTGGACATTCGTCGGGGCTATTCTTACCTCTTTGCAGAGATACAGTCTGTATATTCTACAGTCCCAGCCGATTGGCCAATACACAAAGTTAAATGTAAAAACAGTTTTATTTCAGATAATTCAGTTTAGCATAAGCACGCAGTTTAAATGTCGAAACAGTTCTATTTCGAGCAATTAAGTTTGGCATAAGTATGCAGTTTAAATGTCAAAACAGTTCAATTTTTAGCAATTCAGTTTAGCTTAAATACGCAGTTTAAATGCAAAAACAGTAAACTCTAAAAACCACGGTTTAGGTCCATTTGACTCATAGATAGGACCCTATCAGGTTCTACCAATCCGAGCCAGAGTGGACCTGGGAACGATAGCAATGAAGGAGTAATCTGCATTCCCCAAAGCTCCAGAAATTACTGGGACCTCACCATCAGATTGTTTACGGTCATATATCTAGGACACTACAGAGGTGCAATCGGTGTATTTTACAGCCCCAGTAGACTGGGAAACCATACGTCATAGGTCTAATAGAGGGTTGGGTAGGTCGAGTTTTATGTCATATCAACCTTTGCGGGTTATTTAATGCCATGTCTTGTTTATACATACATGCAGAGATGCAGTTGGTGTATTCTACAGCCCCAGCCGACTGGGCAAGAAAGTCTGTGCAGGGAGATTAAATAATATTAAAAGGAGAGAAATACTATAAGATGATCTTATATGAAGGGGTTTTTAGTTGAATTTACTTGATATCATAAGTATTTTGTTCCAAAAACAAAAGAATCAATTATAAATGGTCTATAATAAATTTAATTCTTTTTCTTTATCCTAAAATATTTACTTACACTCTTTGATTAAATATAAATTTTGAAAAATATTTTCCGTAAAATATCGCATAGCGTTAAAACGGTAGAACCCAAAAGCTCGCGTTCAACAGTTGTATTCCGTTAAATGCCTTAACGTTCAATTCAATTGACATAACATGATCAATGGTATAAAATGCTTTTACCGAAATCCTAAATGTGATCAACCATACAGGACAATGAGCTCGCCTGATACTCTCTATGCGCTACCCACTGGTTTTGAGTCTATGGCTTGGAGAACGGCAATAGAATTCTCTGTTCTATGTCTACCTGACCTTGCCGGATCATCGATGTTCTTAGACCCGAACGAAATTTCTCAGATCATCTGATTAGCGTATTAAGATCAACTGCGCCTTCTCTTTTCGATTAAGTAAGTGCGACCAAAATTAACAAATGCAAAGTCTTTCACTGGTGCATGAATCCAATCCTCTCTATAACTTTCCGAACAGGATTCGGTCATTATCGAGAACTTAGACTACACTTTGGTTTGGTTTTGTTTTATGTCATATCAACAATTGTAGATTATCTAATGCCAAATCCATTTATATACATAAAGATAGTTTGGAAGTAAATAATGGAGTGTAATCTTACAATACGTACTTATGCTAAAGTGAATTATCTGAAATAGAACTGTTTTACATAAAGAAAAATTGATAACAAGGTAATCCAATTAGAAGGAGAGATTTATTGAGAAGCACAATCGACACTATCGCGTTTCGGTTCTAATGAACCATCATCAGGGCTATGAAGGATGATATTAGTGATAGTAAATCAACGATGGATGTTTAAAATTGCAAAATACAAAAACCTAGGAAAAATTTGTATAACAAGAAAACGGCCAACTTTTTCTTCTTACACAAATTTTCCCTAGGTTTTTGTATTCTGCACTTAGCTCTTAACTGGATGGAAATAAATTTATTATCCTAATGTGATCGAATATTGGGTTTTGTCTTGAAATATATATATATATATATATATATATATATTCAACACCTGTGTGAGCAGGAGCGACATTAGGTTAATTTTAAGCGGAGTTTAACAGGTTTGAATTCAGTGTTTTCCTTCTTCAAGACTGGTTACCATACCAAGGTTATAGAGCACAGTCTGTCTTACTATTAACCCATAGCTGGAAAAAGAATTGTTTGATTCACACCGACCCCATAGCTATTAGCGCTATGTGAAATGCTAACAGATTCGTAAAGGACTCGGGTTACCATGTATATTTACGGCGACAGTAATCATTACAACACGTTCTCTTTCGTATATATATATATATATATGTGTGTGTATGTGTGTGTATGTGTGTGTGTGTGCCAATGCCACGGAAGATCGGGGTTCCATCCGAGGTCGAGTCATATCAAAGACTCAAAAAATGCTATTTGATACCTCTTACCCCTCATCATTATAAGATACGGATCAAGAGTAAAGTGGAGCAATGCAGGGAAAGGAGTAACACCCTCTCGGATGTAGCTATTGAAAAAGGAGCCTTCAGGTCGCTCTCGATTAGGGTCATTTACTTGACTTTTATACATATATACATATAATGAGGAGATGTTCGTGGTGTAAGGGTTATCGCCGTACAAAATGAATACGGTGACACGAATTCAAATCTTGGGCAGGGCAGTTTACATGTCACATAGCAGTAATACTCTTCGGAAAGGTTTGAATCCAGCCATTCTTCCTCTATAAGTGAATAGTTGGGTAGACTTGGCTGTTTAACCTTAATATAGCAACCAGGCTAAGAGAAGGAAAACTCTGAATTCAAACCTGTTAAATTCCGCTCAATATATAGACCTTGTGTCGCATCCTGCTCGTGCGAAGGTGTTGATATATATATATATATATATATATATATATATTGAGTTACCGTGACTAGAAAATCCGGCAAGCACTTCCATGATTTTCTAGTCATGGTACTATTTACCAACCCCTCCGCTCGGGCAGGATATGACACAAGGTCAATTTTTAAGCGGTGTTTAACAGGTTTTGAATTCAGAGTTTTCCTTCTCCTCGTCATGGTAATTCAATTAATATAATACAATTCCTCTATTCAAATGTAAAATATATATGTACATATTGTCATCCACAGAAAGACTGTTTCGTTGTATCACAACTCTTCAGTGTGGCTAGACACACGAGACACTCCAAGCCGGGATCGAAAGCCACCAAACTTTACGTGAGGTTGATGACATACCCCTGGGCCAAGCCTGCGATTCGACGTCAGCTCGGGAATTAACGCAAATGTATCAAGTTCCGTATATATATATATATATATATATATATATATATATGATTAATTGAATTTTTTAACATAAAGTTCTATTTATGATTTATAAAACAATATATATTAATTGGACCACTCTACAAGGATTTTGAAAAAATGGTCTGCCTGTGAAAGGGTTGAGAAATAAGCAATGCTATTTATTTCAAAGTTTATACTGAATGACACCGAAAACTTTGATTCTTGTTAATGAATTCGCTAGTTAAAAAAGAGAGAAAATACGAGATGACAAAGTGAAGGGGGGAAATTGTTATATATAAAGTTTTAGGGTGAGAAAAAAGGGTAAGTAAAAGAGAGGGAAGAGAGTCATTAGCATTAATTTCTCATTACTCTGAAGTTTGACCGTATTGCCGGGGATATCTTTTACATAATTGCGCTGTGTGTAAGTTTTTCTACATATTTTTATATATTAATTGCCATACAATGTGATCTCAGTTGGAATATATTTAAACTTATTATATATTATACATATAAGTTATTCCATATATGCCAAATTTGGGACTTAATTTATATAAATGATTGAGATATATATATATATATATATATATATATATATATATATATATATATATATATATATAGTCATCCACAGACAGACTGTTTCACCAGTCTAGAAGAAGAAAAACTCACACCAGTTAAACTCTGCTTTTAAACTGACCATGTGTCATATCCATCCCGTGCAGAAGGTTGGTGATTAAATATGTTAAATGCCATACAATGGGATCTCAGTTGGAATATATTCAAACTTATCATATATTATACATATAAGTTATTCCATATATGTCTAATTTGGGACTTGATTTATATAGATGATTGATATATATATATATATATATATATATATATATATATATATATATATATATATATATATATATATATATATAGTATTCTCTTGATTCTCTGTGAAAATAAAATAAATAGGTAAATAAAAAAACGGAAATTCAATAAAACGAGGAGGTAACTCCTTAATCTCTTCTCCCTCCCCCTCAACCCCACGTGTCTATTCTGTTTTATCCATTGGATCTGAAGAACCCCTGTTATATTTTTCTTCGTGTTTTTGGTTTACACCAGAAACTGAAAAACAGGATGGAAATAAATTTATAATCCTAAATTAACCGGTCTTTGTTTTTTCTTTAAATATATATATATATATATATATATATACATATTGTCATACACAGACAGACTGTTTCACCAGTCGAGAAGAAGAAAAACTCAAACCAGTTAAACTCTGCTTTTAAACTGATCATGTGCCATATCCAGCCCGTGCAGAAAGTTGGTGATTAAATATGTGAGATATCTTTTCTTTTTTTTTTTTTTAAGATAGTGCTCACGTCATTGAAAGGTGGTCCGAAGATTTATATCCCACTCTTACTTCCAACCGCTTCTTTTTCTTTTAGAAGATGAAATAAGGGGAAGATTACCCGTGCACATTCATGTCGGAAGGTGCGAAACGCAAAAAAAGATGGTATCGATGGCCCGATTTCAAATCCTAGTCGAGTTTATTTCCCATAACTCTAATATCCTTGGGAAAAGTATGAATCTATTCTCCCCACGACTATAGGTAGATAATTGGGCAGACAGGGTTTTTCAACCCTGGCATGGTAATCAGTCAAGTTTGTTTTGGTTTTATGGCATATAAACTAATGTATCTTATTTAATGCCAATACAATATAATTTAATACACATTAAATAAATAAATAAAAAAATATACATATATATATATATATATATATATATATATATATATAATCTAGTTTGGTTAGGTTTGATGACATATCAAACATTGTGGGTTATTTAATCTTCTTTATGCATATATATTAAATATATATGACTTGGTTTGGTTTGGTTTTATCGCATATCAACCATTGTAGGTTACTTAATGCTAAATCCTGTTTATATATGTATGTTAAATATATGGTTTGGTTCGGTTGGGTTTTATGTTATATCAACCCTTGTAGGTTATCCAATGCCAATTCCTCTTTAATATATATATATAATATAGATGATTTGGTTTGGTTTTATGGTATATCAATAGGTCATTGAATGCTAAAATCCGGATTTTACATATACAGTAAACATGATCTGGCTTAGTTTTATGGCATATCAACCATTACAAGTTACTTAATCCCATATCCTCTTTATACATATATACTAAATATATGCGATTTAGTTTGGTTGGGTTTTATAGCATATCAGACATTTAATCCCAAATCATGTTTATATATATATATGTATTAGATATATATGATTTGTAAACGTTAATCAACAAAGTTAAATAGTTCCAAGTATTGCTATGTATTACTAACAATTCAATTAAACATCAGCCATTTGTTTACACACAGTTGAATGATCAAATACTTCTATTTCTAACAATTCAATTTAGCAAAAGTCAACTAAGTTAAATGGTTAAAGGTATTGCTATGTATTACTAACAATTCAATTAAACATTCGTTCGTCATTTGTTTACACACAGTTAAATGATCAAACAATCCTATTTGATGCAATTCAATTTAGCATGTCATTTGTTTGCACTCGGTTTAAATGTCAAACAGTTCTATTTGCACCATATATAGGACGCTATCTGGTGCTCCCACTCAGGGCCTAAGTGAAACTGGGAGATATGCCAATGAAGGGGTACTCCGCATTCCCCAAGGATCCATTATTATTGAAACCTCACCATCAGTTTGTTTAATGTCATATTTAGGACACTCGTTGTAGGAGTGGAGTTTTATCCCTCTGCAGAGATACAGTTGGTGTATTCTACAACCCCAGCTGAACGGGGTCTAATCGGTCAAAGAGAAGGAGAACTCTGAATTCGAACCATTTGTCGTCCGCACGAAAACTAACATTCTGTCACATCCGGTCCGTGGCGGAGTAGTAGCACAAATACATACACTAGTTATCTTTTCCTTGTTTTCCTTTTTAAATGTCACCATTGAGACGCAGGTCTAGACAGTTATCTCCCACTCTTACTATAAAGGATTCCCCTCCTTCGTTCCAGAGTCAAAAAAAATTATAAACCAGGGAAAGATAACTCGTGTAGATTCACAACAGAAAGTCTTGAGCAGGTCTCCTGAAAGTGATGGTCCATATTAAACAAACAGAACTCTCTTTCGTAATTTCCGCTGAAAAACAGACCAACAAGCCAATCAACTATTTTTTTGTAACTTTGGCCAATGAGGCAAAAGATATGACGGTGTTTTATGACTGAATCTGAGCCAACTCAATTTTATTATCTTATAAATAAATATACTGCGAAGTCTGGGACAAAAATAAAAATGACTTGCTATTAGAAACTATCAATAATGCCAAATATTATCAGCTGATATATATACACGTATTTTTATCTGTTCTGACTCGGTTGACCCTTACCCAAACAGTATCTTTTTTTTTTCTTTCTCCATTTATTTGTTTATCAGTCAGCCTTGTAACCTTTACTCGTAAGCAATGTATGTATTTACCCAAAGCCTCTGTCACAGACAGGATACGACACAAGGTCAATTTTTAAGCGGAGTATGGCTTGGTTTAAAATCAAAGTTTTCCTGAATGGCAACAAATGCCAAGTGTTATTTAAAAAAAAAGATAGGCTGTTTCAGAAAAAGTGATATCATATCGAAATCTAAAACTTTTTCAAATTTTATCCCAAAAGTCAACATTTAATTTTGTGTGTGTGTGTGTGTGTCTGTGTGTGTGTCCCTCTCTCTCTGTTTTCCTAATATAAAAATGCTATTCACTGGAAAAGAAAAGTTGTTTCATTTCTATCTTCTCGTGGTATTAAAATTTGAAAGCTATTGAATGAGTATTGGGAAGTTATCAGATTATTAAATGATATCAATTTTTTTTCTGAAACACTTTACAACTCATATTATGTAAATTTTTTCTGAAACACCCTGTACGCCTCAGATGATGTCATTTTTTTCTGAAACAACCTCTACATCTAAGATTAATTCATTTTTTTCTGAAACA
The DNA here is from genome assembly GCA_963585895.1 of Sepioteuthis lessoniana. NCBI lineage: Eukaryota > Metazoa > Mollusca > Cephalopoda > Myopsida > Loliginidae > Sepioteuthis > Sepioteuthis lessoniana. The sequence goes on along the minus strand of OY757913.1, from coordinate 93,915,518 downwards.
CCCTCTACATCTCAGATGATGTCATTTTTTTTCTGAAACACCCTCTACATCTCAGATGATGTCAGTTTTTTTCTGAAACAATCTCAACATCTCAGATGATGTCGATTTTTTCTGAAACACCCTCTACATCTCAGATCATGTCGATTTTTTCAGAAACACCCTCTACATCTCAGATCATGTCGATTTTTTCTGAAACACCCTCTACATCTCAGATGATATCAATTTCTCTCAAACAACCGTTACATCGCAAATGATATCAAATTTATGAAACACTCGGACCAGTTCCAAAAAATATGACAGGAGATTATTTGATCGATTTTAACAGCATATCAACCCATCTGAGGTCATTTTATTCCAAGGGATCAGGGAATTGCGTTCACTGTACATTTATATCTATGTTTTTTGTGTTGTTATTTCTTGGTATTTTTTGCACATAGTTATTTGATATGAAGTATTCCTATCAAATACAAATAATTTATATACAGTTGTATGATTTTAAGTATTCTTATCTAATATTGATACTTACATGATTTCAAGTAATTATTTCTATTTAATAAGAATTCTTTGTTTGCAAACAATTCTATGAATTTAAGTGACTAATGATAATATTGATCCTAATTTAATGATTATAGCTTCAAGTATCTATTTCTAATACAAATAATTTACTATTGAATGATATGAACGGTTGGTTGGTTGGGTTTTATGGCATTTCAACTTTTGTAGGTCATTTAACGCCAAATCCATTTTATACAAATAAACAGTTTGTTTCAAACATTTCAGTTTAGCATTAGGACACAATTTAATTGTCAAAAACATTTCTAATTCAAGCTATTCAGTTTATTCAAATAGTTCTAATTCAGCCAATTCAGATTTTGTTAAGTACAGATTTAGTTAACACATAGTTAATTGTCAAAAACAGTTCTATATTAAACAATTCAGTTTAGTGTAAGTAGAGTTTCAATGTCAAAAACAGTTCTATACTAAACAATTCAGTTTAGTGTAAGTACAGTTTCAATGTCAAAAACAGTTACATTTCAAACAATGCAGTTTAACATAAGCATGAAGTTTAAGTAGAGTTTAATTTTCAAAAACATTTCTATTTCAAGCTATTCCGTTTAGTCAGACAGTTCTAATCTAAACAATTCAGTTTAGCATAAGTATACAGTTAATTCTATTCAACCTATAGATAGGGCTCTATCAGGTGCTACCACTCCGGGCCAGAGTGGACCCGGGAGCGATGGAAATGAAAGGGTACTCTGCATTCCCCAAAGCTCCAGCATTGCTGGAACCTCACCATCAGATTGTTTAGTGTCATATCCAAGACACTCGTTGGGGGCGTCTAACCCCTCTGCAGAGAAGCAGTCGGTGTATTCTACAGCCCCAGCCGACTGGGTAATTGAAAACTTCCAATCAAATACTAATGATAATGATTTTCAAGTAACTAATAATAATTCTCTGTAAAAGCTAATAGCTTCAAGTAACTATTTTTGATACAAATGATTTACACATGGGTGTAGGATTTCAAGTTTTCCTATCTAAAACTAATAATTTTCAAACAAATCTATTTGACACCTAATTGGGACCTGAACAGGACCCCAGTCTGATTCAGTGTAGACCTTTGAGTAATGGCTATAAAAAGTACTCTTAATACTTGAATGTTCCATAAATGGAGCATCACCACTGCAATTTGATGTCATCTTCAAGACACTTTATTTTTAGTGAAATATCATGTTCATAATCGTAACTTGTCTGAATCCAAATCTAAAATATGATTTATTCAATGAATAATCTCCTTGTCAGTCAATCATGTGGCTTTTCTTGTAAATATTGTATGTGTATAGTTTTCAGAAAGTTTCTTTCTTTCAAAATTACAGAAGAAAAGTATTTTCACATTAGCTGAAGTACCTATCTAACCAGGTAAAAGGTCATTATATATATATATATATATATATATATATATATATAGGAATGTTGGAGTTGTGGGATGATGTTTATGGCCCCTGAAGTTACAAGCATCATTATAACCCTTTCGTGGAATGATATCCTTATGAAATGAGCGAATTATTTTCAGAAAAATTAGCAAAATAGAGCATATGTTCAAATAAGTCAATCAATGATAGATAGATAGATAGATAGATAGATAGAGAGAGAGAGAGAGAGAGAGAGAGAGAGAGAGAGAGAGAGAGAGATAGACAAACAAACAAACATGATATTTGATCAGCAATTCTGTGTCATTGAACAATAAAGCACTCACTTGATTATGATACTTTGCAAAACAATCTTTACACAATCCTACACCCCATTGGGGTCTCCTTGCAATATTTCTATGCATTAGCATTGAATTGGTCAACAAACAGCCTTACATGGAGGTGCGTGCAGTGTATTCAGGATTATCGTCGGAAATGGACACAGCGACCCGATTTCAAACTCTGGGCGAGGCTATTTGTATTTCACACAGCACTAGCATCCGTGGGCTGGTTGGTTGGGTTTTATGGTGTATCAACTATTGTAAGTTATATAATGCCAAATTCATTTTTATACATATAAACAGTTCTATTTCAAACAATTCAGTTCAACATAAGAACACTGTTTAGTTCTATTTAATCCATAGGACCCTATCAGGTACTACCACTCCAGGCCAGAGTGGACCCGGGAGAGATGGCAATAAAGGTGTACTCCGCATTCCTCAAAGCTCCAGCATTACTGCTGCCTCACTATCAGATTGTTTAGTGTCATATTCAGGACACCCATTGAGGGAATCCTATCCCTCTGCAGAGATGTAGTCAGTGTATTCGGCAACGCCAGCCGACTGGGCCATTATACCTTTGAGAAAGGTATGGATCTAAATATTCTTTATGTAATAGTAGGGCAGACTGGAATCTTTAACCTTGGTATAGCAACTAGTCTAGAAGAAAAATTCTGAATTAAAACCTATTAAACTCGGCATACAAAAATGACATTGTGTCACATCCTGCTAGTTCAGAGGGGTGGTTTATGCATACACTTAGCTATCACGAAAACGGCAAAAATTTTGCTCTACCTGTGTACCGTTGGCGTTAAAAATGTCACTGCCTGCGAAAAAAAAGGTTAAAGAGATAAAAAGAAATTGTATATTTTACTTATAGGTCATTAGTAATGATAAAAGATCGCTTCCTGATTTTGTTTTCTTCTCTTCTCTCATATAGAATTCAAGTTTTGCTGCTTTGTAATGAAAAAACTAAGACTAATTTATTTAACAATAAAACACCATAAAACAGAAAAATTTCTATAAACAGAACCCAAATGAATATTGTGGCTGAGTCTTATTTACAGAACTTTCTTTTAATTGATGGGTATTATTTGAGTTTTATCTCCATTTTAAACTCTTGTTGTCATCTTTATAATTCAATCGATCTTTGTGGAGGTGCACGTGGTTTAATGGTTATTATCGCAGGAAATGAACACGGTGACACGAGTTCAAATCCTGGACGAGACTGATTGCATTTCACATAGCACTAATACCCTTGGGAAAGGTATGAATCCAAGTATTCTCCCTCCAGCTATGGGTAAATAGTAGGGCAAACTAGGTTCTTCAGCTTTGGTGAGGCAACTAGTCTAGGAGAAGGAAAACTCTGAATTCAAACCTGATAAACTCCGTTTAAAAAATTGACCTTGTGTCATATCCTGTCCGAGCGGAGGGGTTGGGTAAATATGATAATTCAATCGATCTCTATCCGTTTATAAATGTGAAATTGATTTTTTTTAGTCTTTAGACAACATACTTAACTATTCGAAATCGAATGAAAAAAAAAGCTTGTTTAATTTAGATATTTTGTATTTTCGAAGTCACTGGCGTCTATTCGAAACGTGTTTATTTTCATCCAAAGAGAAGAGAATTGAGAAACATCTGAACAAAATATTTACTATTTTTTCTGATTGCTGTAAACATCCTGTCTTAAGATGGGATGACTTAACTGTAAAATGCAATAAAGAACATTGCTAAACAATGCACATTATCTGCACTTGTGCTCCAAACAAGAAGGTAATGTTACTTCAAGGGTTTTTTTTTTTTTCTTAATTTGAACCAGTTCATATCCTGATTTTTACATTTAAATTAACTGAAAAATATAAATTCATCTCTGATAATTTTCCTTTTTCTGGTAAATTATATGGTAATTTACGAAGCTCTTTGCTTCGATGTGGCACAAGGCCGAAAGAATGGGGCACCTAATCAGACTCGAACTCACTCGTGTAGGTTTGCTAGTCTAGCTTGCTAACCATTACACCATTAAAGGTGCCCACTGGTAAATAATATGGTGATATTTTCCTTAATGTGTGCTAGGTATTTAAGATTTGTCATTAAACGTATGCAAATTTTCATATTTCAGGTTCCGATTGAAGAGAGGATATATTCAAAAGATCAAAGAGAGAAAACAAGACAAAAAAGCAACCTCTAACTTGGCTCTAAAAAGATTTTTTAGTGTAGCTGAAATAGAAATTTTGGAGAGGCAGATTGAAAGACAGCAACAACTAAATTCCTTCCTTGTTGCTTCCACAGATATCTTTAGTTTGGTTTGGTTTCTTTGTATAATGGCATATCAACCTTTGTAGGTTATTTAATGTCCAAGCAGAACAGTAGTTGAACTATTTAACCCATAGGTGGGAGGATAAGGGGGTTCATACCTTTCCCAAGGGTATTTGCCCGAAAGTGAACGTAATAGCGCGACTGGAGTACGAACTCGCTTACTATGATTCCGCAGTCCATCGCTTTAACCATTACACCACGAAGACACCCCCCAGATATCTTTCAGTGAAAATAAACAATTGATGACAGTTTTGTACAAGGGAGACTGTCTAAGTGACCTTACAGTCTTTTAAGAACCCCTTTATATTCTATGGAAATTATTAGGGGTGATGAATCTTACAGCCTTATGGCGCACGTTGCAAATGCATTTCTATTAGACCTAAACCAGTAGTAAGAGGCTGTTGAACATGCCGACTGCATCTCTCCAGAAGGGTAAGACCACCACCCCATTGAGTGCCCTTGATATGACACAAAACTATCCGATGGTGAGGTTTCAGTCTTGGGGCTTTAGGAAATTTAGAGTACTTCATCATTACCATTACACCCAGGTCTACTCTGACCTGACCTGGATTGGTAGTACCTGTTAAGACCTCATCGATGGGTCTAATAGAATAAGTGTCCTGTGTATGACACTAAACTGCATCTAATAAAGCTCGAGTCTTGGAGCTTTGACGTGTATGGAGTACCCTTTTATTACTATTACTCCCAGGCCCCGAAGTAGTAGTTCCTGTTAGAGTCTCTTAAATGGGTTGAATAGAACTGTTTAACTATGTCCACACAAATGACTGATGATAAATTGATGGTTGGTTATTTAGGTTTTATGGTATATCAATCAATGTTATTTAATGCCAATCCGTTTTTATACAAATAACCAGTTCTATTTCAAACAATTCAGTTTAGCATGAGTTCACAGTTTAATTGTCAAAACAATTCTAATTCAGCTCATTCAGTTTAGTATAAGAACAGATTTTGTTTACACACAGTTAAATGTCAAAAGATTTCTATATTAACAAATTCAATTTAGTGTAAGCACAGTTTCAATGTCAAAAACAGTTCCATTTCAGACAATTCAATTTAACATAAGCACGCTGTTTAAATATAAGTACAGTTTAATTGTCAAAAACATTTATATTTAAGCTATTCAGTTTAGTCAAACAGTTCTAATTAAAACTATTCAGTTTAGCATAAGTATGTAGTTAGTTCTATTTAACCCATAGATAGGGCCCTATCAGGTGCTACCATTCTCAAATTGTTTCGTGTCATATCCAAGTCACTCGTTGAGGAGGAGTTCATACCCCTCTGCAGAGATGCAGTTGGTGTATTCTACAGCCCAGCCCAGGGTAGAGGTTATTTTTAAAAAAAAAACGTGTCCATTAGGTTAGTAAAAATTCATTCATAACGATGTTAATTTACAAGAATAATTTTTAGAACTACATTCAAATTACATCACATCATTATAATCAATTAAGCTAAATTTTCCAATAGATTTTTTTGTTTTGTTTCAGAAATAGCATTCCAACAAAGAGATTTCAAGAGATTGCATCCATGGACTTTAATTAGTATTTGTATGTATGTATTTTAAAGCATATGTATTTTTTATTTGTATTAGTATGTATTTTAAAGCATGTCAAACCTTGTTAGTTAAAGCCCAATCGGTGTGGGGGTTCCTTCCCGGAAGCCAGGGCCCCATTTATTCAAGGAAGCAATCAAAAGATGAGTGGCAACCCGACTAGTGACGTTTGGGTTCACCCTTAGTCCATTGCCGTTAGTCACTAAAACAACAGGCATCAGTTAGGAACTGACCATTAATCTTAATGGGGTTAAGAGATTATCCTGGCTTTGTTTAATCGCATATCAACCTCCGTTGGTTATTTAATGCCAAAACCATCTTTGTAGAACAACATCAATGATACTTGTCTTTAATTGGAATCATTTTGAGATGAGGCTTCTTAATCTGAGAATTAATTTTTATTTATTACAGACTTTTTGTCCTCATCTTTGTAATTTTTTTGTGTTGTTTCTTCTTTCACTACGTTTCGGCCAAATTTCACCTCTGGCCTTCTTCAGGTGATTTACCGTGACCTCGGATAGGAATGATGAGTCTTGTAACCGTATCCCCAGTAATTACTGCCTTCCATAGTTGTTGTCCATCGCACCACGTTTTTAACCAAGTAAAGCCGGCTTGGGTAGGATTTGAAACCTCTATCTTCTGACAATGCTCACCTGGAACTGTAGAGGTTTACAAGACTCATCATTCCTATCCGAGGTCGCGGTAAATCACCTGAAGAAGGCCAGAGGTGAAATTTGGCCGAAACGCAGTGAAAGAAGAAACAACACAACACAAAACAAAATTACAAAGATGAGGACAAAAAGTTCGCAATAAATAAAAATTAATTCTCAGATCAATGATACTGTTTAACCTGTTGCTGAGGGATAAGGGGGTTCATACTTTTCCCAAGAATATTGGTTCAGAAGTGAACGTAATAAAGCAAACTGGATTCAAACTCGCTCAGTACGCTGTCACAGTCCAACACCTTAGACATTTCGCCACGAGGACTCCCCTAACTGGATTTAAACGCCTAGTCTTTTCCTGCAATGATACACTTAAATGTAATTCGAGGCTTGTACACCAACAGTACAATCAAATGTAGACCTGTTATGTAACTGCATTTGAATGGACACATATTCTTTATCATTCCCCTTGTTGAGGAACTATACATAGTTGTCCGCCTTTTGGGGAGCCATAGGCAGAGCTTCCGAGAATCACGTGACGGTTGGTCATGTTACATTTCGATAAGCAAATTCTATCTCTTTTTGGTAGTAGGCACCGACCGTAAAAGACCTGCTTTTCGTCTCTGCTTTTGCAGGCAGCACATGCGTGCAATTTATCCTTCGTTGACCATCTCCCTACACCAGAAAATCAAAGTTTTTAACCGCTACTATCAGCCTATTGGTTCTGTGGAACAGCTTATGTACCCTTTTTTACACTTTGGGTTAGTATGTCATGTTTCATAATTACGTGTACAATATATTTATATAAAATATTTGTCGTTGTAATCTAAACGGACTTTGTTTTAACTTACCGAAATATTCTGTTTTAGTTTAAACCTTAGATTGACTAATGCATTATAGAAATAGGGTGGTGGTAGTCTCAACAAATACCAACACATCCCTAAATTCTTATATCCTTCATCATCATGTCATGCCACTCGCACGGATATCCCTGACCCTCTCTCGCCACTTTTCCCTATCGTTCATCGCCTCTGGCAGGTCTTCAGGGCTACATCCCGTATCCTCACATACCTGCTGAATGTATGTTCGTACTGGTCGTCCTGCTTTTGCCCGGCCATATGTGGGGGTCCATAGGAGTACATCACTGATGAGCTCGTCCCTGCTTCTCCAGCAGTGTCCTGCATGTCTGGTTTGTCTAACTTGGATAGTTTTCGCGATGCGAGGCAGGTGGCCGTATAGTTGGTGTCTTGTGGGGTGTTGCCGCCAGAACTTGTTCAATATTGCTCGCAGCATTCTTGTGTACTTGCTGTCTAGCTTCTTCTCCAGCCGTTTAGTTGGCGTCCATGTAGTGCATCCATACAGCAGTATCGACATGACCGCTGCCTGGAAGAAACTGCGTTTCCTTTTATCGGTTAGGTCTGATTTCCATATGATCGATAGCCTACTGATAGCTGTCCATGCCTTTGTTAACCGCGTGTCGATGTCTTTTTCAGTTGATGAGATGCTGCTTCCTAGGTAAGCGAATTTGTCTACTAGTTTAAGAGGGGTTCCGTCTAGTGTGGAGATGTTACCTGTTTGATTATAGCACATATATTCTGTTTTGTGTGCATTGACATGGAGGTCTATGCCTGCGGCTGCTCGTTCCAAACTATGCAGTAGTGTTTCGGCTTCGTTGGGTGTAATTGCCAGTATCGCATGATGATGAATCTTAAAGATTGACTTACACGCCGCAATTTTCGGTCACCCTTCTTCGACAGTACACTTACATGGGATGTATAGAATAGTTGTCTATGTAAGTCGACTTGTATACCTGAGATCAAATCCAGATTAGATTGGTTTGGTTTGTTTGATGATATATCAACCACTGTAGGTTACTGTAATGTCAAACCCATCTTGTGAAAGGGATGTGAGGGTCCATGCCTTTCCCTAGGGAAATAGTCGGTAAGTGAACGTCATAGCGTGATTGGAGTTCGAACTCTTGCCACAGTGTAACAGTCCAGCATGTTATCCACTACGCCACGGAGACGCCCTTCGATAACAAGTTGGGGCTGTAGAATACACCGACTGCTTCCCTGCAGCGAGGTACGACCCTCCAACCGAGTGTCCTAGATATGACACTAAACAATCTGATGGTGAGGTTCCAGTAATACTAGAGCTTTGGGGAATGCGGAGTACCCCTTTATTGCTATCGCTCCCAGGTCCACTCTGGCCCGTAGTGGAAGCATCTGATAAGCGTCTTATCAATGGGTTAAATAGAACTAAACCGTGGTTTTTTGACGTTACTGTTTTTGCAATAAAAATTCGTATTTATGCTAAACTGAATTATTTAAAATAGACCAGTTTTGGCATTTAAACTGTACACTTATGCAAAATTAAATTACTCGAAATAGAACTGTTTTGACATCTAAACTGTGTACTTATGCTAAACTAAATTATATGAAATAAAACTGTTTTGATATTAACTGTGTATTGCCCAGTCGGCTGGGACTGTAGAATACACCGACTGCACCACTGCAGAGGGGTAAGAAACCCCCCCATGAGAGACCTAGATATGACACTAAACAATCTGATGGTAAGGTTCCAGTATTGCCGGAGCTTTGGGGAATGCGGAGCATCCCTTTCTTTGCCATTGCTCCCAGGTCTACTCTGGCCCGGAGTGGTAGCACCTGAAAGGGCCCAATCTATGGGTTAAATAGAACTAGCTGCATACTTATGGTAAATTGAATTGCTTGAATTAGAACTGTTTGACTAAACTGTATAGCTGGAAATAGAAATGTTTTTGACAATTAAAATATGTACTTAACATTTAAACTGGATTGTTTGAAATGGAACTATTTTTGACATTGAAATTGTACTTACATTAAACTGAATTGTTTAATATAGAACTTCCATGCTTATACTAAACTGAATTAGCTGAATTGAAACTGTTTGAATAAACTTAACAGCTTGAAATAGAAATGTTTTTGACAATTAAACTGTATACTAATGCTAAACTGAAATTTTAAAAAAAATGATTATTTGTATAAAAATGGATTCGGCGTTAAATAACCTACAAAGGTTAATATGCCATAAACCCCAAACAACCAAGCAACTGTACTTACATGAAAACTGCACTTACACTAAATTGAATTGATTAATATAGAACTGATTTGACATTTAACTGTGTGTAAACAAGATCTGTACTTACACTTAGCTGAATTAGAACTGTTTGAATAAACTGAATAGCTTGAAATAGAAATGTTTTGAGAATTAAAGTGTGTACTCATGCTAAACTGAATTGTTTGAAATAGAACTATTTTCATAAAAATGGATTTGGCGCTAAATAATCAACAAAGGTTGATATACCATAAAACTCAACCAACCATCGATAATAAGAGATCACACACTCCCAAGTTCATTTTGCGAAGTTTTATATGCTTCCTCGCGCCAGGATAAATAAGAAGAGTAAAAGAACGAAACAAGGGTATCCTTGGAATTTGTTTTAGCTTCTTTCTCTACCCCTGTGAAGCTAACTCATGGCTGGTGCACGATCGACAAAAAACTCGGCGGTCGATAAATCATTTGGAAACAACCTCAACGTGAGGAGAAGGACCTTGGCTAGCCAGTGAGACTGAGAAGGCTACAACAAAACACGATTACATAGTGAGGGACCGACAGACAGAGATAGAAATGAATCTCTAACACGGTTGAATAAAAATGATTTCGATTCGAATCATAAAACTTCCACAAAGTGAAAAAGAAAAAAAGTAATAAAATCCTATCGAACTTGTAAAGAGATTCATTGAATTCTGTTTCTGACTTTCCTCCCATACAGACAACCACGCCACGTTAGTCATTTTATCCAATCGTTTTGTTAATTTATGCATCCTCTTTAAGTTTCAGAGGTTTTACCGAATCGTTAAGTTTTTTTAAGACCGTGTGGCGCCATTATTTTCGAAGCTTCTGCGCATGTTCAATGGAAAATACCTATTGACCGATTTCCAATAGAGAATACAAATAAAAGCAAAAGCAGAATTGCAATCAAGAAAATAAAAGAATTTTTTTTTTAAATTTAAAAAACAAGAGGGTATGAAATTGTCTAACGATTGGTAGGCGAAGGAAAAAGGATAACCTCGTAATATTTACCGAGAAAATAGACGGCCATTTTTTAACGATATATTGTATGCGTTCGCCTTTTTAGCCAAAGACGTTATGAGTAAAATTATTCTTTTTCAAACTTTTTTTTATTCACTTGCAGTTATGTGTTTTGTTTGTTTTTAATTTAGGAGAGGAAAACGGATTCTTTATAGCTAGAACAGAAAACAAAAATTCACGAGATAAGGTAGTAATTTGACGTTCTAAGTTCAATTTTCAACGAAATTTTTTTTTTAATTTTGTTACTATGAATGTATATATTTATTGCTATCTTACTTTTCAATACAATTTAGTTTTCATTCTAAGTTTACAATAGCATTTTCTTCAGATTTTTCTTTCATTTTGCCATTTGTAGCTTAAGTTTAACAGAGTTGGGTACAAGGCCATAGTGAAAATCAAACTGACAACAATTATAAGTTAACCGAGCTCGCTAACCAATCCACCAAATGAATAGGCGTTAAAATATGCATATATTTAACACAAGATATATACATAGCTTCTTCTGTCTCCATACTTTTTGAACACAGTTGGTATTTGTGATTTAATTTTTTTATTTATTCATTTATTTATTGCAGACTTTTTGTCCTCATCTTGGTAGTTTGTTTTGTTTTGTTTTTTGTTTTTTGTTTTTGCCAAATTTCACCTCTGGTCGCGGTTAATCACCTGAAGAAGGCCAGAGGTGAAATTTGGCCGAAACGTAGTGAGAAGATAAAAAACTACCAAGATGAGGACAAAAAGTCCGCAATAAATAAATTAATTAATTATCAGATTAAGAAGCCTCATCTCAAAAGGGTTCCCAATAAAGACAATTACAGCTGGTATTTTGATGAAAATTAACGTTTCATTCAGTGTTTATTTCAATCTTGGAAAATATAACTTCAGTTTCGATTCTTTTTCAACATTTCGTACATTGAATAGAATATGATTATAGATATTTCAAATGTAGTTTGAAAAAATGAATAACGTCTCTCAGGATTCATTGGGGAAGGGGTTGACCACGTGACAAATACCTCACACCATAATTACGGCTGACCGGCTATATTTTTTTCTCGCATTGCCGTCGGATGATTGTGTGCTAAAGCTTCGAGAGTCCTTCATTCGTTACATTTCCGTTTTTCTTATTACAGAAAGGGTCACGTCACAACGGAAAAGGCAAGCGGCTGTTGTCCGAAATGGATATGGATTATCTCCTCGCCGACAGCAACGTTATTTCGTTAACCTGTGTAACGTTTTTAAAGTCACTCCTCTCACCACCAAACAAAAATTAATCTCTCTGTCACCATCTCTCGAAATCGGTTCCTCTGCAATACCGTTTACAAAGAAAAAGTAGTCGGACACACTAGGCACTTTTGCCTTTTAACTGCAACCGGTCTGGGAGAAGGTAAATATGAATACAAACTATCGGCTGAAAAATTGAACAAGGGTCACATCCTGCTTGAAGCGTGTAAAAGATGTGGTGTTAGATACTACAGCGTGATTTTTCACAAAGATTTCTCACAGTTCGTCATTCGTTTTGTTACTTGAATAACTCATCAAACGCCGGACAATTTGAACCCTGCGCCAGACAAAATGACCAGCAGTAAATATCTTTATTTGGTGCCATGTTTACCGAGCAAAACTCGTAGACTGTTGCTATGCAATTTACAGCCTGTCTCTGACAAAACTGATATACAGATTTAGTTCTAGACTTTTCTCAAATTCAAGATCTTAAAAAAATGGACTTGGAATTTATTTTCTTGATTCTTCAGAAATTCATCGTTTAGGAATTTAGAAAAGAAGTGTGGTTCTTTGTTTGAGTTTTATGGCATATTAACCTTTGTATGTTATTTAATGCCAAATCCTCTGTTTAATTGTCAAAAACCTTTCTATTTCAAGCTATTCGGTTTAACATAAGTACGCCGTTTAAATGTCAAAACAGTTTTATTTCAAACAATTTAGTATAGTATAAGTATAATTTTTTTCTTACATACAGTTAAATGTCGAAACTGTTCAACTTCAAACAATTCAGTTTAGCATAAGTTCAGTTTCATTGTCAAAATCAGTTCTATTTCAAATAGTTAAGTTTAGCAAAGCACGCCGTTGGAATGTCAAAAACAGACCTATTTCAAGCAACTCAGTTTAGTAAAAGTTCAGTTTAGTTCTATTTGACCAATATATAGGACCTATCAGGTACTACTACATATAAGAAGATGAAAGACAATAATAGACAGAGAGGAATATTATTTTGATATAGTTTATTTTTTATGGTTCTTAACTAAGTTCGATCCTAGATTAGCATCAGAGAAAACATTTTGTGGGAAGGAAAGGAAGCATTTTTTATAAAGTTATTTTTTGAGCAATTTTTTTCTCTAAAGACACTCTAAAACTAAGACCGAAAATGAAGATTAATCGCATCTCCTTCGTAACAACATCCACCAACACTCCTACCACTAGCCCAGATAGTGATGAACCGTTTAGACATTTTGAGAGAAAACCCTAACAAAAGATATTTTACATGAACCAGGCATACTGACCAATCGTCGACTAAATCACCTCCGAGATATGATTGGTTGAAACAACACACTCAACAAAGTAATCCATTAGAAACCCACAATAAAATTCACTAAACTTTGCCAACTATTCAATATCAAAAACAACCAATGCTGCAAACACCTCAAATCAATCGACTCAGTCACTAGTTTCACAACCAAAAAGATTTCGAAAATTTTCCACAAATCGAATTACAAAAGACTTAATGTAATTTATTCATGTTGGAAACTCAGAATAGTCGTTTGATTTTAAATCAAATCACTACAAGCACAGGATCAAATCTATGGATCAGAAAAATCTTAGATTAGTCAAAAAAAAAAAAAACACTTCCCTACGACTTTAACAAAAATGCAAGATTCACAACCTTAGAAACAATTGGAAAGGTTTAACAAAAAGCAAATAATTGAAAAAGACAAATGGTTGGTTGGTTGGGTTTATGGTATATCAACCTTTGTAAGTTATTTAATGCCGAATCCATTTTTATAAAAATAATCAATTCTATTTCAGACAATTCAAATTAACACGAGTACACAGTTTAATTGTCAAAAACATTTCTATTTCAAGCTATTCAGTTTAGTCAAACAGTTCTAATTTAACCAATACAGTTTAGTCTAAGTAGGGCACCTCTGGTGGTGTAACGGTTAGCTAGCTAGACTAGCAAACCTACACGAGTGAGTTCGAGTCTCATTGGGCGCCCCATTCATTCGGCCTTGTGCCACATCGAAGCAAAAGAGCTTTGTAAATTACTACAGTTTAGTCTAAGTACAGATTTTATTTACTCACAGTTAAATGTCAAAACACTTCTATATTAGACAATTCAGTTTTGTGTAAGTACAGTTTCAATGTCGAATACAGTTCCATTTCAAACAATTCAGTTAAGCGTATGAACGCAATTTAACTGTAAGTGCACAGTTTAATTGTCAAAAACATTTCTATTTCAAGCTATTCAGTTCAGTCAAACAGTTCTAATCTAAACAATTCAGTTTAAACTAAGTTTTTAGTTTAATTCTATTTAACCCATATATAGGACCCTATCAGGTGCTACCACTCCAGTAATGGCCATGAAGAAGTGCTCTGCATTCCTTAAAGCCCCAGCATCACTGGAACCTCACCATCAGATTGTTTAGTGTCATAACCAGGACACTCGTTGGGAGAGTTATACCCCTCTGCAATGGTGCAGTCGTTGTATTCAACAGCCGCAGCTAACTGGGCAATACACAGAGTTAATGTCAAAACAGTTTTATTTCAGATAATTCAGTTTAGCATAAGTACACAGTTTAAATGCAAAAACAGTAAACTCTCGAAACCACGGTTTTATTCTATTTGACACATAGATAGAACCCTTATCAGGTGCTAACACTTCGGGCCAGAGTGGACCTAGGAGCGAAAGCAATTAAGGAGTACTCCGCATTCCCCAAAGCTCCAGCCTTAATGGAACCTCACCATCGGATTGGGGGTGTCCTCGTGGTGTAATGGTTAAAGCGATGAACTGCGGAATCGTAGTACGCGAGTTCGTACTCCAGTCGCGCTATTACGTTCACTTTCGGGCAAATACCCTTGGGAAAGGTATGAACCCCCTTATTCTCCCTCCAGCTATGGATAAATAGTAGGACGGACTAGGTTCTTCAGCCTTGGTGAGGCAACTAGTCTAGGAGAAGGAAAAACTCTGAATTCAAAACCTGTTAAACTCCGCTTAAAAATTGACCTTGTGTCATATCCTGCCCGAGCGGAGGGGTTGGTAAATAGTACCATCGGATTGTTTAGTATCATATCGAGAACACTCGTTGGGGGTGGATCATTATCTTTCTGTAGAGATGCAGTCGGTGTATTCTACAGCCCCAGCCGACAAGGCAAAGGACAAATGGGTAACATTGTCAAAAACAGATGTGCCTTTTTTGGAGTTAATATGAAAGTTAATCACACGACCTGAAAAGAATAAAAACCTTACAACTATATACATTTATGTAAACAAAAAATTTATCAATAAATTGCCACTGGTTTGGAGAGCCATCTTTTGAAAATAACTGTGAAAAAATCCTATCAAAAGAGCAGTTATGTCAAGGCAAATTTATAACACAGTCCTCTTCAAATCTAAAAAAAAGCATTAAAACAGGTGCTCTAACAAGAGATACGCAGATATGAGAGACCGAACTGACTTACTTTGATCTTGGTTAGTTGATTGTTTTGTTTTACGGCGTATCAACACTTTTCCGGTCATTTAACGCCGAATTAAATTCAAACAATTCAGTTTAGTATAAGTATAGTTTGGTTTGGTTTGGTTTGGTTTGGTTTCTTTGTTTAATGGCATATCAACCTTTGTAGGTTATTTAATGCCAAAGCCATTCTCATAGAAGAACAGTAGTGGTACTATTTAACCCATAGCTGGGAGGATAAGGGGGTTCATACCTTTCCCAAGGGTATTTGCCCGAAAGGGAACGTAATAGCGCGACTGGAGTACGAACTCGCGTACTACGATTCCGTAGTCCATCGCTTTTACCATTACACCACGAGGACACCCCCGCAGTATAGTTTTTGTTTACGAACAGTTAAATATCAAAGCAGTCCAATTTCAAACAATTCAGTTTAGCATAAGTACAGAGTTTAGTTCTACGTAAAAACAGTTCTATTTCAAACAGTTCAGTTTAGCCTAAGAACGCAGTTTAAATGTCAAAAAATACCTATTTCGAGCAATTCAGTTTAGTAAAAGTTCAGTTTAGTTCTATTTGACAATAGATCGGTCCGATCAGGTACTACCACTCCAGGCCAGAGTGAACGAGGAGCAATGGTAATGAATGAGTACTCCGCATTCTCCAAAGCTCCAGCATTACTGGAACCTCACCATCAGATTGTTTAGTGTCATAATCAGGACACTCGTTGGGGAAAGTCTTACTCGTCTACAGAGGTGCAGTCGGTGTATTCTACAGCCCCTTGCTGACTGAGCGATCACTTCGATTTGACAACTTTTTTCAGACTAATGGATATGCTACACAACTGTACATTTTTCAGCCCATTCGGCTGTGGCTGTAGAATACATCGACTGTAAACCCCTCTTCTCAACGAGTTTCCTGGATATGATATTAAAAAAACTGATGATAAGGCTCCAGTAATACTGGAGCTTTGAAGAATCTGGAGTACCCCTTCATTGCCATCACTACCGGGTCCACTCTGGTCCGGAGTGATAGTTTCCAATCTATGGGACAAATAGAACTGTTTGACATTTAAACTGTGTGCAAACAAATCACTTATCCTAAATTGAATTGTTTGAAATAGAACTTTGATTATTTAACTGTGTGTAAGCAAATAACTGATGTTTAATTGTATTGTTAGTGATACATAGCATTGATCGGAACCAATTAACTTGACTTCTGTTAATAAATCATATTTATCTAATATATATTTGTATAAACCAGACTTGGCATTAATTAACCTACAATGGTTAATATGCAATAAAACCAAACCAGGCCATACATATATTAAATTGATTTAAAGAATTAAAAGTAATTAAGGTGATTTGTGACCTTAAGGTTCCTGAATATAAGTTGAATTCTGTTATATTTTTCTCGAGCCTTGTGTTTGCGTGTGTTTTCGAGATGTGTAATTTATTGATAAGTAAAGTCCATTATTATGAGGTTTTGTTCTTCCAAGCAGCGGTCGTGTCGATACTGCTGTATGGATGCACCACTTGGACGCTAACAAAACTGCTGGAGAAGAAGCTAGACGGCGACACACAAGAATGTTGCGAACCATATATATATATACACACACGTGTGTGTGTGTGTGTGTGTGTGTGTGTGTGTGTGTGTGTGTGTGTGTGTGTGTGTGCAGACAGATTTGGTTGTTTTTGTTTTATAGCATATCAACCCTTGTGGGTTATTTAATGCCAAATATATATGAGTAAAGAATTTGTTGGTAACTTTATTTTTAAAGAGTGTCTATCAAACACTAATAATTATATTTAATATTGATCGTTTGTTCGCCCACAATTAGATGGTTTTAAGATACGAAATAAATAATTTGAATACGTCTGTACAGATTCAAGTCCCTAATTATTATCCTTAGTAAATAACTGAACAGTTCCATTTGACCCATAAACGGGACCCTAACGCATATTACCAATCCTATAAGCACCAGAGGAAGAGCCTCATCATCAGATCCAGTTTAATGTCATACCCAGGACATTCGTTGGGGTGGCGGAGCTTGCGGTAAGCGTATTCTCCAGCCCTACAGCTCACAGGACTGAAGACAAACAGTAAACAGAGTAAAGTGAGCAGATGCAAAGATAGTTATATCAGTATTATCATCTTTGAAAATTGTTTGACTCCACCCCAAAAGGTCGGGTTATCTTTACCATCTGATCCATTGCCAACGAAATGAAACAACGTATATTTTTGCCAACTGGACCTGCATCTTAAGATTACAGGTAAGGACACCTTGAAAAAGTGCCTAATGCATGTGCCAATCTCAAAGACTGTCGACGATCTTCTTCCTACAGACAGCAATGGGGAGCCCTCGTTGTTTATTGATGAAGTCATTACATCCCTTCGAGCGTTGGCTTGGTTTCAACCCTCTAAATCATCTAAAACCCAAATTTGATTTTCGTTAAATATATTCCCTTTTTTTTTTATTCTACTTCCAACATCAAAAGTTGCTAGTCTGACTTAAAGGCCAAAACCTGTGTGAGTGTGTGTGTGTGTGTGTACGCGTGCGCGTACGAGGAGTAATTGATAAGTAAAGTCTCCTTCTACTATGCGTCATAAATAGTGGAGATAGAAATATGTTTCAACAGATATTTGGTAGTATACGAAAGACCTGTTCATATGTGATTGCTGTCGTTTATATTATCCATTAGTCTTGAGTACTACGTCTGAGTTGCGCATAAAGCAGCGTTTAGTGATAGAATTTTTTGCCACTAGAAATGTTAGTGCTCGCAGTAGTTTACAGACTCTCCTTCGTTGGATTTTCTTCTTGGTTCACTGTGACTCGGGGAGGTTGTCCCATCTATAGGATACATAGACCTGTTTCAGATTATCAATTATTTACATCATCAAAATAATAGTGAATATACATTTTTGTATCATACATCATCTCGAGCGTTGGTTCTGTTTCAATCTGCTAAAATTATTTAAAAAACAAATTTGATTTTCGGCAAATAATTCCCAAGTGTTTTACTTCCTTATTTCACACTTGGCAGTCTTACTTTAAGGCCAAAACAACCCTATCAGTGCATTTACCCAACCCAAGGTCAATTTTAATTCAGCCATGTATAAAGTAAAGTTGGCGACCTTAATCGAGGGTGACCCGACGGCTCCCTTTTCAATAGCTACCACATTGAGGTGTTGGGTGGCGCTACTCCTCTCCCTGGACTGTTCCACTTTACCCTTGATCCATACCTTATAATGCTGAGTACTAAGCAAAGCGTGATTAAGTACCATTTTTTGAGTCTTTGGTATGACTCGACCTGGGTTTGAACTCTGGTCGACAGGACTATGGGCGAACACTCTACTCATAAGCCAATGTCCCGCAAATTTTCCTTCTCCTAGACTAGTTGACTAAACAAGGTGATCAAACCCAGTCTGCCCTCCTTTTAACCAATAGCTGGGGGAGAGAACAGATAAATCCATGAGTTCCCCAAAGGCATTTGCGCGAAGTCAAACAGCTCGGACCAGGATTGAACTCGGACCGCTGATTCCATTTCCTACAACGTTAGCCGTCATGCTAAACGCACCTCGCTAACTTTTACGAATGCAAGTTAATATTACATAGCCAGATATATGGATGTGTGAAATCCGAAATAATGTTCATAAAATGTTCATAAACATATATATAGAATATAGGAATCCCGAAACACGAAAAACACGAAATTGGTTCAGGTACGAAACTTTTTATTACCTTTGAGTTAAAGGTAATTCGACATGAGGAGAGAGAGACACAATCTTTCTATGCTGACTGCTTTTACATCGTCAGCTCTCAACCCAACCAACGCACGGCGCCCGTAGCGCACAAAGTCGTCTGGCCTCGCCCAGGTCTGAATCTCAACTCCTCCATTCGGAGGCAGGAACTCAACTAACTGCTTTTTTCTCAAATCTCAGCCCACGCTTCCGGTGCGTGGCGTCACCCATATCCCTGGTCTCAATTCCTATCTGGGGTTTTATTTTGACATCTGTGAATGACGCATCCTCCCCGGGCGTGCGTGAACACCTGCGTTCATGTTTGCATCTAACTTACCCATGCACTGAGCCGAACGGTTCACAGCCTAACTAAACCGAAAAGCGAGATATATAAAACGAAATCCCTCTGCCATTATATTACATTAAACTGTTGCAGCAATTGTCGATTTTATCAAGAAGTCTACAATAGATGATCCTTACTCTATAAGAAACAACAGTTTACTCGTTTCTATTGAAAAGAATTAAAAGTCATTTTAAGTATTAAAATTGATTTAAAGGATTAAAAGTAATTAGGGTGATTTTTTACCTTAAGGTTCCTGAATATATGTTGAATTCTGTTATATTTTTCTCGAGCCTTGTGTTGGTGTGTTTTTTAAATGTGTAATTTATTGATAAGTGAAGTCCATTATTATGAGGTTTTGTTCCTCCAAGCAGCGGTTGTGTCGATACTGCTGTATGGATGCACTACTAAGACGCTAACAAAACGGTTGGAGAAGAAGCTAGACGGCAATTACACAAGAATGTTGCGAGCAATATTAAACAAGTCCTGGCGGCAACATCCGACAAGACACCAACTATACGGCCTCCTGCCTCCCATCACGAAAACTATCCAAGCTAGACGACCCAGGCACGCAGGACAGTGCTGGAGGAGCAATGACGAGCTCATAAGTGATGTACTCCTATGGACCCCCACATTTGGACGAGCTAAAGCAGGATGACCAGCTAGAACATACATACAGCAGCTATGTGAGGATACGGGATGTAGCCCAGAAGACCTGCCAGAGGCGATGAACGATAGGGAAAAGTGGCGAGAGAGGGTCAGGGATATCCGTGCTAGCGGCACGACATGATGATGATGATAAACAAGTGGGTAATTTGATTAATAAGGTGATGGTTTGGTTTCTTTGTTTAATGGCAAATCAACCTTTGTAGGTTATTTAATGCTAAAGCTATTCTCCAAGAAAAAACAGTAGTGGTACTATTTAACTCATAACTAGGTTCATTACCTTTCCCAATAAGGTGATGGTTTGGTTTCTTTGTTTAATGGCAAATCAACCTTTGTTGGTGATTTAATGCCAAAGCTATTCTCCTAGAAAAACAGTAGTGGTACTATTTAACTCATAACTGGGTTCATTACCTTTCCCAATAAGGTGATGGTTTGGTTTCTTTGTTTAATGGCAAATCAACCTTTGTTGGTTATTTAATGCCAAAGCTATTCTCCTAAAAAAACAGTAGTGGTACTATTTAACTCATAACTGGGTTCATTACCTTTCCCAATAAGGTGATGGTTTGGTTTCTTTGTTTAATGGCAAATCAACCTTTGTTGGTTATTTAATGCCAAAGCTATTCTCCTAGAAAAACAGTAGTGGTACTATTTAACTCATAACTGGGTTCATTACCTTTCCCAATAAGGTGATGGTTTGGTTTCTTTGTTTAATGGCAAATCAACCTTTGTTGGTTATTTAATGCCAAAGCCATTCTCCAAAAAGAACAGTAGTGGTGCTATTTAACCCATAGCTGGGAGGATAAGGGGGTTCATACCTTTCCCAAGGGTATTTGCCCGAAAGTGAATGTAATAGCATGACTGGAGTACGAACTTACTTACTACGATTCCGCAGTCCATCACTTTAACCATCACACCACGAGGACACAACCATTAATAAGGTGAGTTTATCTATTAATCTATCAGTGTCATTCCGTGAATACAAGGAATTTATCGATGAGTGTCATTGATAAATACATGAAATTCATCTATCTCTCAATCTATCGACGAATGTCGTGCAATAAATACGGAGAATCTATCGATCTATCCTTAAGTGTTATTCCAGAAATACGGGAAATGTATCTTTCTATCCATCGATCTACGTGTGTCATTCAATAAATACGGGGAATTTTTATCTACATGGGCCATTTATTAAATTCAGGGCATTTTTTTAAATAAAAACTAAACATTTTTTTTTTCTGATTTTTCCAAATAAACGTAAACTTTGTATTGTTTGGAATGAGTCTTTAGCAAAACTTTCTTTTTGTCATGCAAAAATCTTTTTTCAATATTTCTGTACCATAGCCCGATATTGCTATATTTGAAACGGACATATAATGTTCATATATATATATATATATATATATATATATATAACATAGAACATCGGAATCTCGAAATTCAAAAAACACGTAACGACTTCTTTGTTCAGGTACGAAACTTTTTATTACCTTTGAGTTTAAAGGTTCTTCAACAACAGAGAGAGAGACACAATCTTTCTATTCTGGCTTTTTCATCTGCACCTCACCACAAAGGTCTCCGCGAGCAAGTGAAAGCCAACCGTCTTCCACCGAGGCAGGTCTCATCTTAACTAACTTTCTTCAAATTCCCAAAATCCTCCACGCGCTTCCGGTGCGTGACGTCATTCGCACTTTCTAGCCCTGTTTCCTATCTCGGGCTATTGTGACATCTCTGAGTGACATGTTTGCTTCGCGCGTGCGCGCGAACACCTATGTTAATGTTACACCTAACTAACCCATGTGCTGAGCCGAAAGGTTCTCAGCCTAACTAAACCCAAAGGCATAAACCGAAATCCCTCGGCCATTATATTACATTTCTCCTCTAACTGGAAATTTACTGTCAAGGAAGATTTAAAAAACATTTTTTTTTCTCTGCGTGTGTGTGTGTGTGTGTGTTTGCGTTTTAAAAAGACTTATGTTTTCGGCTAATCACATCAGAAGCAGCGGTAGTGTAGAAAAAGTTAAGATTAAATTTGATCATTTCAGAAAAAAATATATGAAAAAGAATTTAAGAGGGTATTTCTTACAAGCCATTGGATGAATTATTTAACAGAATTTCATACTCGTATAAAAATATTGTATGAATAATGTAAATAATGTATATGTTCTGTGCAAATATTTTTTAATGTTGATGCGAGATTTTTAAAAGCAGAGATTTCAAAAAAACTTATAAGAAAAAATAATTATCAAACAGTCTGTTTCAGGCTTGAACAGAGGTCAGTCATCAAATTTTTGGTGGCTAAGAAGTGCAAACCATGTGAGATTTACAGAAGAACGTGGGATCTGTTCGGGAAAGCATTTTAGTCAAAAATTGTTGACAAATGGACTAGAAATCGGTTTGACACAACAAGCCCGAATCGAAAACACATCATCTCCAGTAGAGAAAAAATTCCGGTCGCATCGGTCAATAAAGAAGGTGAAGACATGAAAGGACACAGTGCTATTGATTTCCTTGAAAAAGGTGAGACGGTAAACAGTGCTTCCTATTATTTATTTAAATTTTTTTCCTGATTACTGGTAAAAATAAAAAAGAATTCTTACAACTGCTTAACACTTGTACCCAGTTATGGTTAATAGAATTATCAATCCCCTGGGGATTAAATATACAGTCGACTGGGCAGAGAGAGCAGACGTTGAATTACAGAAGAATGTATACCAGATGAAATCCATGACAATAAACAGATGCCTGCCTTGAAGGAATGACGGAAAGGTTATATTCAGCCAATATCAATAGAATATCGTCATTTAGATTCTCTGAGATAGAAGAAACCCAGAACAGTGTCCGCCGAGTAAAAAAAATAACAATGACGATTTTGGTTGATGCAAAAATGAGTTATTTACACGGGATGGTTTGCTTCCTTTTTCTAATTGCATATCAACCTTCGTGGGTTATTTAATGCCAAAGCAATCCTTGTAGAAGAACAGTAGCGAAACTACTTAACCCATAGCTGAGGAGACAAGAGATTTCACACCTTTCCCCAATGGTATTAGTGCAAAATTGAACATTATAGCAAGACTAGAGTTCGAACTCCCTTTCTACAATGTTGCATTCCTGCACGTTAGCCTCTTCGCCAACGAAAATCCCCCATCGTCTAGCTTTGTACAGAGTGTCATTAGTCATTGGGAAAATTATTGAAAATATCATTTTTCCTTCTACGTTTTTATTTTGGCGAGAATCCTAAACAGTCTGTCGTTAGAGTTTCTACAATCAAGCAAAAAAGAAAAGAATCAGACTGTATTTTTTTCAGACTGAATAATTAGATCATACGGCAAACATATAGTTTCTTATATAAACTAGAATCAGATCCAACCAGAGACCATGTGGGTGACGTGTGTAATTTGGTTATTTCTGTTGATTTGCTCTCTAAATTATTCCCACCACAAATACAACACAAAACTTTACAATCACGTGAAAGAAATGGAATAGAACACAACGAACATTAAACAACAAACAGTTTAATTATGCATATAACAGAATATGAAAACTAACAAAATATATGATGTGTAAATAGCCTTTTGGAAAATGAAGTTTGACCAAAGAAAAATGAATTTGTTTAAAGATGTGCGTAGGGTCATGTTAACGAAGTCCGTAAATAAGTCTTTCTTACTTACATTAAGTTTATAGCGGGTTTTATGACTGTGGCGGCATCGTGTCTCGTTGATGAAAGAAAGTTTGTCGGGTTTTCCTTTTGAAAATAATTCTCGGTCATTTGAAAAGAGGTCACGAACTTTAGTTGAGGAAGGAAAGGAATTGGTTGGACATAATATCGGCTACTGGCTTAGTGGCTTGTGTTCTCTATGTCTTCATTTGTGTGTAAGCTTGTGTCTTCCCTGGCTTCCTAACTGTGTTATTTATATCCTACAGGTGGATCAAAGAATCGTCCTAAAACTTTTGCGCGTAGACATTTATTGACCAATCAGATTTGTATTTTACTATTTTATTTTCGAGTCTAAATATTTTCTGTAGGTTCACTTCCGATCCTAATTTTCTAGAATGTTCTATTCCATGTTTTTAGCTGATTGGTTGAAAAATATAAAAATGTAATTTAAATGTTAATACGGGTTTGATCCTAAATTTCTAGAATGTTCTTAAGTATGTTTTTATTGCTTATTTTAAGACTAGAAGAAATTTGTATCCTATAACCAAAAGCGACGTTACGACCGATCATTTCGCCGACTTTCTTCAATCTATTTACGAAAGGCGAATTTACGGACGCTTTTAAACCGCTGATTGAAGTGGGGCAAAAGTAAAATGTATGTACCATAGAGGCACTAAAGCGATCTTAGACCCCCGTTGTGACTTTGCCATGGTAACAAGTTGACAAATGCGAAACTCTATTAAACATACACCAAAGGTTTATTTACTATACGGTAGTAAGTAGCCACCGGAAGAAAAAAACAGGGTGTATAGAAGCAGGAAACGACCGTCAACTAGACAAAAATTAGGCAATATACCCTTGTGAGAAAAAGATGAGCAGACACAGACCTTGAATTTTTTTTCCTGGTTCAAACATACTTGTTCGTTTCGTCCGACATCCTCTTTGGGTCTCCCCAGAATTTGGGGCCCGTAAACTTCCGTGCCTTATATCTTCATGGCTGGTGTTCTACTGACGTCTTCACCTTCTCGCGTCTCGCCGTCGACTCTTGAAAAGCCATAAGTTATCCCCTCGCATGCGTGCGTGGTTTCAGACCTCCAGTTTTCCTCCGACTGCCTGTCTTGTTATTTGGCGACTACTGTCAGCTTTATTTATTTATCCAATTTCCTATGAGCCGATCTATCATGTTACAGGTAGAGCTATTTCTAAAAGTTTCGATTTTCTTTGTTCAATGATATATCAACCTTCGTGGGTTATTTAATGCCAAAGCAATCCTTGTACAAAAAAATGTACTATTGAACCCATAATTGAATGGAGATAAGAGGGTTCATATCTTTTCCTGCCAGATGATATGAGGATTAATATACAAGGTGCAGAAGCAAAATATTGAAAAAAATTTTAAAACGTATTTTTTTAGTCTTATTAGTCCAATTAAAAAAAACGTGATAAATCGAAATTTTCATGATTAGCTCTATTGTTCAAGCACGTTTTTTTGGAGGGGGTTATTTGTTTGTTGTTGTTTTTGTTTTTTGTTTGTTTGTTTTTTTGTTAAAATTCAGCCCAATATGAGTGAGCAAGAAAAAATACGACAAAGAATCTATAATTTGCTTACCGCTGAAACCAAGTCAGGAAAAAAAAGCGCTTTTTAATGAAAAGGGGGAGTGGAGGATCGAACACAAAATGAAAAGGAGGCTTTTAACTGCTCTCGCTGCAGCAATTTAGAAGGACCCCACAACGTCATTAAGAAAGCTAATGAATTGAAAGTCCACGAGAAAACTGTGAGGACAGCAATTAAACAAGATTTAAGCCCAGACCTCAACCCCCTTGATAACGCCATATGGGGCATTTTAGAAAACAAAACAAATTCAACTTCCCATCCAAATATTGGTTCGTTTAAGACTGTTATTGAGAAGGAATTAAGTAAAAAGCCTGAAGAATTTATTTTGAAAGCATGCAAATCGTTTCGAAGGCGTGTTGATACAATAATAAAAACAAAATGGTTGTCATATTGAGTAAATCTACTGTTTTATATCTAATCTTGGAGGTCCCCGTGGTGTAATTGTTATCATCGTAGGAAATGAACACGGCGACACGAGTTCAAATCCTGGACGAGACTGATTGCATTTCGAATAGCACTAATACCCTTGGGAAAGGTATGAATCCAATTATTCTCCCTCCAGCTATGGGTAAATAGTAGGGCAGACTAGGTTCTTCAGCCTTGGTTAGGCAACTAGTCTAGGAGAAGGAAAACTCTGAAGTCAAACCTGTTAAACTCCGCTTAAAAAATTGACCTTGTGTCATATCCTGCTCGAGCGGAGGGGTTGGTAAATAGGATATCTAATCTTGCTTTGTTGATGATTTTTTTAAATTAACCTTGTTTTATAATTGAGTCCTTTATTATAATACAAGAAACTTCTTAATTTTGCTACTGCACTCTGTAGAGAATCCTTTATAAGTAGTAATTCACGAAGCGTTTTGCTTAGGTGTGGCACAAGGCCAAATGAATGGGGCACTCAATGAGACTCGAACTGTGAATCCATAGAATAAGCCTCGATAAGGAAACTCATTACAAGATTATAGCCATTATTAGACTTGTACTTCATTTGGTTGTTCTTTTGGGTTTGTTTTTTTTTGGTTTTGTTTTGTTTTTTGGGGAGTGGGGGAGTGATGGTACTGTGGGGTTGAGGGGAGGTTGCAGGAGTTCCCAGGAATTTAAAGAGATTTTGAAAGCCAATATTATTAATCATCAGATGCCGAAATTAGGATTCCTATATGCACAAGTGGCTCAACATTAAACCAGAAACTTTATTCATCTATCAAATAATTGACCTTTTAATGGCACTTCAATCTGTCTCGGATTATTTTTTGACGAGAGGTTAGAATTTTTGTGCGTCCACATTTACATTTTAGTTCAGTTGTTTTTTGTTTTTTGTTTTTGTTTTTGTTTTTGTTTTTTGTTTTTTCTTATGGTTTTGTTTCAAGACCAATGACTGTTAGAGACGGAGAGGGCGATTTGGTTTGGTCTGGTTTGGTTTGATGGCATATCAACCTTTGTAGGTTATTTAACGCCAAATCCATTTTTATGTAACTAATCAGTTTTATTTCAAACAATTAAGTTTAGCATGAGTACACAGTTTATCAAAAACATTTCTATTTCAAACAATTCAGTTTATTCAAGGAGTTATATAACAATTCAGTTTAGTATAAGTACAGTTTCAATGTAAAAAAAACAGTTCTATTTCAAATAATTCAGTTTAGCATAAGAAACAATTGTTTGGCATAAATATGCAGGCAGCCTAAATCATTCCATTTACTTTTCCTCATTTGTTTGCACACAATTAAATTATTACAAGAGTTTCTATGTAACAATAAGAATTTAAGTCATTCGTTAGCACACATTTGAATAGATATGCACGATATCTTAGAGATTAATAATTCAAAAAACTGACTGAGCTTATAAGGTTTGGTTTGGTTTCTTTGTTTAATGGCATATCAACTCTTTTTAGGTTATTTAATGCCGAAGCCATTCTCCGAGAAGAACAGTAGTGGTACTATTTAACCCATAGCCGGGAGGATAAGGGGGTTCATACCTTTCCCAAGGGTATTTGTCAGAAAGTGAACGTATTAGCGCGACTGTAGTACGAAGTCGCGTACTACGATTCCGCAGTCAATCGCTTTAACCATTACACCACGAGGACACCCCCCTATAAGGTTTGGTTGGAGAGAGCGAGAGAAAGAAAGCGACAAAGGAATATGTGCTGTTGGAACGCCTTGATAATAATTATGTGACTCTTTTGAGTCAGGACTTACATTAATTTATAAATTAATTTTATAAAGTAGAATACGGACTGGGTTTTTTTTTTTTTTTTTTTTTTGGTTTTGTTTTGTTTTGTTTTTCGGGGGGAGTGATGGTACTGTAGGGTTGGGTGGGGGTTGCAGGAGTTTCCAGGAATTTAAAGAGATTTTGAAAGCCAATATTATCAATCATCAGATGCCGAAATTAGGATTCCTATATGCACAAGTGGCTCAACATTAAACCAGAAACTTTATTCATCGATCAAATGATTGACCTTTTAATGGCACTTCAATCTGTCTCGGATTATTTTTTGACGAGAGGTGAGAGAATCGAATTTTTTGGCGTCCACATTTACATTTCAGTGCAGTTGTTTTTTGTTTTTGTTTTTTTGTTTGTTTGTTTGTTTTAGTTTTTTTGTTGGTTTTTTTTTTTTCTTATGGTTTTGTTTCAAGACCAATGACTGTTAGGGACGGAGAGAGCGAGAGAAAGAGAGCGACAAAGGAATCTGTGCTGTTGGAACGCCTTGATTATAATTATGTGACTCTTTTGAGTCAGGACTTACATCAATTTATAAATTAATTTTATAAAGTAGAATACGGACTGGGGTTTTTTTGTGGTGGGGGGGACTAGGAATTTTTATTTTTTATTTTTTTGTAAATTTCCTTTTTTTTTTCTTGAATTCACCTCTTTACTAAGCTTTGTCCCTAAAAAAATCAACACAGACTTTACTTTTAATCTGTCAGTTTGTATACGAACAACTCTTTACAGAAATCGTTTAAAAAAATACACACACAACCACCGACTACATCAAGCAAAGACTTACGACCAAAAGAAAAAGCGATAGAGAAACTATTGTATATTTTCAGTTCTTATTACCTTGTTTTGGGCTTTTTCTCTTTTTTCTTTTTTTTCCTTCGTTATTTGATTTAGATGTTATTTGATTGAATATCGTTGTGGGTGGATTTACTTTACTGGGAGCGGAGGAAGAACGCCCACACACAACTAAGATGGCAAATATTAGACAAAGAAAAGGAAGGTGATACGAAGTGTAAGACTAGAATAGGAAAGGTAAATAATAACTGTCATGATTATGTTAGTGGTATTAATAATAATAATAATAATAATAATAATAATAATAATAATAATAATAATAATAATTCTTGCCTCATCCTTTTCTTGAATAGAAACTCGTTGAAGTCTTGTCAGAAACCAATGGTAAACCTGAAAATTAATTAATAATGATAGGTTTGGTTTGGTTTGGTTTGGTTTGTTGGGTTTTATGGCATATCAACCTTTGTAGGTTATTTAACGCCAAATCCATTTTTATGTAAATAATCTGTTCTATTAAAAACAATTCAGTTCAGCATAAGTACACAGTTTAATTGTCAAAAACATTTATTTCAAACTATTCAAGAAGTTATAAAATAGATAGTATAGCAAGTGTTTATTTTGTGGTGATAGAGACGAAACGATTAATCTCATGATCAGCAAATATAGCAAACTAGCACAAAAGGAGTATAAGACCAAACCCAACTGGATGGGAAGGTTATTCAATGGGAATTGTGCAAGAAACGGAAATTTGACCTCTTTACGAAATGGTATATACACTAACCAGAATCCGTCCTAGACAATGAGACTTATAAAATTCTCTGGGATCTTGAAATACGAACAGATTATTTAATCCTAGACAGAAAACCAGATAGTTATCCAAAAGAGATATAAATTTACGTT
The DNA here is from genome assembly GCA_963585895.1 of Sepioteuthis lessoniana. Classification (NCBI taxonomy): domain Eukaryota; kingdom Metazoa; phylum Mollusca; class Cephalopoda; order Myopsida; family Loliginidae; genus Sepioteuthis; species Sepioteuthis lessoniana. The sequence continues at coordinate 93,885,986 of OY757913.1, read as the reverse complement.
AAATGGATTTTGCCGTCCCAGCAGACCACAGAGTGAAAAACAAAGAAAGAGAAAAGAGAGACAAGTACTTAGACCTTGCCAGAGAACTAAGAAAGCTCTGGAACAAAAGATGACGGTGATACCAATTGTAATCGGTGCGCTTAGAAAGAGTAGTGGAAGAGTTGGAAATCAGAGGACGAAGCGAGATCGTCTAGTCTACAGAATTATTTATATCAGCCAGAATACTGAGAAGAATACTGGAGACCTGAGGAGACTTACTGTCACTAGGACTCCAGTGAAAAACCATCAGCTGATGTTGGTGTGAAAAACTTGCAAAGAATGAAAATCGAAAGAAAAGAGACAAGAAAGCTATGGAACATGAAGTGGTGGTGATACCAGTTGTAATTGGCGCACTTGGAACTGTCTTCAAAGGCTTGGAAAAGAAACTGGAAGAGTTGAAAATCTGAGGAAGAATCTAGACTATCCAGACTACAGCACCGTTAAGATCGACGAGAAGACTCAGAAGAATCCTGGAGAGACTTGCTGTCATTCAGTCTTCAATGACATTCCACTAGCAAATGCTCGTAAGAACTGGCAAGAAGTAAAATAAAAATAAAGAAAGCGAAAATATAGAAAAACACTTGGACCTTGCCAGAGAACTGAAAAAACAGTGGAACATTAGGATCAAGTTAAATACGAATGTAGTTGATGTGCTCGGAACAATCTCCCGGAACCTGAAGGAGTTGTATATCAGTGGGAGAATCGAAACCATTCAGACTACAGATTTATTGAGATCGGCTAGAATACTAAACGAAGTTCAGGTAACCCGAGGAAACTTGCTGTTACCACAGCATTATTAAGATTGGTTTGAATGCTCAGGTGAGTCCTGGAGACTTAAGGAGACTTACTGTCATTCAAACTCTAGTCAAAGACCACAAGCAAAAGCCAGTGTAAAAAAAACTCAAACTAATAACGACAGCAACAACGATAATGGACTGAAAAACTGTAGCACCTTAAAACTACCAATGTACTTGTGATAATGAGAGACCTGATCATGATGAAGAAAAGGACATAAATACATTAACAAGACACCTGAAAGTCCCAGCCAAGAGGAAATACAGTAAGTTTCACTTTGTGGAACTGTTTATCTCCTTAGTAGAATATCATCAATGTCATCGAAAAATATCACCCTAAAGAAACAGCAAAAGCAAAACTACATAGAACACATATAATTATTACCTTCTTCTTGGGTAAAGACACGATAATGGATTCTAAAAAAAAACGACAATAAAACTGAAAATATAATAAATAGTGGTAAGAATAGAACTGCCAAATCAAAAAGAATCAGAACACTCGGAAAAAAAG
>OY757913.1:93747142-93879642 GCA_963585895.1 Sepioteuthis lessoniana | reverse complement strand
TAATTTTTTGTACACAATTAAATATTGTTAGCATTAATTATTCTGTTCATTTGTACGAAGTTGAAAGGTTCCTATGTCACATTTTGCTATGTAATATTGTTATCTTTTGACCTTCGACCCGGCCCAAAAATACTATTCCAAGGTGATGCACCGGAAGGAAGTGACACATTCCAATGGCCAGTAATCGAAAGAGATCGCGTGGGCGGATTAAGGCTTATAATATGGGACAAGGTGAAGGTCCCACGGTGCCACTACAGTGATGCACCGGAAGAGAGTGACCTCTGAACTGCATGACAGTTATTTCCGCTTGATGACGATTAAACATTCGATTTCAAAGATCCAGTGGGCGATCGTGTGGGCGTTGAATTATTATTTAACTCAGTTGAGTTCGACTCCAAGAAGCAGTTGCTAGTAGAATTCCAGACAGCTAGAGACCAGATGTGGTAGGGAAAGCCACACCCGACCGAGGGGGCCCTCGGAAACCCCGATGGAGTTGACCCCAACATCATCAGAACAAGAAAGACACAACGTGACGGTCATAACAGTGGGGTCAAAATATGAAGTTTATGTTCGGTCTCCAACTCCCTCTCACATGCAAACCTTGAACAACCCTTTCGAACCCTTGCAATAAAGTGAGAGGTATATATTTTGTTAAATAAGTCTTCCTGCTTCTTCCTTCATGCATCTGTCTTTGTCACTGCGTCGTTTATTACTGCGTCTGTTATTACTGCGTCGGTATGTATCCAGTATATATATGTATATTTCTGCATGAATCAGCAGATGACAATGCAACAATATCAATAATTTAATTTTTATACATAATGAAATGGTTTTAAGTATTCCTACCTAACATGAATTCTATTTGGAATTAATAATTTGTTTTCACATGTTAACATATAGTTGGGGAGGATAAAGGGGTTCAATACTTTTCCCCAACTATTATGCTATAGAGGCTCCCAACAAAAAATTTTTAAAGAGGGTAAAAAGAGATGGGGAGAAGATAGAAAAAAAAAATGTTCATATTTTTCATGATTGTACTTAATAGAAATTGTGGAATACCCAAAAATTACCCAGAAAGGAGGAAAACGTCAAATGTAAGGATACCTTACTATATAAGATAGAGTTCACATGGCACTGATAACAGTACCATTATGAAACTTTCACGATTGCTGTGCAACAGAAAGAAGCTCAGTAGCCAGGAAAGTGAGAAGAATCAATGTCCACCCAGGTGAAAGATGAGGCATGGAACTCTCAGTCTCCTGGCACGCTGTAGGCACAAGACCATTCATTACTTTGAAAAGAAAACAGTTCGCCTCAGGACCACATCTGTACTCAAAGACTTTCTCGAAACAATCAAAGGCAATTTTGGTGAACCAGGAAGATAAAAGCCATTATATATAATCCAGCAATTTTATAAATATGAGTGTGCATTAAATTTTTTTTTTATTTCTTGAAGTATTATCTAACAATAATTTTATTTGCATACAATTAAATATTTCCAAGTATTGCTATATAACACTAACAATTCAATTTAACGTCAGTCATTTATTTGCACACGGATTAAACAGCCAAACAGTTCTCTTTTATCCATAGATTGGATCCTAATAGTAAACTACCTTTCAGGTCAGAGTAATGGTAGTGAAGGGGTACTCCATATTCCCCAAAGCTCTTGGAGTGGAGCATCACCCTCAGATAGTTTGGTGTCATAACCAGAGATGCAGTCGGCGTACTCTACAGCCCCAGCCTACTTATTCCCACCCCACCCTGCCTGGCATTCGTGACAGGTGGGTTTTTGGTGATTTGAATTACCTTGTTCTGGGGGTTCGTCCCCTAGGTAATACCTGCTTTTCAGGGCCGAGTTTATGGCTTGGCACTTGAAGCGCTCATATAAAATAGAATGCAGCAGGGATCAAATGTGATGACCACGTATGAGTCTCGATTTGTGCGTAGCCCCTACAATAAGATGGACTTGTGTCGCATTCTGGCTTGGCGTAAGTCAGTTAACTCGCATCCTTATGTGTGCATGGCAATGAGAAAGGTATTTATCATCAAAATCCCGCAGCATTAAACCTTAAAACCAATACTATGAATATGCTGTCAAAAAAAATGTTTCCCCCCCCCCGCCTTATATATATTTATAAAATTTCATTTTCCGTTACCAACGTGTTGTAATTTCCTTTCGGGTTCCAGAGTTTTAGTGTAGCGGAGTTTAGTAATAAATAACACCTAATAATATCCGACTAAGCATTGAAATGGGTCGACCAAAGTCTCTGGTGATCCGAAGGCTCTCTTGTCAATAGCTACTACACCGGGATGTAGACGAGGATTGACCAGCCCATTAGCAAATGGTTCGCTAATTGTCCGAGAGACCAAGGTTCAATCCTAGCTCAAGTCATACCAAAGACTCAACAAAAATGGTTCTTAATGCCTCGTTGCTTAACGCAGCATTATAAGCTACTGCTTAACTGGAGCTACCCAGAGAAAGGAGTAGCACCCTCTCCTACACCTTGATGTAGCAGCTATTGAAAAGGAAGCTTTTGGATCGCCCTGGACAACAGCTAATAGCATGACTAAAAAGAAATCATTTTGGATACTGAGAAGGGTGAAAGAATCATTAAAGAGAATTGTTGCCACTTGATCCCCATCTACAGCTGGTGGAAAAACATTTATTCAATATGAACAAATAAATTAAACAAAACTTTCTATTTATTTATTTATTTTCTCTATTTTTTCCTCCTCCATTCCATTCTTTTCCTAACTGTTTTTCTCCCCTCGAGGAACTAGCTTTTATAGACGGACGGCTATTTCTAAGTCGAGAGAAAATTCTTGGGATGGACTTCTCTCCTCCTTCCTTCCCCCTCTCTCTCTCCCTCTCCTTCTCTCTTTCATCACCTTTTCTCTCCACCAACACCCATCTCTCTTGCTTTCTCATTCAGTTCCTACCCTTCTCTCTCTTCCTAACTCTCTCTCTCTCTCTCTCTCTCCCTCTCCTTCTCTCTTTCATCACCTTTTCTCTCCACCAACCCCCATCTCTCTTACTTTCTCATTCAGTTCCTACCCTTCTCTCTCTTCCTAACTCTCTCTCTCTCTCTCTCTCTCTCTCTCTCTCATTCTATGTCTTAGATGGTCTTCCCTACTCCCTCTCAATTTCTCAATCTCCTTTTTTCCCCTTATACCTCGTCTCTCTAGCTTTTTCACTCTCAATCTCCTTCTCTCTAACCCCTACCCGATCTTTCCCCCACCTTCTCACTCTCCCAATCTCAAATCTCTCTTACTTTCATGCTCTCCTTCTTTCTCTGCCTCTTCTCTTTTCCTTCTCCTTATCCATCTATCTATCTCTCATTACACGATAGTAAAGAAAATAGAAGAACAATGGCGGCAATGGTGTGATTTTTTTTTTTCTAATTTTTTAAAAAAATTTTTATTATTATTATTATTAGTAGTAGTAGTAGTAGTAGTAGTAGTCGTAATAAATATACAATACATCTATTTAAAGAAACACAAAATGGTAAATATCAGAAAACAGGAAATAGTCTTTTAGGAAAGGTCTGGGCAGACGTGGCTTCCATGATAAATTGTATCGGACTTTGAGGCGGGGGATATTTTTGCTTCGATGTCAGTGTCTGGAGTTTGCTGTATGTCAGATTAACTGTAATAAGAACAGAGATAGAACAGAAAACGTTGTCTTTGGTTTAGTTTGTTTGTTTTTTTTTTCTTTTTCACTAGCCCTCTTTTAAGAAGGGGAGATGCGATTGGGGAAAAAATTAAAAGTTAGAGCAATGGACTACAAGAAATCAATGGAAGGGAAATCGAATGGAACATGTTTGAACATATATTGGGATAAGTAAAGTTAAAATAAATTTAAACAGTGAGTTGAAGCTACTGCGTCTGATTATAAACCATGATATATATCATCATCATCATCATCACGTCGCGCCATCAACACAGATATCCCTGACCCTCTCTCGCCACCCTTCTTTATCGTCCATTGCTTATGGCTGGTCTTCAGGGCTACATTCCGTATCTGCACAGAGCTGCTGTATGTAGGTTCTAGCTGGTCGTCCTACCTTTGCTCGTCCATGTGAAGGGGTCCACAGGAGTACATCACTTATGAGTTCGTCCCTACTTCTCCAGCAGTGTCTGGCATGTCTGGTTCGTCTAACTTTGATAGTTTTCGTGATGGGTAGTTGGTGGCCGTAAAGCTGCTGCATTGTGGGATGCTGCCCCCATGACTTGCTTAATATTGCTCGTAGCATTCTTGTGTAGTTGCTGTCAAGCTTTTCTCCAGCCGTTTAGTCAGCATTCATGTAGTGCATCCATATAGCAGTATCGACACGACCGCAGCTTGGAAGAAACATATATATATATATATATATATATATATGGTTTAGTCATAAATAATTTCCGTTTTCTTAAAATATAATTCATTCAAGAAGAATTTAACAAGGAATAAATTTTAATCAATAGTATATAAACCATTATTTTGAATCACAACTTGCCTCCTATCAACTAAATTGATGATTCCTCTCAAGTAAAAATTAACTGGTTTCGAACTCAATCTTGAGAAAATTGTCATTCAGAGTATTTTGTAACGAAGGAAAAAAGGTGAAAATCACTTTGTGTATGGTCTGGTGAATATAAAAGATAGAGTAGAACAGACCAGTCTAAAACCAATATTTTTCCAGCGTGATTCTAGCTGAATGTGCCCTTGCCTTACCTTGGAGAAGCTCATTGTTTTTCTCATCGACGAATACGGGCTGTTTTCTTAAAAATATTTTCATGCTCACTTTTTTTCATATGATGGTAGATTGTGGATTCGGATTTGTCAAGTGCTAATTCTCGAGTATCTTTTTTCGTGAACTTCATTCCGCCTAATTCTCTTCAAGCATCTTGATCGATGTCTAAAGATCGTCCTGATTTGAGTTTTTCTCTCGATGACGTATCGCCAGAACAAAATTTTGAAAACCAGTTTTGGACTTGACGGTCAATAATGACACCTTGGCCATAAACACAATTTTTTTTTGGCTGTTTCCGTGGGGGTGGGGATGATATTCTGAAACTCCCACAACATTGCATGTGTTGTATAGCCATGGCCATGATTAACTATACAAACACATAATACATATACATATATACACATATACATGCAGAATATATATTGAAGCAATGAATAAGACGAGCGAAGACTTCTTTAAAAAAAATATACCTCTAACTTTATTGTAAGGTATGCGAGTGAGAGGGAGTTGGAGACCGAACAGAACTGCAATATATTGACCCCCACTCTTATGGCCATCAGCGTTGTGTCTTTCTCGTTCTCCAGGGCTACTCAACCGGAGGCCCGGGAGCCCACTCTGCTGAGTGCGGGCTTTCTTTACCACATCTTTACTCTAACTCATCTGATCTCCAACTCACTGACTTCCTGTTCCCACCGAGTTATATAATAGTTCAATCGCCCACTCAATTTTTGGAATGGCGTGTCATCAAGCGGAAATAACTGTCATGCAGTTCACGGGTTACTCTCTTCCGGTGCATCAGTCTATGAGTGTACCATGGGATTTTTACCTTGTCCCATTTTTTCAGCCAAGCCCGCCTACGCGATTTCTTCTCATAACTGCTATCAGAATGTGTCACTTCTTTCCGGTGCATCACTTTGGAATGGTATGTTTGGCCGGTCGAAGGTCAATATACAACACATGTCGAATATTCCATTCTAGTTCGTTCATTTTAGGGGCGTGTGATAATAGATCAAATTATGATGTTCACCCTTTCAGTACTGAAATAAGAATGACCGATGAAGGTAATTTTTTAATCAGGCAATATCCGGTTGAGTGTACAACTGTGGAAGTTTGAAAAGCGTAGTTACGACTCACCTTTAAAAAAAACGGGAATTATTTATGACTCTATACATAGATATATGTTTGTGTGTGCATTTGGGCAGCATTTCTTCGTTGAGACATTTGATTAAATTCTATAGATATCTTTTGTCTACGTAGTTTTTGTTTTAATCTTTTCAAGTCGCCGTATGGAAATTATAATATCCATCCAGAATAGGCTAATAAATTTGAAGTAATTAATGTTTCTCGAATTACTTTCGAACCCATCTTAGGCTATCATCGGCTGGGGTGTATATTGCAAAAGCGATACAACCTTCTCAAATACTTTACCTATTTGTAAGAATTAAGCGTTAAGTGTTTATACGTGAATCCAATTATTCTCCCTCCAGCTATGGGTAAATAGCAGGACAGACTAGGTTCTTCAGCCTTGATGAGACAACTAGTCTAGGAGAAGGAAAACTCTGAATTCAAACCTATTAAACTCAGCTTAAAAAATTTACCTCGTGTCATATCCTGCCCGAGCGGAGGGGTTGGTAAATATGGTTAAGTGTTTATACAGACGTTATGTTGTAGCGTTTGCTTTTTAAAGTTGGTTCAATAGCTAAAGACATTTAAGTATATTAATTTTAGAACAACTAAATAATGAACAAAGATTACAGATTCTTGAAGCCCTACACATTAGAAATAAATATCCTAACCTAAAAAAAAATTTTGAATCCAGTTCTTATGATTACAATTGGTATCACCATCACTTTCATGTTCCATAGTTTTTTCAGTTCTTTAGCAACGTCTAGGTACTTATCTCTCTTTATACTTTCTTAGAATTTCACTCTGGTCTAACGGGACAGCATAGTCCACTATTCGACAGGTTCTTTTTTTTCCCATTTTTTTGACAATCACTAGGTCTGGTCGTCTGGCCGAGATTAGGTAATCCGTTTGAATCTCAAAATCACAGAGAAGTTTGTGCGTTTCGTTCTTTAGGACGGATTCTGGGTTGAGCATTTTTGTAGGGTCAAATATTTTTCACAATTTCCAGTGGATCTCCATTCCCACTCAGCCGTGTCTCTTATTATGCGATTGTTCGTTTCGTCTATCATCACATAATCCACATCGGCTATTTTGTTGCATCTTATCAATTCAACATAGGTAGTCCCTTATGGCGTCGTTTTGTGCTGTTATTTGAAGAGTATCATTATTATTAGTTAATTGACCTTGGCTAACGATGGTTAAAATTACATGTACTCGAACTACAACACATGAGATTTCGAACAATTTCTAGACAGCCTCATCCATTGTTGCAACATGTAGCTCGCCAATAAAAAAATCAGCGCAAGATCCTTTCCTATCACCTTTAATACAATAGATATATATAGAGAGAGAGAGAGAAAGAGTCATCAACAGACAGACTTTTTCGTTGTATCACAACTCTTCAGTGTAGCTAGACCCCATCCCCAAACATTTCAAGCCGGGATCGAAAGCCGGCTGACTTTACGTAAGTCGGATATCTTAATCCAGAGCCATCGTAATTCTCAGAGAGAGTGAAGAGATTATATATATATATATATATATATAGAGAGAGAGAGAGAGAGTAAATAATGACTACGAGTATCCAAAGAAAGAATGCTCAATGCAAGGCTATTTAATACAAAATAACCGGCTGAGTAAAATATACATATTCATTTAAAAAAACAAGAAATTTAAAAACTGATCTATTATGGAAATGAAAATTATCTCGCTTATTCATGCTCATCAAATCAATTCCATCTGACAAGCTTGAATAAGCGAAATGAATACTTTTTCTAAATTTCTTGTTTTATATATATATATATATATATATATATATATATATATATATAAAGTCCCCTCCGCACAAGCAGGATGCGACACAAGGTCAATTTTGAGTTTACCAGGTTTAAATTCAGAGTTTTCCTTATCCTAGACCGTTTGCCATATCAAGATTAAAGATCCCAGTCTGCCCTACTATGTACCCATAACTGGAAGAAAAATAATTGGCTTCATTCCTTTCCCAAGGGTATTAACACTCTGTGAAATGTAAACAGCCCCGCCGTGGATTTGATTTCGGAATTGAATGTAGATATATATATGTGCGCGTGTGTGTGTGTGTGTGTGTGTGTATGTGTGAGTGTGTTTGTGTATTGACGACTTGAATGTTTTCTTCGTATATTTGTCTTATCTGAGCACTCTAACTCACTGCTCCAATTATTTGAGAGAGAGGAGGAAACAATTCGGACACTTTTAGTCTAGGAAAAATATTATGACTTAATATTTCTTCGTGCTAAACAATATAAAACAACTCACGACTTATTAACCAAATTATATTTCTTGCCTGAGCAAACTTAACAGAAAGAATACAGAAATTAATGGAAATACTAAAATGTTATTATAGAGTAAAGTCCTATCGAGTTACTGAACAGCCTCTTGGTTAAAGTTAAGAGTCCTCAACAACCTGGAATTCGTGTAAAGACTTAAGTCTAGGCATAATATCGTGTGCCATACGATACGAGTTCTGGTCGGGTAAATTCACTCGTGTAAATTCTGGCTGTCACAACAGGACCAACGAGGTTTAGCGGGTGCTTTTACATGTTACTTTGATCACGCCGCCTAGAGTACCTTAAAAGTGCTATTTGACAGGCTACTTGTGTAATCCATATATATTTGTAGTGGAGAAATGGGAAAATGATTGAATAAAACAACGATCTACAAATTGAAAAATTTCGTTTCTTTAAATTGAGTGAAAATTATGTTGAAAAAGCAAAAGTCACACGGGCCTTGCGTGCAAGAAAGATAGTATTTAGAGCGTGAATATTTTGAGAGAAAAAAGTTCATACACAAAATATAACATGCATTGCATAACTCCAGTTGATAATTTTTAAAAGATTCTATGTGTCACTATGTGAGAGAGAAAGTGTATATATATATATATATATATATATATGTAATATGTGTGTGTCTAAATACATATATATATATATATATATATATACTGTGTGTGTATAAATATATATATAGTGTATGTATATATATATAATGTGTGTGTGTATAAATATATATATACAGTGTAAGTATATATATATATATATATATATATGAAATCAACTGATTTTCATATTAGATATGTGTTAATCTCTTGGCAAAATATAGCCCCGAGAAACCTTTTCTTTTGTATCTGTATTTTTTCATCTATTGAAAAATTGTCGATTACCTGCCTTTTTTTTTTTCAATTTAAATTTCTTTGAGATTCACAGACTACAATATTTGACTTGCCGCGTAAAATTTGAAGGATTAAAACCCATTACAATTCCAAAAATCTCTTTCCTCGGAAATTTAAAAAGATAATTTTTTAAAACCAATTAACATCATAGATGAATCATTAAATTTTTCACCTAATTTCGAGCCCACCTCTGTTTTACAAATAAGTAATGAAATAGATAAATGTCCTGGAGGACATTTATACGCTGATATTAAAACGGGTGTAGCTAGAATATTCATTAACAAAGGAAAGATCACTAGTACAAGCTTATCTTGGAAAACAAACTGTTTTCGTTTAATTTAAAATAATGGATTAATAATGAAGTCAAATGCTCTCTTCAAGGAACAGAATGTTAGATTATCTCCATAGAAATAAAACTGAAAGTTTGTGTAGGTTACAGCATAAATACACAAAACCTCCAGGACATTTATCTATTTCATGTATATACATATATACACTATATATACATACATACACTATATATACATACATACATACACTATATATACATATATATACATGCACACACTATATATATATCTATGTATATATATATACACACACTAGATAGACATACACGCACACTATCTATATATATATACACACTATATATATAGATATACATACACACACACTATATATAGATATACATACACACACTATATATATATAGATATACATACACACACACTATATATATAGATATACATACACACACTATATATATATATAGATATACATACACACACACTATATATATATAGATATACATACACACACACTATATATATAGAGATATACATACACACACACTATATATATATACACAATATATATATATATATATATACACACAATATATATATATATATATACACACAGTATATATATATATATATATACACACAATATATATATTTATATATATATATATATACACACTATATATATATGTACACACTATATATATATATATACAACACACACATATATATATATATGTACACACTATATATATATACAACACACACACACACACACACACACACATATATATATATATATATATATATATATACACACATTATCTATACATATTGTTACGCTGCCATGTGTCCAGCGGGTTGTCAGGGTGCTGTTCGTTCCCGCCAAGTCCACCAGTTAATGTAGAATACAGACGTTGGCTGTGGTCTGCCGAATACTATTTAGTGTCACAGATATCACCAACTCCCAAGCGGAACCACATTTTAAAGCCACTGGGCGAGTTATAGTTTAACTATTAAGAGTTAATACAGCAAAATGGCTAGCTTCTCCCCTCAAATACAAGTTCTTCGACAAATGCAACACTTCACAATAAAAAAAGGGGGGACTCTGAACTGCTGTGTTTGGGTTAACAAGATTAATAACAATATTCTTTTATTGAATAAAAGAAAAAAAACAATTCAAGTAAAAGTCAGGAGCGAGAAAGTCTTTCTATATCTCGGAGGAGCCTCCACTAAAATATTCGTATCCTGGACTCAGCCCCTCATAAAATATCCTTATCCCCGGACAAGTCATCCATAAAATATCTGTTAATGGCGGAAGGTGAGAATGTAGTTCGTCAGTGATAGATACGGACCGATTTCCTTCAGGCTTCAGGATTTAATGGGAGAGCTCGTGCTCTAAATCTCAAGTTTATCATTGGGGAAATATTTCCTCTTTTCTCCTCTACTTTATCAGAGCCATTCCTTCCTCCCGTAATTTATCTTTCATTCACGTCAGCATGAATGCAAAATTTGAATATACTTAAATTGTATGTTAACTTACTTGAGATTTTGAGTTTATTTTCTTCTCTTTTTCCTCTTGTTATTGGGTTTCCATAACACGTTGGTAGAAGGATACACGTCTCATTTCAGACCAAGATTAATAATTGTCTCTTTCCTCGTGGACAAGTCTTTTCTTTGGGTATTCGTTTAACGAGGCTACCATACATCCGAGTTTGAGTTCATTCAAAGGATAAGCTTTTTCTTTTCTCTGTGTTCTCTGCGTGGCATTATTTTGGAATTCGAGTTTTTTCCATATCTCAAATTATGTTCTTCGTTTTTCAACGAACAAAGGCAACTCCTTATGCGTCTTCATCCTTTGTCGACTACATGGCAACTCGTTATGCGTCTTCACCCTGTGATGAATGAACGGCAACTAATTTCCATAGTTTCAAAAATTCACCACGTGTTGATCTTTTTGGCAGTTTCTTTCTCAGTACCAGTCATGGTCGCAAATTTGCCTCTCCACCGCTGACGCATACCTGGCTAATAGAGAGTGAGGTCCTCTCATGCTCTTGTAATGATTGAGAGGGGTGAAGGAAGAGACGGCCTCACCCACTTTCACTATTCTGTAATTCTTGCTTAAAACTACCATTCGCTGATGGCCACAGAGTCACAGCTCCCTTCACTACAACCCGGAAAATGTATTAGGGTGTCATATTACCTCGTCATAATATACACACATACGCATTATATATAAATATATATATATATACACACATTATATATATATGTACACACACATTATATATTTATATATACATAATATATATATACACACACATTTTATATATATATATATATAAACATATTTTATATATATACATATATAAACACGCATTTTATATATATACATATATAAACACACATTTTATATATATATATATATATATATATATATATATATATATATGCACATTATATATATATATATATATACATTATATATATATATACATACACACATTATATATATATATACATACATGCACACACACATATATATACATACATACACACACATATATATACACACACATACACACACATTATATATATACACACACATTATATATATATATATATATATACACACATTATATATATACACACACACATTATATATATACACACATATTATATATATATATATACACACATATTATATATATATACACACATATTATATATATATATACACACACATATTATATATATATACACACATATTATATATATATACACATATTATATATATATACACATATTATATATATATATATACACACACATATTATATATATATACACACATATTATATATATATACACATATTATATATATATACACATATTATATATCTATATATATATATACACATATTATATATATATATATATGCACACACACACACATATATATATATATCCACACACATTATATACATATATATTTATATCCACACACATTATATACATATATATATATATACACACGCCTATATACACACACACATTATATATATACACACACATTAATTATATATATGTATATATATATATATATACACACACGCACATATATATACACACACACACACACACATATGTACACACGCACATATACACACACACATATATATATATATATGAAATTGTCCTCGTTTTATCAGGTTTCGCACAAAGTTTAAATGGGGAATTCTTCAAGGAAAGATTGTATTGAAACCCTGAACTAACTAAGGAGTGCCAATCAGAGGAGTAAGAGAATATTCTGACGTTGCATTTCACTTCGCTTTTATTATTGACTCGTTCGCAACTCTCACTCCCAACAAACACGCTGAGCATAAATAGATGTTTTCTGTAAACGCAGCTGAAAACTTTTCTGGTTTGTCTGCTTAACAAAACTGACCATCTATCGATTTTATAAAACAGTGTTATCGATTTTGTGAAAACAATTTGAAAATTACGATCATTCCTTTCAGACAAGATGATAGCATTCATTCGTAAATCTGATAGATCGATAAATTCTTTTATCTAAATGTTTCTTCTTTTCCCCGCTTTTGCAGAAGCATATCTATCTCTCATTCATATATATATATATATATATATATATATATATATATATAAAGATGTGCGTTAAAACAAAAAAAAAAACTAGAGCGGCAGTAAATGATTTCAAGGTATTGGCGATTAAAATGGTGTGCAGCTGTCAACTTGACCTTTTGTATTTTAAAGAAAACTTCATCGCATCCCATTCAATAAAATTAGAACTGAACTCTCAGAAGGAAGTCGCCATGGCGTAGTTGCTAATGTGCGTGACTTTAGCCTCGAAATAAGAGAGTTCGAACTCCAGTCGGATCATTAAGTTTACTTTCAGATTAATACCCTTGCGAAACCAACTTATCCCCACTCAGCTATGGGCTAAATGCCATCACTGCTCTTCTTCAAGGAAGGCTTTAGTATTTAAAAAAACCCACGAAGGTTGATATGCCATTAAACTAAGAACCCAAACTATACCTACGTCGAGTGGGGGAATGTCATGCTCTAATTATTGTTTTGTTTTGTGGTAAGGTATTTTGTGGGATTGGTTGATTTTAATGGCATGTCAACTTGTCTAGCGTTATTTTATGCCTAGAGGCTAGGAAATCACGTCCATTGTACGGTCATATTTTTATCATTTGTCTACTTGTTGCTAAAGAGTTTTTTTTTCCACAATTTTACGATGATTCGGTTTTCAGTCATATACAAGTAATTTTCACACAGTTGTATATTTTCAAGAATTCCAATATAATACTAATAATTATATGGTTTCAAGTAATTATTTCTATTTAATAATGATCATTTACTTTCACACAGTTATATGGTTTCAAGTAACTAATAGTAGCTTCGAGCGTTTTATATTCTTAATACAAATAATTTAGTCATATAGTATAAAGTATTCTTATCAAATACTAATAATTTGCAAACAGTTGTACCGTTTCAAGTATTCCTATCTAATAATAATGTTGCATGCTAACCATTTGACAGAGCCTGATGTTCCAGCTGTGTAAACAAAGTGATTGCAGGATGCACCTGTGTAAACAGGTAGGTGTATGAAGCTTTCGTGGGGAACCGAAAATGAGTAGGCGTTACGAAATTATATATACAAAGGTACTCATAGAGTAATGGTCAGTTTCGCTCTTGCAGCCAGAAGAGATTCGGTTAGTCACGAAGAGCGCCAGCAAGTGGCTGGGCGCCCTGAAAGGGCAGCGGCTCACAGCGAGCCTCCGACTGAGTACCTTCCCGGCCAAGAAGCAGAAGAAATTCTAAGTGGACCCCTGAATATGAGTGTAGCATAGCGTGGTTAAGAAGAAGTTATGGGTCAATATAGCAGTGTCCAAATCCTTCAAGTTAACCGTGTGTCTTCGTCTCCCTGTCTATCTCTCTCACACTTACAGTCAATTTCTTACCTTTACGAGAGTCATAGAGAGAGGCGTATCTTTATAAATGAAAGTGGTGGTTCTTCTTCCATGTCTATTAATCATTAATCTCATTATATCGGTATGGTATATAACAATTACAATTCGTACACAATAATATGCTTCTAAGTATCTAATAATAATAATCATTGGTGAATAATTTGACAATAGGAACAAATTGTATTTGCACAACCCAGCATCTGTCCTTGAAAATGACACACATTATCTCCTATGGGACTTTGACGTACACACAGATCACATAATCTCGGCCAGAAAACCAGACCAAATAATAATCAACAACAAAAAAGAGAATTTGCCAAATTGTCGACTTTGCTGCCCTGGATTACCACATAATAAAACTGAAAGCATGTGAAAAGAAGAATAAGTACCTCGACCTTGCTAGGGAACTGAAAAAACTATGGAACATGAAGGTGACAATTATACCACTTATGATAGGTGCTTTTGGTAAAGTAACTAAAGGATTATCAAAGAGACTGGAGGCCTTGGAGGTTGGGGACGAGTGGAGACCATCCAAACTACAGCATTATTGAGAACGACCAGAATACTGAGAAGAGTTCTGGAGACTTGCTGTCACTCAAACCCCAGTGAAAGACCATCAGCTAATGCTAATATGAAAAACTCTCAAGGAGTAAATAATAATAATAATAATATAGGACTTTAACATATAAACGGATCACCTAATCCCGGCCAGAAAACCAGACCTTATAATAATCAACAAAAAAAAAGAGAATTTGCAAAATTGTGGACTTTGCTGTCCCGGTTGACCACAGAATAAAACTGAAGGAATGCGAAAAGAAGGATAAGTACCTCGACCTTGCTAGAGAATTGAAAAAGCTGTGGAACATGAGGGTGACGATTGTACCAATTGTGATTGGCGCTTTTGGCACAATAACTAAAGGATTATTAAAAGGCCTGTAGGACTTGGAAGTTGGCGGACGGGTAGAGACTATTCAAATGACAGCATTGCTGAGAACGGCCAGAATTCTGAGACGAGTCCTGGAGACTTGAGGAAACTTGCTATCACTCAAACTCCAGTGAAAAACCACGAGCTAACACTGATGTAAAAAACTCTAAAGGAGTAAATAATAATAATAATAATAATAATAATAATAATAATAATAATAATAATAATAGCAAATATTGAAGCGACATAATCATTTTCATTTGTCGTAAGAATTGATATTTGAAGTGACATATAAAGGACGAAAACCCGAAAACATTTGCTGAAAATGAAGCAGTCAGTGCTGTTAAACACTGATGTTGAATGCAGGATCAGACATGATTGATCTTCGCCGGGTTACTTAAACGAGACACTTTCATGTTGAAAAGACCCGAAACACCTTTTTATAGAAGCAACTGGGGTCAAAAATCAAAGACACGAGTCTCGTACTGATGAAGTTGTATGTCTTTATTCGCGCACGTGTTCAGCGTAAAAACAAGTACATATTCCCCAACTATATATTCTTCAACGTGAAAACTGAAACAGAACAAATGCACTCATAAATGTTTCAAAAAACGGAAACACACCACGAAAGTGATGATTTAAATCGAATTCATTAATCAAGAGAATTCACGTGCTTACCTCTTTTTGCCTTGCTAGTGACCCACAAAGAAAAAACATCAGTCTCGCGTGCCGGTCAATTTGAAAAAGACCGAATTCGCGCCAGCCGGTGTTCAGGCCGAAAGTTCCTCCCGCACCTTCCACCTGGAAGCGACCGGTGCTCCCATACCGGCAAAGTGCTCCCGCACCGGCAAAGTTCAATCTAAAAAACCTATACCGGTTGAAACGCAAACTCTTACATTTACACTCCTGATGAACTAAAGATATCACTGATGATGCATCCAACGGCTTCGAGTAATTATACTTAATACAAATAATCTAGTCACATGATATCAAGTATTTCTATCTAATACTGATAAATTTCAAATCTTTTTAACCCAGTGATAGGACCCTAACAGGTACAATCACTCCAGATCAGAGTGGAGCTGGGAGTCATAGCAATGAAGGATAAGCTACACTTCTAAAGCCTCAACATCATATGCTGTTTAGTGCTATGCACAGAACAACCATTTTTCGAGGGTTCTTACCCCTGTATAAGAAATGCAATCAACAAATTCTCACCCCCACCGACTGGATTCTTAGGGGGTGGACAGGTTGCCCAAAATTCTTTTGTATGAAAGCTTTTACAGGGACTTTGTTCATGGTGTTATATGAAGAGGTTTAATAGAGTTGAACACAATACCACAGATATCTGCATTTCAAATTGGGAGGATCATCCACCGATGACAAATCTGGTCGACCTTCGAGGTCAACGGAAGATGATCACTTAGAATTTCGGGAGAAACAGGATTCACACACACACATACATTATATATATATATATATATATATATATATATATATATATATATATATATATATATATATACTTAGGGTTTGGTTTCTTTGCATATCACCCTTTGTAGGTTATTTAATGCCAAAGCCATTCTCCAAGAAGAATAGTAGTGGTGCTATTTGACCCATAGCTGGGAGGATAAGGAGGTTCATATTTTTCCCAATGGTATTTGCCCGAAAGTGAACGTTATAGCGCGACTGCAGTTCGAACTCACGTACTACGATTTCGCAGACCATCGCTTCAACCATTACACCATGAGGACACCCCCAATACTTAAGGGTACAAAATTTAATCAGAGCAATAAATAGACCCAAATTTTTATTCCTTGTGGGAATAAAACCTAAAAAAAGGCAAAAAAGAGGAGTTAAGAGCTAACTGACCGGTTTCACAGAGCTAAAATCGAAGAGAATATTGTAGAATACAAAGAAAACAAAAATATGGGAAATATTTAGGGTGGAGAAAAAAATCTGTTTCGGAGACTATATCGAAATATAATTAAGTCCCAGTAAATATATATAGGCGGGGAAAATATTGCCCACACCCAAATACACTCTCCAAAACATAATTTTCTTCCTTACAAAAAACCTGATTTTATTATTCTAATAGAATATTATACTTTCAAAATTCACCAAACTTACAGCACTGAAACACTCTAGACAAAAATAAACGTATATATATATATGTAGCAATTTCAAGATTTGTTTATGGGTGACACTTAACGGTGTGTATACGTACTGTACACCGTGAGGTTTAGAGTTTTAAAATGGGCACGAAATTTGTCATTAAAAATTCACACGTGAGCTTATAAAGTTGGCGACATTAGTAGAGGGTGACCCGAAAGCACCCTTTTCAATAGCTTCTACACCCAGGTGCAGGGGAGGGGGCTTCTCCATTCCCTTGATTTCTCCACTTTACCCTTGATCCTTACCTTATAATTCTGAGTGTTAAGCAAGGCAGCATCTAGTTCCATTTTTTCAGTCTTTGGTATGACTCGACCTGGGATTGAACCCCGGTCTCCCGGATCATTGGCGAACACTTTACTCATAAATGGTGTTTAGTGTATGTGAAGATACATACGCATACACTAAACCCCACTTACACATCCACACACAATAATACGGAACTATAACCCACACAAAAACACACACAAGTACACGAAGATTTGAACACAATTCCAACGGTTTTTGACTGTATTTTTCAATTTCTCCATTTCCTTTCGTTATCTGCCTGTTGATTGTTGTTTGTAAAATTTCATGAAATCTAACTTCTATGGCATTAGATATATAAATCTTATATATATATATATATATATATATATATATATATAAGATTTATATATGCATATATATATATATATATATATATATATATATATATGAGATGTAGTGGCTTTATCAGGCAAGTTAGATTTATTCTAATCTTACTTGACTCATTGTTCGTTTACTTCAAACATGTTCGGGGCGCCTCTGGTGGTGTAATGGTTCGTAAGCTTCACTAGCAAACCTACACGAATTAGTTAGATTCTCATTGGGTGTCCCATTCATATGACCTTGTGCCATATCTAAGCAAAAAGCTTAGTAAATTATTACTTCAAACATGTTCGATTCCATTTTCCTCCCATTGATTCTTGAAGTCCGTTGCTCTGACTTTCAAAGTTTTTCCAATCGAATTTCTTTTTTTTTTTAAGTCGGGCAGTGGTAAAGAATATACACAGAACCAAGGAAAATATTTTTTATTCTATCTCTGTTCTTATTACAGTTAATCTGACTTCCAGCAAATTCCGCCTATTCTGGGGCGAAGCGGTTCCTGTTTACTTCGCTCATCCCTAATAGACCTCACAGAACCTAAGCCCATGACACAACCCTGCTCTATGCCTATTTTCCAAAAGTAACAAGGGTCTTTAGTCAAACTGATGCCTTCATTACCTCAGGGAGAGTCCCAACGGCATAGTGTCTTATGAGCTGGACAGCGAAATCGTATTAGTTCGAACTCCAGTCGCGCTCTTACGTTCACTTTTAGACAAATACACTTTTCAAAGGTATGAATTCTCTTATCCCTCCACATTTTGACCAGGATGGATTTGGTATTAAATAACCCACGAAGATTGAAATACCATTAAACCAAGAAACCAAAACTTAAATACCTCATTGTTGGATGGTATAGGTATTTACAAAGCTGAACTTGATATGCATTTACACAAACCATCTACCACCAGTAGGATGCAACATAAGGTCAGATTTTAAGAGTACAGTCGGTATAAATTCATTTATCTTTCCCCGAAACTAGTTGCCTTATTTATATATAGATCTTTATGAAAAATCTCAAAATGATAAAAACTTATTTCAAAATTAGGGAACTTTTGGGTCTGAAATTTTACGATCGTGTGATTATTATTGAGTATCATTTTACGATATATAGGGTCAGGCAAAATGATCTGACACATTTGTAGGTTTAATAAAAGACAAATAAAGAAAAGAAACAAAAAAGTGTTTTTATTTTCGAAAAGTACATATAATGCCATTCTGTTTCATTAAGTTTTGAAAATTAAATCAGTCAAATGGGATCCGTTATTGTCTACACACTGTCGGAGGCGTTCACGAAAGTTGTCAATAACTCGGCGGGTCATTTCATGTGGAATGGCAGTAATTTCTTGACGAATTGCATCTTTAATTTGTTCAATAGATTGAGGGCGATTACTGTATACCTTTGACTTGAGGTATCCCCAAAGAAAAAAATCGCACGGATTTAGATCAGGTGAAACCTACAAATGTGTCAGATCATTTTGCCTGACCCAGTACTTGTTATCAGCTTGGTCGGTTGGTTGGTTAGTTTTTATGGGACATCAACGTTTGTAGGTTATTTAATGCCAAATCTATTTTTAGACAAATAATTAGTTCTATTTCGAACATTTCCGTTTCGCCCAAGTACGCAGTTTAAATGTAAGTGTAATGTTTGTCAAAAACATTTCTATTTCAAGCTACTCAGTTTAGTCAAACAGTTTTAATTTAAATAATTCAGTTTGTTAACGCACTTAAATGTCAAAACAGTTCTATTTCAAGCAATTCAATTTAGCATAAGTACGAAGTTTTGGTCTATTTGACCCGTAGATGCGTGGTGCATTCAATAAGTTTCCAGACTTTTTTTGTACAGGCTTTTAAAATTGTCGTAGACTCTTGAAAATTCAGTATGTTATTGATATACATCTTTTGAGATGACTGACCAATTTTTATGATTTCACGTTCAAATGAACAGCTACAGAAGCAATTGGAATACACCCTACTAAAGCCTGATTGTCACAGCTAGGGAATTTCAAAAATGCAATCTGGACGTCAGGACACTTAAGAAGAATGATATGCAATAAAATTCTGTTTTAAACTTGGAAAAAATGCCACAGAAACGTATGGAATGCTTCACACTGCTTTTCAACCATCTTGCATGACTCGAGCATCAGTTTTTGAGTGGCATAAGAGATTCAAGGAAGGTAGGCAGTCTGTGAGGGATGATGAGAGTTGTGGGAGGAGTAAGGAAGTCAATACACCAGAGTTGATTGGCCAAAGGGTTAGGGTTAGAGTTACTATATTGTGGTTTTAAGGGAGTTCAGAAAGAGATTCCTAGGGAAGAGGCCAGCACGCTTCAAATCGGGTCAGTGGCATTTCCACCAGGAAAATGTACCAGTCCACAACTCCATCCTTGTCACAGACTATTTGACCAAGATAGGCATCAAGACAGTTCCTCGCCCTCCCGATAGTCCAGACCTTGCTCTCTGTGACTTTTGCTTATTCCCTAAGCTCAGAGGCTGTCGTTATGAGACAATTAAGGAGATGAAAGAGGATGTGACGAAAATCATTGACACGCTCACACAAGAGGACTTCCATGGGGCCTTCCAGAAGTTATTGAAACGGTACAAGTGCCTTGCAGCCGGAGGAGATTACTTCGATGGGGACTAGAGTTTCATGTCTGTTTTATCTATAAAAGAGCCCATGCGAAAAAAGTCTGGAAACTTATTTAATGATCCTCGTAGAACCCTATTAGGTGCTACCACACCGGGCCAGTGTCGACCTGGGAGGAATGGCAATGAAGGGATACTCTGCATTCCTTTAAAGCTCCTGCGTTACTGGAACCTAACCATCAGATTGTTTAGTGTTATATCAGGACACTCGTTTGTGGGGGGGGGTCTCACCTCTCTGCAGAGATGCAGTCGGTGTATTCTACAACCCCTAGCCGACTGGGCAAGTTATCAGCTTGACCATTGCTGATAACTCATGTCTCTCATATGCAGTTTCCACTTGGCCATGTTTCATTTTTCCAAGTGGTCTGGCAAGTCGAAGGGTCATTTTCTTTTGCACGTCACAAAGCACAACAGCTATCAATGACAAAAAACAAGTGCAAGGGCAATGACAGTCCCTGTGGCCATTCTTCTCACAGGTCACCATAGAAGTCCCCATAGTTTTCTTTGTGATGGGTTTTGGCTGGCTTAGAAGGAAATGTCTAATATCATCTGAAGGTCACGACCCAGTCATTCAGTGATTCCTTCTGAGGTTGACAATGAAACTGAATGGAGAAATCTTTCAGAAAGAACGGAAGAAAATATTTAGACAAGACATTAAGAGTTAGAATTCTTCTCACTAGAGAAAAAAAGCAAGTATCAACATCCCATGCAGCCATAATTTCTACTCCTAATTTCAAGCCAATTCTGAAATTCTAGGCGGAAGTTCCCGTGGCATAGAAGCTATCGTTCTTGACTGCGACATCGTAGTAAGCGAGTTCGAACTCCAGTTACACTATTACGTCCATTTTCCAATTAACGATCCAGCTATGGTTTAATAGTACCTCTCCTCTTCTACAGTTATGGCATTAGCATTAAATAACCCACGAAGGTTGATACACCATTAAACCAAACTTGTGGAAGTGCCCGTGGTGTAACGGTTATCGTCGTAGAAAATGGACACAGCGACACGAGTTCAAATCCTGGAGAAGACTGATAGCATTTCACATAGCACTAATACCCTTGGGAAAGGTATGAATCCAATTATTCTCCCTCCAGCTATGGGTAAATAGTAGGGCAGACTGGGTTCTTCAGCCTTGCTGAGGCAACTAGTCTCGGAGAAGGAAAACTCTGAAATCAAACCTGTTAAACTCCGCTTAAAAACTGACCTTGTGTCATATCCTGCCCGAGCGGAGGGGTTGAGTTATTAGGATTAAACCAAACTTAAAATCTGAATAAATTGTTCAATCGTCACGTGATTTGTCAAATCCAAAGCAGAAAGAATTAAGGTTGTCTTAAAAACTAAGTATTATTTGTAATTTTTTGCGAATGAATTCCATATTTTCCTGTTTGGCTGAGATAAAATTATACCATTGATTTAAATAAAAAGAAAACACAAAACGAACATCCTGCAAGTGTGCTAATTCCATCAATTTTGCCATGGGTTGGGTTATGGTACGGTTCTTAAATAGACGTTTGTAATACTACATCACTAAATAGACGCTTGCACTACCACGGTTATTGGGAAACCCTTGTAACGCAAAGCAATCCATAGACATTTGTACCACCAATTCTGACGGGTCTATGAGTGTAGCACTACGCTTTTAAGTGTCAGTCGGACCCTCGTCGTGACATCACCGAAAGAAAAAGTGTCGAACACACAAAACATGTTGGTTCGCTAATACAAAAGTTTATTCGCTACAACATCTCTTAGTAGTCGTCGAAAAGAAAGAAACAGGCTTTAAAAAATGAGTCAACCGCTTTAGCTAAACAGAGGGAAATAAAACGTCATGAGGAGAGAGACAGACAGAGACAGACAGAGAGAGAGCTAAGACAGACCTTGACATTATCTTTCCCGTTTTCTATTTTAGTTCTCGCACGTGCTTGCTTCCTAGTTCTGTCTTCACAGCAGGTGTTGGACCCCTTCGCGGAGCTCACCTAAAACGGGGGTCGTAATTTTTGGCTGTCTTAACATCGTCACGTCTAGTGTCCAATTCTTCCTTTTCCTCTTTTCTATCCCGCATCTACTTACACGGACCCCGCTTGAGATTTTTTTTTAGCCAATTACAGCCAGCTGCCAATTTGCTGCTAATATATTTCTATTTTTAACTTTAACGTCTACTGCTATCCTGATTTAGACTTGGGGAACCTCAAATTCTTGCCAGGAAACAACTTACTATTAAAATAATTACCCCGAGTCCCTACTCATGTTACAGTAGAAATTATTGGAAAAATATCTGCAATAGCCATGAAACATTGGGAGACTTTTTTAAAGTTCCTAAAAGTATTGATATGGGGAAAAAAAGGACGCTTTTATATATTTTGCTCCACTTCTGAATTTCACCATATTTTTTTTATCCTCAGTCTTGAAGCTGTATGATAAGCGGAAATTTTTATGTAGGCAATAGAGATCTAAAAATAAATTTTAGCAAAAAACTTCGACTATCATTAAGAGTAAATGACAATATGAATATATAGAAGTCCAAAAAAAAAAAAGCTTTTGATTTTGTCTCGTTGCTTAATTGCATATAAACCTCAGTAGCTTATTGATGTATAGGGGCTCGTGCCACGTGACTTCCGGTATCACGGAGGAATAAAAGACGTCGTGTTTCTTAAGCACAGGCAGTACCGAAAGATCTCCGTCAGTAGTAAGACCAACTGCACGAGACTTGTATTTGTTGGACTGTACCACTTCAGTTAATAAATAGTAAACTATTTCACTGTGTATCTCTTCCTTACAACGATAAAACAGTTATTTAATGCCGAGGCCATTCTTCTCGAAGTAAAATAGTGGTACTATTTAACCAATAACTGGGAAGATAAGGGGGTCACATACCTTTCCCCGAGAGTTAATATCCGAAAGTGAACATGATAACGCGACTGCAGTACGACACCCCTCGTTTTTGATTTGGTTTCATTGTATGTCAAAACTTGTTGCGTTATTTTCTAACGAAGTCAGTTTTAACAATCATGGTATCCAATTACATTATGATACACGAATCTATCTTCACAACCATTTTAAACATATTATAAGTTGAATTACCATGATCAGAAAATCTGGCAAACACTGCGTGTGACATACAAAACCACTGGACAGCTGTTTCGACCTTATTAGATCTCGTCAGCATTTAGCATCGTTTGTTTGCGAGGTTCACAAGAATCTCAGTGGTAGAGTTTCAGCTCTGCATTCTGTGGTCACCGGTTCAATCTCCAGTGAGGGAGATTACGGTGCACACTGCTGATGAGACCTAATAAGGTCGAAACAGCAGTCCAGTGGTTTCGTGTGTTGCACGTAGTATTTGCCGGATTTTCTGGTCATGGTAATTCAATTTATAATATAATTCCTCTACTTAAAAAAAATGAACATTTTAAACATACTTAGTTGGAATATCTATGTTTTAAGAACGAATGTATTAAGGTTATTAAAATCATTTTCAAACATTACCTCAGACGTGTCTATTTGTTCCATAAATAGGACAAACAGATACTGGGTCTCCATGGTGCAGTGTCTCAAGTTTTGGACTGCCGCATTGAAGTAAGCGAGTTCGATCTCCAATTGCGCCATCATGTTCCCTTTTAGACTAATAATGTTGGGTATCACCCACCTTTCTCCACACAATGAACTAGTACATCTGCCATATATAGCAGGGCAGACTAGAAGGTGGAGAGCCGATCGTCACATTGAGAAATGGCATTCAGTTGCTGGGTCACACTTCGATCGGCCGTGCTGCCGGCGGCACGGATCTAGCCGGGTGTGACTCGGTGACTGGAAATTTTCCTTCGGTCTCAGGGGGCCTTCCCCCAGGCTTTTACCCCCTTTCGAGGAGGGTTGGGTTAATCGCCCGGCGCCTGAGGCGCCCCTAATAAGGGGAATGCCGACGGGGCCGTAGGCATTTTTGGGAAATCCCGGGCGCGTGTGGTCTACGGCCCTGCGCCTGGACCCACCAAAAAAAAGGCCTTGTGCCACACTTTCACATTCGGTGGGGCGTGTAACAAATACCGCCGCTTCGTATAACGGACGGGGAATTTTTTCCTTTGTTTTCGCTTTCATATTTTTGTATATTTTTCGGGGTTTTTCTCCAATTCCCATCATTAACATTCATTTTAAATAATTCATAAATTGTAAATAAAATCATACATCGCATTCGGGGTTTTAAGTAGGTCTCTTTCATGGAGCAAATGTGGTATTTTGGTGATTGCTGCGCGCATTGCGATGGATGAATGGATATATATTGTACTGTTGAATGGGTCGGCGAATATGGCTAGGTAGGTCCCCTTAGTATATATAGACAATGCAAGACCGCTCCCTTCCCCCCTCCCTCCACAACTTCAAGGCCTTGTGCCTTCCATTTTGTAAAAATGGAAATAAAGAGCCGCTGCGTATAACGGAAGCCAATACTATCGTTGGACTATATCCTTATTCTGCATTCACTAATCCTATGTTCTTGAGTACAAACAGTCTCTCTATAGTATATACTTTTTCCTGAGAATATAACTATTTCCTCACATATCGTGGTTTGTCCTTTATTTAATATTACAAGCGTTCACTAACCAGAACGCAAAAAATAACCTAAGGAAAGGTATGAACCCCCAACCTCTCCAGCTATAGGTTAAGTGATGTGATTACTTCACTTCTACCATGATGATTTTGACAAAAAATAACCCACGAAAGTTTACATGTTAAACAAAAGAAACTAGACGAAATCATCGAACAAGTACTTTTGCTAAATAAGATTGCCGTAATTTACTTTCTGGCATGAAATGCAAGCTATTTAGAATAAACTCAAACCGTTAAAATTGGATCACCCACTAACTGACAGGTGATGACCTCGGGGCTTTTGAAAGAAGACTTAGGGAGAGGTATTCGTGTCATACAAGCGTTAGCTACTATAAAAACCATGATATACAAATGTTCCCTTGCGATCTTTTCATCTTGTAACCATGTCTCGAAAAAGGTCCCATGGCGATGGAGTTGTGGTGATGCATGCAGATCTGACCAGTTGGAAGTATGCAGTTACATATCTAGACATCGGCGGCTGGAGTCTTCTCCTAACATTGCTTTATTTTCATTCCGTGACAACAACTGACCAGCCCTAGTAAGGAGAACACTGCTCACACAGACGAAGGAATGCTGATGGTGAGGGTTTGAGATTATGAGTAATGGCAGTAATCTGTTAAAGATCCGACTAACAAATCTACACGAGCGAGTCTCGTTGGGTGCCCCATGTGTTCTCTGACGAAAGCAACAGCTGGAAATATACACGTTTGTAAGAACGAAATAAAAAATTCTTAAAAATTACAAATCTCTCAATGGACCTATTCATTTACATTATATATATGTACAAATATATATTAAAAACACTGCTCAAGAAACAAGCACGAACTCATAAGGGACCTCCTGCAACGGACCCTTTTACAAGGTCGTGTCGATGTTGGCCGACCGGCAAGAAGTTACTTTTAATAGCTCTGCGTGGACACAAGATGTAGTTTGGAAGACCTGGATGATAGGGACGGGTGGAGGGAGAGAGAATGGCCTGTGCTAGTAGTTTGACTTGATATATTATATTACAAAACATTATATTATATAACCGACTCATAATTCATTCCATTCAAATTAATATAGGTCTAAGATCCAGCTGTTTCACCAGAACACTGAACAACTCTTACTGTTTAAGCATATTATAAATTAATCCACATTGTATGTTTTATTATGAGGACTGAATAAAATATGCACAGTTGATTATTATAAATAAACAAGTAATTTTTTATTGACTGAAATTTGAACAAAGAATAGCAAATAATAGATGTTTCTATTAGCAAACATTAAACATTCAAAAAAGAGAACTGGAAATTGTAAAGTAGTTATACGCCATACCCTCCCCCATGTGCATCTCATTTTGACAAGTGCATATAACTGACTTTAATTGTCAGTAATTTAACGGTTAACGAGCTAGGCTACCAGACTATCTTTTATGAGTTCGATTCTTACTAGGTGTTCTATATTTCTGTGCTAAACTCAGCTTAGTTGGTTCTTTGTTGCAGTCAAGCACGTTAACCACAACTTCCTCCCATGTTTGTTTTTCCACGCTATTTTGTTTACACCAGTAAAAGTTTTAAATCCTATAACGTTCTTAGATAAAGCATTTTCATTAAGCTTTAATTTTTTTTTCTTTAATTTATTTCACTGAATATCTGAAAGCCATTAACTGGAATCATTTTGAGATGAGGCTTCTTAATCTGAGAATTAATTTTTATTTATTGCGGACTTTTTTTCCTCATCTTGGTAGGGTTTTTTTTTTGTTTGTTTTTTTGGGTTTTTTTCTTTCACTACGTTTCGGCCAAATCCTACCCAAGCCGACCAGAGGTTTACTAGGTCAAAAACGTGGTGCGATAGACAACAACTATGGAAGGCAGTAATTACTGGGGATACGGTTACAAGACTCATCATTCCTATCCGAGGTCGCGGTAAAATCACCTGAAGGAGGCCAGAGGTGAAATTTGGCCGAAACGTAGTGAAAGAAAAAACAACACAAAAAAAAACTACCAAGATGCGGACAAAAAGTCCGCAATATATAAAAATTAATTATCTGAAAGCCAGTATTACTGGAACCCAGCTTTTCTATTTGATTCTTGTTCAAAGGATAATACGATGGGATTACAAGCAGTTTCACAAAAACTGTTGTCTTGAGTTATGGCGCAAAGTGCCTTATTGCTATTTTATATACTAATATAATTAAAGATACACATGAGATAAGTATGTATTTATTATTGGAATAAATTTATAAACATGGAAACGCAGTAAGTATCCAATTTATATAGAAATAGTAATTTACAAAGCTTTTTGCTTAGATGAGGTACAAGACCGCGTGAATGGGTCACCCAGTAAGACTCGAACTCACTCGTGAAGCTAACCATTATACCACCCGAGGCGCCCATGAGGAAGAATATCGTATGTGTGGGTAAGTAGTAATTTTATAATTGTTTGATATCTTGACCGTGCCTGGGGCTGTAGAATAGGCCGACTCCATCTCTTTAAAGAGGTTAGACACTCTTCCAAAGAGGGGCCCGGAAATGACACTAAATTGCATCTGATGGTGAGGCTCCAGTCCATGAGTTTTGGGGGAAAGTAGAGTACTTCTTCATTGCTATTACTCTCAGATTCCCTCTGACCCGGAGAAGGAGTACCTGTTTATATTTACCAACCCCTCCACCCAAGCAGGATATGACACAAGGTCAATTTTTTAAGCGGAGTTCAACAGGTTTTGAATTCAGAGTTTTCCTTCTCCTAGACTAGTTGCCTCACCAAGAAGAACCCAGTCTGTCCTACTATTTACCCATAGCTGGAGGGAGAATAATTGGATTCATACTTTTCCCAAGGGTATTAGTGCTATGTGAAACGCAATCAGTCTCGTCCAGGATTTGAACTCGTGTCGCCATGTCCATTTCCTACGACGATGACCATTACACTACGGGCACCTCCCAAGAAGTGATACCTGTTAGGGTCCTATCTATGATTTGTTTAATGGCGTATCAATCATTGTAGGTTATTTAATGCCGAATCCGGTTTATACATATATTCGTAAATGCAAGCCGAAGTCAAATAGTTGCAAGTATTGTTTTGTATCAACGACAATTAAATTAAACATCGGTCATTTGTTTACACACATCTAAACGTAAAAAAACAGTTCTATTTCTAACAAGTCACTCTAGTCTTTTTTGCACAATTCAAATACCAAGCAGTTCTATTCGACCCATAGATAGGACCCTTTCAGATGCTACTAATCTGAACTAAAGTGGACCTGGGAGCGATGGCAATGAATAATGTACTCAACATTCCTCAAAGCTCAAGCATCACTGGAGCCTCACCATCAAATTGTTTAGTGTTATATCCAAGTCACTCGTTGGGGGGGTCTTACCCCTTTTCTGAGATGCAGTTGGTGTATTCTACAGCCATAGCTGACTGTAACTAGCAACGGTAACTACTAGTGTTACTTAGCAATAAAGTTAAGTAAAGTTAGCAACCATTGTCGTTGGCATCTCGAAGATTCTCTTTTCATTAGCTAACACTCAGAGGTTTAGGAGAGGGTACTTCTCCTTTAACTGGATTGCTCCACTTTACTCTTGATCCCTACCTTATAATGCTGAATGTTAAGCAAGGGGGTAACAAGTACCATTTTTGAGTCTTTGGTATGACTCAACTTGGGATTGTGCCTCGGTCTACCGAGCCATTGGCGAACACTCTATCCAGTAGGACAATGGGCCGGTATATAGCAATACTTGAAATCATTTAACTGAGCAAAAATGGATTAATATCTTATCAGAGAGGAATACTTGATAAACAGAATTACTAGTGCTAGATAATGATACTTGGGACCATTTAACTGTAACCAAGTAAATGAGCTCTGGCGCGTTGAAAAATAATGTTATGATCTATGCTTTCACAAAAAAGTTGGTTGGTTGGTTGATTTGGTTTTATGGCATATCAACCTTTGTAGGTTATTTAATGCCAAATCCCCTTTTATAGAAATAATCAGTTCCATTTCAAACAATTCACTTTAGTCAAATAGTTCTAATTCAAACAATCCAGTTTGGCATAAGTATGCAGTTTAGTTCTATTTGACCCATAGATAGGTCCCTATTAGTTGCTACCGCTCCGGGCCAGAGTCGATCTGGGGGCGATGGCAATGAAGGGGTACTCCGCATTCCCGAAAGCACCAGCATTACTGGAACCTCGCCATCAGATTGTTTAGTGTCATATCCAGAACAATCGTTTGAGTGGTCTGACTCCTCTGCAGAGAAGCAGTCGGTGTGTTCTACAGTCCCAGCCGACCGGGCAAAAAAAAGTTTTTGTGTATATATAAATAGGATTTGGCATTGAATAACCAACGAAGTATGACATAAAACACAAACAATCTACCAAAACATTACAATATCAATATTTCTGGGGTTTTCATAGAATCAGAACAAGCGACTCCCGTGGATTCAATAAAGGACGTAGTTCGATGTTCCGTGTGTGATACACCCCTTCGGCCGCCCCGAATACATCAACTTCTTAAAACCAATACTATTCATGGCCCGTGATTCATCCAGTGGATTCCGACAGGGGTATCATACATTTCTTTACGGCCACAAGAAATACAACCGAGGGTGTGGGAGAAAAAGAACAAACGAACAATATGAACTTAGGTCAGCTCCAAGCGCAAGAAGGGTATTTTTGTAATACCTTGCATTCCTGGGCTTTTGTAGACTATCGCCGGCGTGTATTTTTCGCGAAATTTCAACAAAGCTACTAGGAATGCCAACTCATCTTGACTGGTCTTCTCTCACTGCTTCCTTCAGCTGACTTTTGTCGACTCTGGACTGCTAACTCATCTTGACTGGTCTCTTCTGCTGTCCGTTCTCGACTGCCTCTCTGCGTCTCTCCTTGCCAACTGACCCTCTCTGGGTTCCTTTGCCAACTCTCCCTCTGTGCGTTCCCTTGCCAACTCCTCTCTGGCTTCTCTCGGACTTGCCTTTCCTCTCCCACTTCCGGACTTGACGCAGATCTCGAGTCCAAGCCCTTTGTTTGGTTTCACGCCAAAACAGACAAAGGGACCGTCTGCTTAGCGGACCACCCTCATAGTGTCACATGTGAAGGTTCTCGAGTTCGACAAACATCTGAAGATGTATCGGCCGAAACGTTGGGGAAATAACAATAAAGATGAAGACAATAGTCCGAAAACCCTTAATGGTGAAAAAATCATCAAGCTTCGTCTCAGAAATTCAGGCAACTTCATAGAATACTGTGCATTGCATTGAAAACTTTCACCATTATGTTACTTTTGGTCATCATTTACTTTTCCGTCTTATAATTAAAGCCAGGGATGCTCACCGTCGTGAGAACATTTTTTTTTCCGTTATTTAAGCCTAATTTGAAACAAAAGCTCATTCATTTGACAGACAAACTCTTGTTTCACAGAACCTCCATCAGATTAATTAAAATGATTCTTTAATAAATAATCGATATTTTTCAACGTAAGGCAAATGAACAACTTATGGAATCAGTAACGTTTGAAGAAAAAAAAAATTATGGAGTTCCCTCCAAAAAAATTAATCAGTATTTTATCCCCCTTCCCCACAACCACCACATACACACACCTGGTTTTTATAATAGCTTCAAATTTTTGGGACATGGACTTAAAGAAAAAAAGAATTCGTCACGCTACTTCCAGCTTTTTTGAATTTCACTTGACGAATCAACTTTACAGGTTCAAGCCTTCTCATGGACTTGTTTGTTTGTTTTTTTTTAATTTTCACCATAAATTTTCCACTGTATTAATAATCGGACTGTTCGCTGAACATTTCGTTTAAAATGTTCAACTATTCGTTTGCAAATCAGATATATAAACAGGATTTGATTTCAAATAACCTCCAAGGGTTGACATGCCATAAAATCCAACCAACCTGTAATGATTCCTTTTCATGTTCTTCCTATTTCTTTTAAACTTGTGCCATATTTTTTATTCTGCTGACTGGAAACAACCCATAGTCTTGGTCACATCCCATGCTAAATTTTCTTCTTCAATTTTTATTATATTTTTACCATTATTTCAAGTGAAATTTCTTCTAACTGAGAAAAGTTTATCTGGCAACTACTGAAAATAAATCTGATCATTTTTTTCGTCGAGTTCCATAAGAAGAGATCACTTTAAACAATAGGAATAACAGATCTTACCCTCTTTGAAAGTTATTCTTTTTGGCGATTCCATAATTTCATTCTTTATAATTTACTCGTTATTGATTCACTAAGTGCAATGTGAATCTATGCTTGTCATTGATACCCACCAGGCACGAATGCTAGATGGCCGACCGAATGGCCTATGCGTAACGTTGCATATTTGTTAAAGTTTATTTTTCATGTACTAAAAATAACGGAAAAAAAGATTTTCTGAGTGTTGTGTGTCAATATTTCTTTTCTTGGGGTTGAATCTCAGTTTGATTTGGTTTCTTTATCTTAATGGCATATCAAACTTCACGGGTTATTTAATGTAAATCTATCCTTGTAGAAGAACAGTAATGGTACTATTTACCCCATAATAAGGGTCAGGATAAGGATATTCATACTTTTACCGGGTGGGTATTTGTCCGAAAGTGAACGTAGTAGAGTTTGAACTCGCTTACTACAATGTCACAGTCCCGCACATTAGCTACAACACTACGGGGACTACAAACGCTAATTTATCCTCTCATTGCCGAGAGAAATGCCATGATGGGGAAGTACTCGGCATGGCAATCCGATCACCTAAGACGGTTGTGAGGTAGAAAGATGAAGCTGACGAAACAATGTTGGAATAAAACTGTTTCGTGTGTAACAGGCTTCTAAAGTGTGTCTCTTTCAATGCAATCAAACTTGAAGAATGAAAAGCAATTTTACAACTTTTTTAAAATTTCATAGCCATTGTTTATATTCAGTCAAACCTATAAGGCCTAGGAAATGTTAACTTCTTTCTAACACCCAAGAATTCGTTAAATTTAGTGCCCAGTTGGCTGGGGCTGTAGAATACACCAACTACATCTCTGCAGAGAGGTAAGCCCTACCCCAAGCGAGTGACGTGGATATGACACCAAACAATCTGATGGTGAGGCTCCAGTATTGGAACTTAAGGGAATGTGGAGTACCCTTTCATTACCATTACTTCCAGGTTCACTCAGCCTGAATTGGTAGCATCTGATAGGGTCCTATCTTTTGGTTAAATATACTTGACATTAGAACTGTGCGCAAACAAAAGACATGCAAAATTGAATTGTTAGAAATAGAACTGTTTGCTCATTTACCTGAGTGTAATGACTGTTGTTTAATTAGATTCTTAGTGATACATAGCAATACTTGAAACCATTTAACTGTGAGCAAAAAAGAACTGAGCTCAGACTCGTTTAAAAAGGTTATCAACAAAATGCATTTACAAATCGTATATATTTGATTTGTGTATGCACAGGATTTGGCATTAAATAACATTCAATGGTTGATATGCCATAAAATCAAATCAATCCATACCAATCGGCAAATTTAACCTTAATTTTTAGCAACAGCTTCCGGCTTTGATTCTGACACTAACAAGGCAGTTTGTTAATTTGCGTGTGCGAGTGGTGGAAGAGATTTTTTTCGGTAGCAAAGGTTATTTGTAGAGTAGAGAGGGTAAAAGGAGTGGGGATAAAGAAAGTGAAAGTGAAAGTGACAGATAAAGAAAGTAAATGGAAGGAATCGTGATTCAGGCTTGAGAGATCAAGGTTGGTTTTGTTTTTTTCTGAAAACAGGTTTGAAAGAAAGAAAATGATAATGTTTCAGAAAGAAAGAAAGAAAAAAAGGAAAAAAGGAAAGAAAGAAATGTTGGTAAAAGAAAGAAAGAAAGAAAGAAAGAAATGTTGGTATAAGAAAAGAAGAAATATTTAGAAAGAAAGAAATGTTGGTATAAGAAAAGAAGAAATATTTAGAAAGAAAGAAAGAAAGAAAGAAAGAAATGTTGGTATCAGAAAAGAAGAAATATTTAAAAGAAAGAAAGAAAGAAAGAAAGAAAGAAAGAAATGTTGGTATAAGAAAAGAAGAAATATTTAGAAAGAAAGAAAGAAAGAAATGTTGGTAAAAGAAAGAAAGAAAGAAAGAAAGAAAGAAAGAAAGAAAGAAAGAAATGTTGGTATAAGAAAAGAAGAAATATTTAGAAAGAAAGAAATGTTGGTATAAGAAAAAAAGAAATATTTAGAAAGAAAGAAAGAAAGAAAGAAAGAAAGAAAGAAAGAAAGAAATGTTGGTATCAGAAAAGAAGAAATATTTAAAAGAAAGAAAGAAAGAAAGAACGAAAGAAA
Organism: Sepioteuthis lessoniana; assembly: GCA_963585895.1. NCBI lineage: Eukaryota > Metazoa > Mollusca > Cephalopoda > Myopsida > Loliginidae > Sepioteuthis > Sepioteuthis lessoniana. Next base: position 93,846,036 of record OY757913.1, on the reverse strand, counting down.
GAAATGTTGGTATAAGAAAAGAAGAAATATTTAGAAAGAAAGAAAGAAAGAAATGTTGGTAAAAGAAAGAAAGAAAGAAAGAAAGAAAGAAAGAAATGTTGGTATAAGAAAAGAAGAAATATTTAGAAAGAAAGAAATGTTGGTATAAGAAAAAAAGAAATATTTAGAAAGAAAGAAAGAAAGAAAGAAAGAAATGTTGGTATCAGAAAAGAAGAAATATTTAAAAGAAAGAAAGAAAGAAAGAAAGAAAGAAAGAAAGAAATGTTGGTATAAGAAAAGAAGAAATATTTACAAAGAAAGAAAGAAAGAAATGTTGGTATAAGAAAGAAAGAAAGAAAGAAAGAAAGAAAGAAAGAAAGAAAGAAAGAAAGAAAGAAAGAAAGAAATGTTGGTAAAAGAAAAAAGAGAGAAAGAGATAGAGTGAGAGAGAAACACAAAGAAAATGTTGAAGAAAATAAGAGAATGAATGAGATCATGCTCAGAAAGGAAGCAGCTAATGTTGCTGGTAAAGAAGATGGGGTTACAGAAAAAGAGTGAAAGAGAAAAAGAACGGACTAAAAAGAAATATCGAAAGCGGAGAAACATCATTTCGCTCTAGTTTGCACACGTCTATTTACTTCACTTCTTTTTATTGTTGCTAATTTTAGAATTTGTTCTCGGAAAATAAATAAATAAATAAATAACAACAGCAGCAGCACCAGTGGCAGCAGCAGCAGCAGATTCTATTTCCTGGGGAGACATTTTTAAACTGAAGACGCTATAAAAGAAACCCAGACGATTAAATGGTTGAGAAAGATGGTAAACATGAAAAAAAATGGCGGACTTTTTTTTAATGTGAATGAAAAAAAAAAAATCAATGAGGGATAGAAAATAAGATCATTAAAATTCATTCAAAGTTTTCTTTGGAGTTTTCTTCTTAATGCACAGTCGAAGAAAAAATAATAAGATCTGATCCCAAATTTTAGTGCATCCTGATTTAAAATTGAAAAGAATCTTTACCGCTTAGCACATTTTAGGTACGGTGATATCCCGTAGTGTACTGGCTAACATGCTGAACTGCAAACTCCATGTACGCGAGTTCTCACTCCAGTCGCACAATGTCATTCACATTTGGAATAATCTCCTTAGAAAAAGTATTGAACCTTCTTATACTGCCAGCTATGAATTAAATAGTATCATTGCTGTTCCTCAACAAGGACGGCTTTAGCATTAAATATGTTGTTTAGCCATAATACAACAATACAAATATACATATTACGAATACGTAAAATATACGGATATATATAAAACATTCATATGCTTGGTTTCGGTTTCTTTATTTAATGGCATATCAACCTTTGTAGGATATTTAATGCCAAAACCATTCTCCGAGAAGAACAGTAGTGGTACTATTTAACCCATAGCTGGGAGGATAAGGGGGTTCATTCATTTCCCAAGGGTATTTGCCCGAAAGTGAACGCAATAGCGCGACTGGAGTACGAACTCGCTTACTACGATTCCGCAGTCCATCGCTTTAACCATTACGCCACGAGGACACCCCCATACGTTCATATGCATCGGAAACCTGAAATACGTGAAACACTGACGACTCTCTTTAGTTCAGGTTTGAAACGTTTATTACCTTCTTGACTTTTAGGTTTTCGACATGAGGAGAGAGAGACTCACACACAATTTTTACTATGCTGACTGTTCCATCTGACCCAACAACGCGCGGCGCATCCCGTAGCACACAACTTGACTGGCCTCGTCCAGATTCGAAAATCAACTCGCTTCCTCTAGGTTCAAATCTCAACCAGCATGACGTCATTCACATCCCCAGTCATTTTCTATCCGGGGTTTTTATGATGACATCTGTGATTATTACATCCTCTCCGCACGAGCGTGAACGCCTGCGCTCAATGTGTGTACCTGCACGTACACTAAGCCGAATAGTTCTAAGCCTAACTAAACCGAATAATAAGATATAACCAACGAAAAATGATAATATAAAATAATCATTCCGCAATTATATAACAAATAGCCCGCAAAGGTTGATATGCATTAAAAAAAAAACAATTTATGTACACGTGGGCGTTTATTTTCTTTTATGTTGATGCACACCACCATCAAAGTGATCATGGTATGAATTCCCCCCCCTCTCTCTCTCTCTCCGTCATGATTGTCTTGCATGTTTAGTTTGGTTTGCATTGGCTTAATGGATTATCAACACTTGTAGATCATTTAATCCCAAATCCTTTTTATAAATATATTGAATATATGATTTATAAACACATTTCGAAGATAACATTTCTTAACAAGCCTGTGCTCATTTGTTTTTGGTTTTTGTTTTGGCTTTTTGCTTTGTTTTTTGTTGGGGTTTTTTTTGGGGGGGGTTGCACACAGTTGAATGGTTTCACTCAATTACAAACAATTCAGTTTAGTATAAATCCAGTCTTTTGTTTACACACAGTTAATCCTTGGTTTAAATACAGTTTTTTTGTTTACACACAGTTAAATGATCAAACAGTTCTACTTCAAACAATTTAGTTTAACATGTGGATAAAATTAAATGGTTCCAAGTATTGCTATGTATCACTAACAATTCAATTAAACATCAGTCATTTCTTTACACACAGTTAAATGATCAAACAGTTCTATTTCAAACAATTTAGTTTAATATGTGGATAAAATTAAATGGTTCCAAGTATTGCTATGTATCACTAACAATTCAATTAAACATCAGTCATTTCTTTACACACAGTTAAATGATCAAACAGTTCTATTTCAAACAATTTAGTTTAATATGTGGATAAAATTAAATGGTTCCAAGTATTGCTATGTATCACTAACAATTCAATTAAACATCAGTCATTTCTTTACGCACAGTTAAATGAACAAACAGTTCTATTTCAAACAATTCAGTTTAGCATAAGTTTTTTGTTTACACACAATTAAATGTTCATCATCATATCGTGCTGGCAGCACGGATATCCCTGACCCTCTTTCGCCACTCCTCCCTATCGTTCATCGCCCTAGGCAGGTCTTCAGGACAACAACCTGTATCCTCACATAGCTGCTGAATGTACGTTCGTGCTGGTCGTCCTGCTTTTGCGCGGCCGTGTGTGGGGATCCATAAGAGTACATCTCTTATGAGTTCATCTCTGCTTCTCCAGCAAATGTCCTGCATGTCTGGTTCGCCTAACTTGAATTGTTTTCGTGATAGGGGGCAGGTGGCCGTACAGTTGGTGTCTTGTTGGGTGTTGTCGCCAGGACTTGTTGAGGATTGCACGCAGCATTCTTGTGTAATTGCCATCTAGTTTCTTCTCCAGCCGTTTTGTTAGCGTCCATGTAGTGCATCCATATAGCAGTATCGATGTGACCGCTGCCTGGAAGAAACTGCGTTTCATTTTATCGGTTAGGTCTGATTTCCATATAGTCGATAGCCTATTGATAGCTGTCCATGCTTTCGTTAACCTCGTTTCGATGTCCTTTTCGGTTGATTCGACGCTGCTTCCTAGGTACGTGAATTTGTCTACTAGTTTAAGAGGGGTTCCTTCTAGAGTGGAGATGTCCCCCGTTTGGTTATAGCACATATATTCCGTTTTATGTGCATTAACATGGAGGCCTATGCTTGCTGCTGCTCGTTCCAAACTATGCAGAAGTGTTTCGGCTTGGTCAGGTGTATTTGCCAGTATCGCTATGTCATCGGCGTAGTCGGCGTCGGTGATTGTTGTTGCGGGGTATCTTCTGCTTCTTTTCTTCGTCAGTTCGAAGCCATTCTCTTTGATTTTGTCAATCGATGTTCTAAGTACGTAGTCTAGACAAATGATAAAGAGATACGGAGCCAGCGTGTCTCCTTGTAGTACTCCTGCTACTATGTCGAAGTATTCTGTGTCTCCATCTGGTGATCGTACTTTTACTTTAGTGTTTCTATAGAGAATCGTTATTGCCGCTACGGTTTCTTTAGGTATGCCGTACGCTAGTAGGATTTGTTCCATCTTTCCTCTGTGAATGGAGTCGAAACAATTCAGTTTAGCGTAATTACAAAGTACAGTTCTATTTGATCCCTAAATAGGACCCTATCAGGTGCAACCACTCCAGGCCAGAGTGAACCTGGGAGCTATGGCAATGAAGGGTACTCCACATTCCCTAAAGCTCCAGTATTACTGAAGACTTACCATCAGATTGCTTAGTGTCATATCCAGGACACTCGTTAGGTGAGTCTTACCCCTCTGCAGAGATACAGTCGGCGTATTCTGCTGCCTTAGCCGACTGGGCCTGCTTCTGGCAGGTCCTCTAAACAGCATCCAGTGTCAGCACAGAGTTGATGAATTTACTTGTTGGAGTTCATAAGAGAAAGTCGGTTGTGAGTTCCTCCTTACATCTCTCTCAGTAAGCTGTTTTTTGTTCGTCTGACCTGGATGGTTTGTGAGATGGGAGGCAAGTGGCCGTACAACTGTTTTGTGGGGTGTTTCTTCCAAAATTTGTTCAAAACTGCAAGTAGCATTCTTATATATTTGCCACCATACATTTTCTACAAGCATTTCATGAGAATCCAAGCTGTGTATCCATAGGGTAGTACCGACTGGGCCAGATTTTGAAAAAAATCCCTTTTTATTTGTCATCGAAATCAGATTTCCATATAAACTACAACCTGTCAATAGCAGTCAATGCTTCCCTCTGCGTGTGGTGACAACGCTTTCTGTCGATGGGATATTGCTGCCCAGGTATTTGTTACCATCTCCCAATGCCTAACGCAAGCTTATTTTGCTGACAAAATTAGAGTAAATTAAGTCCTGGATTCTCCAAATAATAATAATTATCATTATCATTATTTATACTCCTTGAGAGTTTTTCTCATCACCGTTAGCTGATGGTCTTTCACATGAGTCTCAGTGACAACAGGTCTCCCCAAGTCTCCAGCACTCTTCTCGGTATTCTGGCCGATCTTGGTGATGCTGTAGTTTTGATTGTCTCCACTCGTCCCGTTATTTCCAAGTCCCCTAATCCTTTTACCAATCCTTTGGTGACTGTACCAAGTGCACAAATTACAATTGGTATCACCGTCACTTTAATGTCCCGCAGTTTTTTCAATTCCCAAGCAAGGTCCAGGTACTTAACTTTTTTTTTCGCTTTCTTTCAATTTTACTCGGTGGTCTGCTTTGACAGCAAAATTCGCAACTCTTGAAACCCTCTCTTTTTTGTCGACTATCACTAGATCTGATCGTCTGGCCAAGATTAGGTGATCCGTTTGTATCTCAAAATCCCTGATGAGTTTATGCATCTCATTCTCCAGGACAGACTCTTGGTTGTGCATATACCATTTGTTCGTATGGTCAACTTGCACAGTTCCCCGTTGATTTCCTTTCCCACCCAGTCTTGTCTAGTCTTATATAAATTTTCTGTACTAATTTGCTGCACTTGCTTATTATATGATTGATAGTTTCGTCTCTATCACCACATAATCTTCATCTGCTGTTTTGTTGCGTCTTATCAATTCTCGCTTTGATATGCTTAGTCCTTATGGCGTTTTTTTTGTGCTGGTACATGGAGAGACTCAGTTTCTCTCTTAAGGTTTCCTTTCCTTAGCCATGTCCACGTTTTCTCGTTAAAGATGTCGCTTGTTAGTCGCTTAAAAGGTCCATTGAGTTGTTTTCCTTCCCATTTTTTGTTTTCTGGTCATTTCCAATCTGCTGATCCTCGTGTTGTCAGTATTGTTTCTGGTGGCAGTGATCAGTCTTCCCCCACGCTTTTCTATGTAGTCTTCGAGTCGTTGTGTCGATGCGTCAGCTCTTGTTATTATCATTATTACTTCTTCTAATAACAGCACAAAACAACATAAGGACCAATTGTTGCATAGCTGTGATGAAGGAAGAAACCATAACTAAAGAATGATTAAGCATGGAGAAAAAATGACCATAGCAATTTTCTTTATAAAAATATACATCTCTCAACTTTATTCTTAGAAAGGGGTTGAATCTTCAGTTGCGTGCGAGAGAGACAGACGGAGACAGGGAGACGACTGAAGGTCTTAGACATGAGGACACTTGGACACTGCTATATTGACCTATAACTACTTCTTGTCTTGACGATACCACGCTGTTATATTCAGGGCCTTACATTTTTGCCTCTTCTGCTTCCCTGGCAGGGACCACTGCGAGCCGTTGCCCCACTGAGAGCCTGGTGCCCAGTCTTCATGTCTGACCGTATCTCCTAAGGCAGCAAGATTGAGACTGGGCATTACTCTATGGGTACCTGTGTGTATATTATTTTCTAACGCCTACGCATTTCCGGTGCACCTACGCATCGCTGCCTTCCTGTCTACGCAGATGCGTCCTGCAATCACTTTGTTTACACAGCTGGAATATCTGGCTCTGCCAAGGGTCAATATGCAACACACCTATATCAAAGCGAAAATCGATAATACCCAACAGAATAGCAAATGTAAGTTTTGTGGAGAAAGCGATGATTAATCATAAAGTAAGCGAATGCAGCAAACTAGCGTAAAAGTGGTACAAAACTATGCACAATTGAGTGGGAAAGGCGATCCACTGGGAATTGTGCAAGAAATTGAAATTTTTCCATATCACCAAATGTTATATGCACAACTCAGAATCTATTCTAGAGAAATAGACGCCTAAAATTCTCAGCCATTTGGAGATAAAAACGGATCACCAAATCTCGACCAGAAAACCAGACCTAGTTTCAATAAACAAAAAAAAAACTTGTTATCTGAAGGATTTTGCTATTCTGGGCGGGGGGGGGACACATTAAAAAAATTTTTAAAAAAGCGAAGCTAGCCAAATACTTTGACTTAGTCAGGGAACTAAAAAAAATAACAGTGGGACATAAGAGTGACAATAGTACCAATTATAGCAGGTGCGCTTGGAACGACCCCTTAAAGCTTGGAGAGGATCCCTGGAGGGATTCAAAATCGGTGAAGGAATCGAGTCCGTCTCGACCATAGCATTGTTAAGATCGGTTAGAATATTCACAAGAGACCGGACGAGACTCGTTGTCACTCAGACTTCAATGAAAAAAGTCTCACATAATAATAATAACAATAGTTATTATCATAGTTATTACTTTACTCGTTTGACAGTTCTTCACATCGGAGTTAGCTGATGGTTTTCCACTGGATTCAGAGTGGCAGCAGGTCTCCTCAAGTCTTCAAGACTCTCCTTAGTATCCTAGCCAATCTCAATGATGCTGTAGTTTCGATGGTCTCCAATCGCCCTCTTATATCCTTGCCCTCCAGTCCTTGTACCAGTCCTTTGGTGATTGTACCGAACGTGCAAATATTACAATTGGTATTACCGTCACTTTCATGATCATCAGGTTTTTTAAGTTCTCTAGCAAGGTCTAGACATTTATCTCTCTTTTCGTTTTCTTTCAGCTTAAGCCTGTGGTCAGCCGGAACGGCAAAGTCAACTATTCGGCGGGTTCTCTTTATTTATCTCTTTTTTTTCTTTTTTTTTTTTTTTTTTGCTTTCACTAGGTTTGGTCGTCTGGCCGAAATTAGTTGATCCCTTTGTATCTCAAAATCCCATAGCCTTTTGTGCGTCTCATTTTCTTAGGACGGATTCTGGGTTGTGTATATACTATTTGTCTAGATGGTCAAATTTAAACTTCTTGCTCAATTCCCGACGGAATATTATCAATATTATTATATTCTTTGCAAGTTTTTTCACACCAATGTTAGTTGATGGTATTTGTCCTCCGTCCCACCAACCGGACGAGTGTGACACAATGCCTTTCTTAAGGTGGGTCCGGGCGCAGGGCCGGAGCCCGCACGCGCCTGGCATTTCCAAAAATGCCTCGGACCTCGTCGGCATTCCCCTAAAAGGGGCACCTCAGGCGCCGAGGGATAAACCCAACCCCTCCGAAGAAGGTTAAAGCCTGGGGAGACGGCCCCCTAAGGCCAGAGGTATATCCAGTGACAAGACACACCCGACTTGAACCGCCCATCGCATCACGGCCGCCCGAATGTGTTCCATCAACTGGATATGTCGCTTCTCAAAAGGCCGAGAGCTGACGGTCTTTTACTGGACTCTGACTGACAACAAATCTCCTCAGGTCTCCAGGACTCTTCTCGGTATTCTGGCCGATCTTAGTAATGTGGTAGTTTGGGTGGTCTCTATTCGTCCTCCGATTTCTAACTCTTCCAGTCCCCTTACCAAGCTTTTGTGTATCGTTTCGAGCACACCAATTACAAATAATATCACCGTCACCCTCATGTTCCATAGTTTTTCAGTTCTCTAGCAAGGTCCAAATACTTGTCTCTCTTTTCGTTTTCTTTGATTTTCACGCTGTGATCCACTATTATGCAGGTTCTCTCTATCGTCGACAATCACAAGGTCTGGTCTTCTGGCTGAGATTAGGTAATCTGTTTGACAATTTTGTGTCTCGTTCTCTTGAGCAGGTTATGGATTGTGCATAAACTATAAGGTGTAATATACAGCCTCGACCTGCGATGAACCCGGTGGATGAAATTCACAGATACATCCGGCCGTTGATAAAACCAATAAAGTGATAACCGGAAAACAAGTATTGAGTGGGTGTAGATCATGCCCAATGAAAAACAAGCATTGCGTAGGTGAAGAGGTGTGGCTATGTGGGTTAGAATTTTAGCTGAAGTCAGTTTCTGCTGGCTGTTCCGACTCCTGACAACTAATCCGTGTGCGCGAACTCTTTCCACTTGCTCTCCTGCTCCACTCAAGCGTCAATATCGAAGAATAAAAAAATAAGATTATATTTTTATACATACGTGTACCTCGTTGTTTGTCAACATCCAGCGGTAGTATTTACAATGGTAGAACGGAGAAATTTCATTTTCTGGCTCAATTCCCAGTGGATCACCTTCCCAACCCAGCCATGTCTAGTTTTATAATTTTTTGCATTAGATATTAATATTATTGAAAGACAACGGTTTCAGGCTAACAAAGGAAAGTAGTAGAAGATACCCCGTACAAACAATTACGGACGCAGACTACGCCGATGACATAGCGCTTCTGGCAAATACACCCGACCAACCCGAATCCCCGCTACTTTGTCTGGAACGAGTAGCTGCAGGTATAAGTCTCCATGTCAATGTACACAAGACTGAATATAAATGCTTTAATCAAATAGGTTACATCTCCACACAAAATGTTAGTTCTCTGAAACTAGTAGACAAGTTCACCTACCTAGGAAGCAGTGTCTCATCAACCAAGACTGACACCAACACGCGACTAGTAAAGGCATGGACAGCTACGATAGGCTATCGGTCATATGGAAGTCAGACCTGACCAATAAAATAAAACGCTGTTTTTTTTTCAAGCAGCGGTCGTGTCAATACTGTTGTATGGATGCACTACATGGACGCTTACTAAACGTATAGAGAAAAAAGCTTGACGGCAATTACAGAAGAATGTTTCGAGCAATATTGAACAAGTCATGGAGGCAGCATCCCACAAAGCAGCCGCTGTACGGCCACTTACAATCCATCACGAAAACTATCCAAGTTAGACGAATCAGGCATGCTGGACAAGTAGGGACGTACTCATAAGTGACGTACTCATGTGGACCCCCTCACATGGACGAACAAAGGCAAGACGACCAGCTAGAACCTACATAGAACAGCTCTGTGCCGATACCAGAAGCGATGGACGATAGAGACGGGTGGCAGGAGAGTGTCAGGGAGATCCGTGCTGATAGCGTGACATGATGATGATGATGATTAATATTATCATTTTTAGTATTGCTTTTTTGTTCCACTCTCCAGCTTTCCATAACTCTTGTATTGAACTTTACGACTTCCTCTGACCTCGCTAAAAGTTTCATACATACTATTATTCATGTTTGTAGGATCATCATACGTCTCCCCTTGCCATGGCTGGGTTTTTTTTTCCTTGTCTTTACTTTTTTTAAAAAGTGTTGGGCAATATATAATCGGTCGTCTGATTCTTCCTTTTCTTTGGATGCGGCTGTAGAGTACACCAACTGCATCCCTGCAGAAGGGTTAAACCCTCACCAACGTGTGTTCTAGATTTGATTTAAACCATCTGATGGTGAGGCTCCAGTAATGGTGGAACTTTGGGGAATGCGAAGTACCTCTTCATTGCCATTGCACCCAGGTCCACTCTGACTCAGAGTGGTAGCACTTGAAAGGGTCCTATCTATTGGTCAAATAAAACTGTTTGATCATTTAAACTGCGTGGAACCAAATGAATTATGCCAAATTGAATTGTTTAATGTATTGGTCGGAAAGTGAACGTAACACTGCGAATGGAGTTCGAACTTGCTTACTTCGAGACCGCAGTCCAGCACTTTACCAATTATTCCATGGGGACTCCCCCATGATATTCAAATGATTCGAAAATTTCATCGAGGTCTGATTGTTTACAACCTAACTTTCCTCCTCTACAGCAATATTCACCTGTCCTGGGGCGGGCTCATCGCGCCGGGTAGCTGATTATAGGTTTGCCGCCTGATCCCAAGGAGACCTTCTCTTCAGGTAATACCGATTTAGCAGGGCTAAGGTTTTCGCTTGGTACCTGAAGCACCTCGAAATAGGGAATGCTGACAGGACTAAGCATTTTTGTAATGGCCACACGTGTTTTGATTTGTGCTTGGCTTCGCACGATAAAATTACTCCATATCAAAACTGATTTGATAGGAAGTCGGATAAATAAACACCTTCAGTTTTTGTTTGTTTTGTTGTTTTTTGGGGGGTGGGGAGGGAGGGAGAGTTCTGCAAGACCTTTCTTTAAGTCCTCGTCACTGATGTAATATAGTAGACTTTATACCTGGATGCTAGACTTAAAATCCGACTAGCGTTCCAACTCGGAGCTCACACACACACACACGTTTATGCTGCAACAACAGGTGCTGGAGAGAAATTTAGCTACATGCATAGACAAAGGCCATAATTCCTTGAATCTCAGAACTCAACAAAAGACAAAATATTTTTATAAGAAAATTTGACTAATGCATATACATGAAATTGAAAAAGCGTGCTTGGTGTAACTATTAAGCTATCAGATAGAGAATTTGTTCCTGGATAGTACGTGTTATTTCTTATTAGCTTACTAAAGTATTTAAAAAATAGCCATTTTCCCTTCAAACTTTGATTTTGTGCCCTGGATAACACTATGTAACACAAACTCTGTTCTTCGATAGTATATGTTATTTCTTAATTCCATGTGTTGTAGAACTATAGAAAATGGCCATTATTCCGTTCAAACTTTGATTTTATATCCTGGACAATGAAATTTATAAACCGACATATTTTTTAATGTAAAAATGGGTAAATTTGCACATTTTCATTTTGATAAGGTTTCAATAAAACCACATATGAATCAAAACGTATCTGTATTGATAGTAAAGTTCTACAATATAATGAACAAAAATGTTTTGAATAGAGTGGTTTTCCAAGATTTACGATTGCAATGTAAATCACTTTCACATATGCTGAGGCTGTAGAATACACTGACTGCACCTCTGCAGAGGGTTAAGACCCCTCCCCAATGAGTGTCCTGGATATGACACTAAACAGTCTGATAGTGAGTTCCCAGTAATGCTGGAGCTTTGAGGAATGTGGAGTACCCCTTTATTACCATCGTTCCCTGGCCCACTCTGACCCGGAGTGGTTGCACCTGATAAGGGTCCTATCTATGGGTTAAATAGAACTAAACCGGGCTTCCTTCACTATATTGATTTTTGTATTCAAACTGCGTATTTATTCTAAACTGAATTGTTTAAAATAGAACTTTGCACATTTAAACTGCGTACTTAAGCTAAACTGAATTGTTCGAAATAGAACTGTTTTGACGTTTAAACTGAGTACTTAAGCTAAAACTGAATTATCTGAAATAAAACTGTTTTGACATTTAACTCTGTATATTGTCCATTCAGCTGGGGCTGTAGAATACACTAACTGCACCTCTGCAGAGGGGTAAGACCCCTCCCCAAATGAGTGTCCTGGATATGACACTAAACAGTCTGATGGTGAGGTTGGGGGATACGGAGCACCCTTTCATTGCCATTGCTCCCAGATCTACTCTGGCCCTGCGTGGTAGCACCTGATAGGGTCCTATCTATGAGCTAAATAAAACTAACGGCATACTTATGCTAAACTGAATTGTTTGATTAAACTGAATAGCTTGAAATAGAAATGTATTTTGACTATTAAACCGTACTTACTTTTAAACTGTGTGCTTGTGCTAGTGTAAATTATTTGAAATAGAACTGTTCTTGAACATTGAAACTGTATTTACGCTGAACTGAATTGTTTAACATAGAACTGTTTTGACATTTAACTGTGCGTAAACAAAAATTGTACTTATACTAAACTGAATCAGCTGTACTGGAACTGCTTGACTAAACTGAATGGCTAGAAATAGAAATGTTTTTGACAATTAAACTGTACTAACATTTAAACTGCGTGCTTATGCTAAACTGAATTGTTTGAAATTGAACTGTCTTTGACATTGAAACTATACTTACACTAAACTGAATAGTTTGAAATAGAAATGTTTTTGACAATTAAACAGTGTACTCATGCTAAACTGAATTGTTTTAAATAGAATTGATTATTTACATTAAAATGGATTTGGCGTTAAATAACCTACAAAGGTTGGTATTCCATAAAACCCAATCAACCAACCAACTTTCACATATCAACCCACAAATATAGTCTCCTCGGACGGAATATGGAAATCAATGGCAGACTCGAGGCAGAAAACCCCCTGGCCTCGGCTGGGCCACCTTCAGGTGGGCGAGCTGCATCATTGACACCTTTGACATCCTTGTATAGCACTGGACCTTGCTGTCCAGTTTAAACTATAATCAGGCATACGTTCCTGAACCCAGATTTGGGTCAATGACCAGCTAGGCTCATCAGGCCCACATTGCACTGTGGGTCAATGACAAGCAAATTCAGGCAGGGTTCGAGCCTCGGCTCGTGTCCGACCTTCCCCTCCCCAATCCCCACTTTAATCTGAATTTCGGGTCATTGACCTCGTGTCATGTCCTGTCTGGTGGGAGGCAGAGACAAATATCCCACAAATATACTCTCCCCTCATATTTTTAAAATTTCATTACGCCCGTTACAAAAGCAAAATTTTAAGAGGAAAATAAGTCTTTTCAATTTATATAAGAAATTGAAAAATAATACTCTCTGCTCGGGAACAAGAAAATGTTTAAAACTTTTTCTTAAGTATTATTATCTGAGTTTTCTTTTTCCAAGAAAGGTAATAATACCGAGGTTAAAGAGCTCAGTCTACCCTACTCTTGGCCCATAGATGGAAAGAGAATGGATGGATTCATACCTTCTAAAAGAATTAGCACCACATGAATTGCAAACGACCTCACCTAGGATTTAAACTCAGTTTGCCATATCCATTTCCCACGATGAATGCCCTTCCATTTAACAAAGAAACAAAATCAAATCCAAGAGAGTCCATTTTATATATATATATATATATATATATATATATATATATAAATGGTAAGCCTTTGAAATTAGTAAACTGGTTAACATATCTTAGCAATATCTCAACTAATGAAAGCACTATGGACTGCTATATATAAATGTCTCGGTTGATGAAACATTGCTTCATCGACACGCAACTAACAAAGGCATGAACAGCTATTGATAGGCGCTATCGGTCATATGGAAGTCAGACCTGACCGATAAAATGAAACGCAGTTTCTTCCAAGCAGCGATTGTGTCGATACTGCTATATGAATCCACAACATGGACGCTAACTAAATGGCTGGAGAAAAAGCTTGAGGGCAACTACACACGAATTCTGCGAGCAATATTGAGCAAGTCCTGGAAGCAACACCTGACAAAACAGCTATACGGTCACCTGCCACCCATCATGAAAATTATCAAAGTTAGATGAACTAGGCATATGGGACACTGCAGGAGAAGTAAGACGAGCTCATAAGTGATGTACTCCTTTGAACCCCTTCACATGGCCGAGCAAAAGCAGGGCGACCAGCTCAAACCTACATACAGCAGCTCAGTGAGGATACAGGGTGTAGCCCAGTAGACCTGCCGGAAGTGATGAACGATAGGGAGGAGTGGCGAGAGAGGGTCAGGGATATCCGTGCTGATGGCACGACATGATATATATATATATATATATATATAGCAGTCCATACCTTTCTTACATATATATTGACAGTGTAGATATATTGCCACCAAGATATGTGAACTAGTCTACTTATTTCAGAGGGTTACTACTTAATTCTAAACAAAGAAACCTAACATCAACATCATATACGTGTAAAACCCAGACACACATTTTGCGGTTCATTCTACCCTACTATTGGCCCATAGATGGAAGGAGAATGGATGGATTCATACCTTCTCCCAAAGGAATTAGCACAACGTGAAATGCAAACTGCTTCACCCAGGATTTGAACTCGGTTTTCCATATTCATTTCCTATGATGATTTCACCTCCATTCAACAAACAAGAAAATCCTAATCCAAGAGAGTTATGTATAAAAGTAAAAAGTAAAGTTGGCAACCATAGTCGAGGGTGACCCGAAGGCTCCCTTTTCGATAGCTACTACAACAAGGTGTAGGGAAGGGCGCTACTCCTTTCCCATGATTTCTCCACTTTACCCTTGATCCATAACTTATAATGCTGAGTTTTAAGGAAGAAGGCATCAAGTACAATTTTTAAAGTCTTTGGTATGACTCGACCTGGGATTGAACCCAGGACTCCCAGGCCATTGGCGAACACTCTAACAATTATGCCAATGTCCGGTACATGAGTTATATATATATATATGGTAAGCCTCAGAAATTAGTAGACCGGTTCACATATCTTGGTAGCAATATCTTATCAACTGAAAAGAAATATGTAAAGCCAAGAGACTTTTAACGAACAGGTAGCACAAAACTGGTTCAAGCATTTCAAGGAAAGTAACATGAGCCTTGAAGACAAACCAAGGTCAGGGGTCCATTCTATTGAGGAATATGATGCTTCGTTTGAAATGGTTGGACACTCAAGCATAAGCCCTCGTATATAATCAGCAGAACTTAATCTTTCACAAAACAGCATCAATCATTACCTTAGTAAGCTTAGACTTCTGCTTTTTGGTTCATTTAACAAATGAAAAAAAATTAGGTTCGATAAAATTCAGAAGATATAACATAGCATATTTTAATGCCCTGATCAAGGTTTAATGTAAAAACCGCAACGTTTAACATAGGCAAATAATTCAACAATAAATAAAATCCTCCTCTAAATACCAGGTTTTTTTTTTAATATTTGTGCATTTTCATATATATATACAGGGTGGCCAAAAAAAGTAGAACCCATAAACTTTTTTATTACTTCTACAAAAATAAAGCAAAATAATTCTAATTTTGTACACTCGAACTTCTGGACATGTAGGTAAATACTATGGACATAATTTTTCATGCACAGAATCTACTTCATATCCTGAAAAAAAGGAAAAGGCTAGAATTAAATTTATGAATTTCAGTCAAAATATATGGGTTCTGTTTTTTTTGGTCACCCTGTATATATAAATATATATATATATATATATATATATATATATATATATATATCCCTGAATTACTTATCAAACATTTAAGACTAGAAGAATTTATAACCCCTTTTCTCTTGCAAAATCAGTTTAAATCTAATGGCCATAATTTCTGTTTTCCTGTCATTCATTTTCCTGCATGAAAAACATTTTAGCCATTTTAGATTTCGTTGTAATATGACAGACAATTTTTTCTGATGAATTTCTTCAAGATTAAAAGACGACAAAGATGCATGGAACATTTATTCAAACTTTTTTTCCCTTACTCTACCTCTGTGCGTATGTGTATGTGTGTGTATGTGAAGGAGTGTGTACGTGTGTGTATATGTGTGAGTATGTGTGTATGTGTATATGCATGAGTGGACACGAGTGTGTAGGTGTCTGCGTGTGTGTGTATGTGCGAGAGTGTGTCTGTGTTTGTATGTATGTATGCGTGTGAGTATATGTGTAAATGGGTACGATTGTGTACATGTCTGCATGAATGTGTGTGTGTGTGTGTTTGTGTGTGTGTGTGTGTTTATTGTGAGAGAGTGTGTGCATGTGTGTCTGCATGTGTGTGTGTGTATATTGTGAGGGAGTGTGTACGTGTGTGAGTATGTGTGTATGTGTATATGTATGAGTGGGCATGAGAGTGTACGTGTCTGCATGGGTGTGTGTATATTGTGAGAGAGTGTGTATGTGTGCGTATGTATGTGTGTGAGTATGTGTATGAGTGGGTACAATTGCGTACGTGTCTGCATAGGTGTGTGTATATTGTGAGAGAGTGTGTGCGTGTGAGTATGTGTATATGTATGAGTGGGAACGTATGTGAACGTGTGTGCATGCTAGTGTGTATGTGTGAGAGAGTGTGTATGTGTGTGTGTGTGTGAGTATGTGTATGACTGGGTACAATTGTGTATATGTCTGCATTTGTGTGTGTATTATGAGAGAGTGTTTAGGAGGTGCCCGTGGTGTACTGGTTATCGTCATAAGAAATGGATACGACGACACGAGTTCAAATCCTAGACGAGACTGATTGCATTTCACATTGCACTAATACCCTTGGGAAAGGTATGAATCCAATCATTCTCCCTCCAGCTATGGGCAAATAGTAGGACAGACTGGGTTCTGCAGCCCTGGTGAGGCAACTAGTCTAGGAGAAGGAAAACTCTGAATTCAAACCTGTTAAACTCGACTTAAAAAATTGACCTTGTGTCATATCCTAGCCGAGCGGAGGGGTTGGGTAAATATGATTATGAGAGAGTGTGTACGTTTGTGTATGTTTGTGAGTATATGTCTATCTGTATATGTCTGAGTGGGCACGAGTGTGTACGTGTTCGCTTGTGTGTGTGTACATGTGAGAGAGTGTGTATGTGTGTGAGTATGTGTATATGTCTGCATGTGTGTGTGTGTGTGTGTGTGTGTTGTGTGCGTGTGTGTATGTGTGTGAGTATGTGCGTATGTGTATACGTATAAGTGGGTACAATTATGTATATGTCTGCATGTTTGAGTATATGTGTGCGAGTGTGTGGATATGTGTGTATGTATGTGTATGCATATGTACATATATGAGTGTGTATGTGTATGAGTGTATGTATGTGCATGTGTGTATAAGTCTGTGTATGTATGTGTATGTGTGTGTGTACATGTGTATGTATGTGTATGTGTGTGTGTACATGTGTATGTATATGTATGTGCATGTGTGTGTATGTATATGTGAATTCTTTTAAAATTCGTCCATTTGATTTTATTTATGTTAATCATTTTCTGGCATTTTAGTGTTTAAATTTCATATTACTTCTGTCCTTTACTTTTGATAAAGACACATATACATATATAGATATGTATGTGTAAATATACACATATATATGTGTAAATATAAAATGTGTTTTATGTGATTTTCTAAATCCGGACAATAATTATTGAATGTATCTTCAACATGTAAATTATTTTGATTAAAATTCTCCATTTAAATTGTTTATATTTTGTCATAAAGTTTTTAGGTTTTTTTAATATCGTTGTCTTAAAATCATCTTCATTTTAAATGTGAAATTCATTTTATTTTCAATGTCATAATAATCCTCTTTGTTTTATTCTAAATTCTAATAATGAAAAACAACTAAGCTTTCTAGTTGCTGTCTGTTTCGGGCTATTTCATTTTTGTACATTTACTATATTCATTGGAGTTTTGTTATATTTCATTGATATATATTTTTAACATTACGGGTTTTCGGACTATTGTCTTCATCTTTATTGTTATTTCCACAACATTTCTGCTGATATATCCTCCAGCCTTCTTCAGGTGTTTGTCGAATACAGGAATCTACACAGAACTTTGAACTATGTCCTTTATTGAATCCACGGGGGATTCAATGAAGGATGTAGTTTGAAGTTCCGTGTAGGTTCCCATGTTCGACAAACACCTGAAGAAGCCAGAGGATATATCAGGAGAAACGTTGTGGAAATAACAATTAAGATGAAGACAATCGTCCAAAAACCCTTAATAATAAAAATCATCAAACTACATCTCAGAAATTCAGACAACTAATATATATATATATATATATATATATATATATATGAACATTACTTGTTAAAAGGATTCAAACGAGAAGACATGGCCCAGTCAACTGGGGCAGGAGAATACACTGACTGCTTTTTAGCAGAGGGGTAAGACACCCCCCACCAACGAATGTCCTAGATATGACACTAAACAATCTGATGGTGAGGCTCCAGTAATGCTAGAGTGTTGGGGAATGCAAAGTACCACTTTGTTGCCATCACTCCCAGGTTTCCTCTAGACTGAAGTGGTAACACCTGATAGGGTCTTATCTATGGGTCAAATCGAACTAAACTGTGTACTTATGCTAAACTGAATTGCTTGAAATAGAACAGTTTTGACATTTAAGCTGCATACTCATGCTGAACTGAATTGTTTGAAATACAACTGTTTTGACATTGAAACTGTGTTTCAAGCTATTTCACTAAACTAAATAGCTTGAAATAGAACTGTTTTGACAATCAAACTGTGTACTTAAGCTAAACTGAATTGTTTGAAATAGAACTGTTTATCTGTATAAAAATGGATTTAGCATTAAATAACTTACAAAGCTTGACATGCCATAAAACCCAAACAAACTAGCAGAAAAGTTAATTTTTAAAATTAATTTTTCTGCTAGTTTGTTTTTTGACAGTGAAAAATACGAAAAGGACCAACTTTTATTGCAATCAACATTACAAAATATATGCTTTTGTCATGTCCCCTATCAGCCAGTCTTAGAATATGCTGACTGTATCCCTTTTAAAGAAGGAAGATCCCCCTTCAAAAAAGGGGGTGTCTTTCGTATGACACTAAACTGCATCTGATGGTGAGGCTGGAGCTCTGGACCTGAACTGGTAGTAATTGTTAGAGTCTCTTCTATGGGTCAAATAAATCTGTTAAGAATTACTTGTATCTGATAGAATTGTATGCAAAAAACTCTAAAGATATAACACAAAAATGTGAATATGAATGTAAAATGTACAATAACCTCAAGGCATAAAATGAACCTAGGTTTGGTTTGGTTTGGTTTTATGGCATTTCAAATATTGTATGTCATTTAATGGCAAATCTTCTTTATAAATATAAAAATTAAATATGTAGGATTTGATTTGATTGGATTTTATGGCATATCAACCACTGTAGGTTATTATATGCCAAATCCTTTTATACATATACATTAGATATATAGAATTTGGTTTGGTTGGGTTTTATGGCATATCAACCATTGTAGGTTATTTAATGCCAAATCCTCTTTATACATGAGGATCATAAAATAAGTTTCCAGACTTTTTTCGAATAGGCACTTTTATTGATAGTACACACATGAAACTCTAGTCCCCTTCAAAGTAATCTCCTCCAGCTGCAATGCACTTGTTATACCATTCCAACAAGTCCTCTTGTGTGAGAGTGTCCATGACCTTTGTCACAGCCTCTTTCATCTCCTAAATTGTCTCATAACAACAGCCTCTGAGCTTAGGGAATAAGCAAAAGTCATAGGGAGGAAGGCCTGGACTATAGGGAGGCTGAGGAACTGTCTTGATGCCCATCTTGGTCAAATAGTCTGTGACCAGGATGGAGTTGTCCTGGTGGAAATGCCACTGACCCGATTTGAAGGGTGCTAGCCTCTTCCCTAGGAATCTTTTCCTGAACTCCCTTAAAACCTCAACATAGTAAGCCTAATCCTAACCCTTTGGCCAATCAACTCTGGTGTATTGACTTCCTTACTCCTCGCATACCTCTCATCATCCCTCACAGACTACCTGCCTTCCTTGAATCTCTTATGCCACTCATAAACTGATGCTTGATTCATGCAAGATGGTGAAAAAGCAGTGTGAAGCATTCCATACGTTTCTGTGGCATTTTTTCCAAGTTTAAAACAGAATTTTATTGCATATCATTCTTCTAAAGTGTCCTGACGTCCAGATTGCATTTTTGAAATTCACCAGCTGTAACAATCAGGCTTTCGTAGGGTGCATTCCAATTCCTGCTGTAGCTGTTCTTTTGAACCTGAAATCATAAAAATTGGTCACTCATCTCATAAGATATAAGATATATAGCAAAAACATACTGAATTTTCAAGAGTCTATGACAATTTTAGATACTCATACAAAAAAGTCTGGAATCTTATTGAATGCACCCATATATATTAGATATATATGATTTGGTGTGGTTAGTTTTTATGGCATATCAACCATCGTAGGTTATTTAATGTCAAATCCTTTTTATACATATATATTAAATATATGATTTGGTTTGGTTTGGTTTCTTTGTTTAATGGCATATCAACCTTCATAGTTTATTTAATACCAAAGACATCCTTCTAGAAGAACAGCAGTGGTACTATTTAACCCATAGCTGGGAGGATAAGGGGGTTCATACCTTTCCAAAGGGTATTAATCCAAAAGTAAGCATAATAACGCGACAAGAATTGGAACTCACTTACCACAATCTTGCAGGCCAGTGCTTTAACAGTCTCACCACAAGGACACCCCTCCAATAGATAATTTCTAAACACATTTTGTAGATAACATTTTCAAATGAGCCTGAGCACATTTTTTTGGCACACAGTTAAATGGTTTCACTTATTTCTATCTAATACGAATAATTCTATTTACTATTAATCATTTGTTTGCACACAGTTAAATGTTTTCAATTACTGATATGTATCACTAACAATTCTATTAAACATCAGTCATTTGTTTACATACAGTTAAATGATCACACAGTTCTATTTCAAACAATTCAGTTTAGCAAAAATCATTTGTTTGCGCTCAGTTTAATGTCAAACAGTTCTACTTGACCACGAGATAGGACCTTATCAGGTGCTACCACTCTTGGCCACAGAGGACTTGGAAGCAATGGCAATTAACAGGTACTCTGCATTTCCCAAAGCTCCAGCCTTACTAAAGCTTTACCATCAGATGGTTTAATGTCTTATTCAGGACAATCATTGGGGGGAGTCTTACCACTCTACAGAGATGCAATCATAGCAGTCAACAGCCCCAACTAACTGGGCCATAAAACAACCCTCAATGGGTTGACTTGCCATCAATACTGATCATGACATTATTGCTTATTCATGATTTATGCCTTTGAATGTTGAATTTTTTTAAGTGTTGTTGCTTATTTTTTTCAGTAAAATGAAATAAAATTCTTAAAATTTCTAAATTTTCTCTACTGCTAAAATCTTATGGGTAGAGTAAGAGAGAGTCAAAGACAGCTGAGCTGTACACACAGACACCAAGTACAAATATTCAGTGAACCCTACTTTACTTCCTTCAGCATCAGGTCAAAATTTTTGTGGTTATATAACATGACAGATGCGCACGAAAATTCTCATGGTCACCCTCCTCCAGCCTGTTGAAAATACATTGCTCATGGACACGCTTTCTCCTAGCAAGCCATCAACACAAATGCTTTTCGTCACACCTCCTCCAGCCAGCTACCTTCTCAATGCATGTGGACACGCTTTCTTCTAATATGCTATCCACACAAATGCTTATGGTCACCCTCCTCCAGCCCGCTACCTTCTCAATGCACGTGGACAAGCTTTCTTCTAGCATGCCATCAACACAAATGCTTTTCGTCATAGCTCCTCCAGCCAGCTACCTACTCAATGCATGTGGACACGCTTTCTTCTAGCATGCCATCAACACAAATGTTTATGGTCCCACCTCCTCCAGCCAGCTACCTACTCAATGCGCATGGACAAGCTTTCTTCTAGCATGCCATCAACACAAATGCTTATGGTCCCACCTCCTCCAGCCAGCTACCTTCTCAATGCACGTGGACACGCTTTCTTCTAGCATGCTATCCACACAAATGCTTATGGTCTCACCTCCTCCAGTCAGCTACCTTCTCAGTGCACATAGACAGGCTTTCTTCTAGCATGCTATCTACAGAATTTACAGGGCATTTTTGCTGAGAAAATTTATGTCCTCTTTATTTTAGCTACCAGATGCATTTCCTGTTATTTTTGTCCAACCAAGGCCAGACTTCTGCTGCTGCATCAAGAAATGTCAAATAGGTCTTCAAGTCAATATCCAGCATCGTGTGAAATATGCATAGGTAAGGCATTGACTGCCACCAATAGGTTAATGATCAAATGGAAATTCAAACTCTCTAATAAAATAAAATGGGGATTATTCCAAAATCTAGCTGTGTCATTCTACTGACAAGCGGCACCACTTGGAATCTAATAAAACAATTGGAGAAAAAGCTAGATGGGAACAACACAAGAATGTCGCTTGCTGTTTTAAACAAATCTTAGAAGCAACACCCAACAAAACAGACACTTACCTCCCATCTTACAATCTATCCAAATAAGACAAACAAAACATTCAGGAAACTTCTGGATATGTAAGGACCAACTCCTAAGCAATATACTACAATGGACTACAACACATGAACAAGGCAAACAAAACACTCAGGACACTTCTGGATATGTAAGGACCAACTCCTAAGCAATATACTACAACACATGGACATACCACTGTTGGCCAAACAGCAAAATGTTGCTCTTTTCAGACACTGGGTGCCATCTAGAGGACTTGCCAAGGGTGATGACCAATACGGACAGATGGCAAGAGAGAGAGTCTAAAGAATCTGTACAGTCAGCATACTTGGATGATGGTGAAGATGATGATAACAACATGTAGTAGCAGTAGTAGAAAAAGAAAATTTGGACAGAATTTGTCATTGTATTATTTTTTTTAATTTTCCAATCACATTCCTACACAAAAGGTTTTTTGTTTTAGTTTTTAAATGTAAGCAGGCAACTTATTTCTCAGAGGGAAAGAATTTGGGCTTTTAAGTAAAAGAGAAAAAAAATCCATTGGATTTATCTTGAATGTCATTGAATTGTTAATAAAAGCTGACAAGGCATTCTAAATGTAAAAAAAAAAAAAAAAAAAGCACAAAATACTGGGTATTCAATAAAAATGTTCACAGTATTTGCCGTTTTCTTGTGACAGCCAATAATTAGGACATAAAACTGTCAACTTCCACGCTGTTTTCCATCAAATCAATCTGATTGGAGAAGCAATCAATCATTCGATCAAATTCATCAGAGTCCGCTCCATTCACAGAGTGTGTGGTGATGCCGATGTCACTCACAGAGTTGCTAAAAGAGAAAAAGAAAAAATATATATATGTATATTTTGGCAGCATTTCTCCATTGATACATATTTGATTGAACATAACAGACATTTTTTGTCTAAATATTTTTTCGTTAATCTTTTCAAATTGCCATATTGATCTTTTGATATTCGGAGGGAATTGGTTGATAAATCTTCCATAATTAGTTATTTCCCAAGTACTTTCTGCCCAACTTTGGACCATCATCAGGGGAGGATGTATTACAAAAGTGATGTAACTTTTGTATATACATTGTAATATCGTCATCTACAGCATCATAACGACACAATAATAAAGACGCAGGTAGACTTCTTTATAAATATATGTACCTCTCACTTTATTGTAAGAGTTCAAAAAGGGTTACTCAAGGTTTGCGTGTGAGAGGGTGTAGGAGACCGAACAGAAACTTCAATATTTTGACCTCCACTCTTATGGCCGTCAACGTTGTGTCTTTCTCGTTCTCCAGATGCTCAACCGGAGGCCCTGGGGTCCACTCTGCTGGGTGCTGGCTTTCTTTACTGCATCTTATCAGCAACTTCTCTGGTCCCCAAACTCTATCGGGGTCCTCGAGGGCCCCCTCGGCCGGGTGTGGCTTTCCCTATCACATCTCGTCTATAACTCCGTCTCTAACAGGAACTGGAACTGTCTTGACTTCTGTCTTGACTGAGTTATATAATAGTTCAACGCCCATTCGATCGCCCACTCGATCTTTGAAATTGCATGTTTGATCGTCATCAAGCGGAAATAACTGTCATGCAGTTCACAGGTCACTCTCTTCCGGTGCATCAGTCTATGAGTGTACCATGGGAATTTTTTACCTCGTCAGCCAATTTCTGCCCACGCGATTTCCTCTCATAACTGCCATTATAATGTGTCACTTCCTTCCGGTACATTTTTGGCATCGGAATGGCATTTTTGGCCGGGTCAAACGCCAAAATACAACACATAACTACTTTGTAAAACTGAGCATTGTGTTTTACAAAGTGTTGTATTGTGTAGCGTTTACTTGTTGAATTTGTTTCTATAAATAGCATCAGTAGCTAAAGACATTTAAGTACATTAGCACTGGTTTCAGAATTAATTCTATTAAGTTTGGGTTGTATGTTCCTAATATGTAGTGCCTCGAGAATCTGTAGTAATATAAAAGCACTATGGACTGCTATATATATATATATATATAGCAGTCCATACCTTTCTTACATATACATTGACAGTGCTTTCAGTAGATATTGCTACCAAGTTATGTGAACCAATTTACTAATTTCAGAGGGTTACTACTTAATTCTAAACAAAGAAACCTAACATCAACATCATATACGTGTAAAACCCAGACACAGATTGTGCAGCTGCATGGTAATATATAAGAAAAATTATGCAACACAATAAAAATTTTAACGGTGTGCACTAAAATGAATTTGCAAAAAAACACATTAACATATTGCAGTTGTTCTGACCTTTTATCTTAAACATTAGATAAAAGAAAAATAAAAGGATTGCCTCGAAAAGGAAAAAAATATTTTCTCCTCGTTCAACATTTTTAGCCACTCAAAAGCTTTCTGGTTCCATGCAGACCATGAAAGAATTTGAGAGAATTTTGGACATTTTTTAGCCATATTTCACGGAGAAAAGAGTTTGGGTATTTTTGATGGTCAACAAATATTTGGCACTTCAAGTCAGTCGGGGTCCAACATTTAAAAAAGTTTTTCATAAATAATTTTGTTTGCTTTTCATTCACAAGAACTTATCTCCTCAAGAAATTTGTTTTATCTTTAAATTAATTCATCTTTATGGAGGGTGTTCTATCTACTACATAGATATGATGGTGAAATGGTCCCTGACTTTCCGTCATTTATGGAGGGTGTCCTATCTACTACATAAATACTATGATCAAATGGTCCCTGACTTCCCATCATCTATAGAGAGGTCCTATCAACCACACCAATACAATGGTGAAAGGGTCCCTGACTTTCCATCATTTACGAGGTGGGAGTCATATCTACTACATAAATAGAATGTTGAAATGGTCCCCGACTTTCAGTCATTAATAGAGGGTTTCCTATCCACAACATAGATACAATGATGAAATGTTCTCTGACCCATGATAAAAGTAAAGTTATCAGTCCTTTATGTTGATTTATCACTGACATCATAAAAACCATTGTATTTACATTGTGGAGAGGAGCCTCCATTTGAATCTATCAAAAATCAATTAACTTAAAACCCATTAAAAATCATCTAACTTTAAAAATCCGTTTTAAATCAATTAACTTAAAATCCATCAAAAATCAATTAACTTTAAAAATCTGTTTTAAATCAATTAACTTAAAACCCATTAAAAATCAATTCACTTTAAAAATCCGTTTTAAATCAACTAACTTAAAATCCATTAAAAATCAATGAACTTAAAACCCATTAAAAATAATCTAACTTTAAAAATCTGTTTTAAATCAATTAACTTAAAATCCATTAAAAATCAATTAACTTTAAAAATCCGTTTAAAATCAATTAACTTAAAATCCATTAAAAATCAATCAAAAATCAATTAACTTTAAAAATCCATTTTAAATCAATTAACTTAAAATCCATTAAAAATCAATTAACTTTAAAAATCCGTTTTAAATCAATTAACTAAAAATCAATAAAAAATCAATTAACTAGAAATCTGACAAATTCCTGAGGAGAAGAACATTCTTCTGAATAAAAAGCAACCAAAATAATACTTAAATATTTATTTTAGACTTTTTACAATCATGACCCCAACCAGACAGAAATGTCAAATACTCTATCTAATACATCGTACTTAATTTAGTGGCGTGCTTAGTGTAAGAAACAAACTTAGTGACCCAAGTTCAAGAACAGGGTAATGCTGTTTGTGTTTCACTTTGTGCTAATGCCCTCAGAAAAAGGAATATATCCATCACTTTTCCCATCCCAGTTATTGGTAATTAGTTGGCCAGAATGGGTTCTTTAGCCTTTGCTTAGGCATACAATCAATGAGAAAGAACACTTTGAGTTCATATCAGCTTTACTCTGCTTGAAAAATGACCCTGTGTCACATCTGCCAGTGGCAGAGGGGTTGGGTAAATACATTTTACTTTATTTCAGATTACACAAATTCCTTGAGTAACACCAAATACTGTACTCACAGGCCAAATAGTGTCCGCCAAAAACTAAAAAAGTCAAAGTAAATAAAATTCTGTGCTCCAAAGAAAGGGCTGCATTTTAATGGATGTATTCACCCAACCCCTCCACTACAAGGTCAATTCTCCAACAGAGTACAGCTGGTTTGAGTTTAGGGTTTTCCTTCCCCTAAACTGGTTGCCTAACCAAGGCTAAAGACCAGCCCTACAATTTACACATAGCCGGAGAAGAAGTAGTTGATTCATGCATTTCCCAAGCGTATTTGCAGGAAGTGAAAGACAAACAGCCTCATAGGGGATTTGAACTCGAGTCACCATGTCTACTTCTTATTACATTAATTACTACACTATGCGTGCCTCCAGAAATGAAGTAACTTACCTGCGTTGGGGAGTGTAGCTTCGGTAACTGGAAATAGTGCCATGTCCATTTGCCGGTAATGTTACTGAATTCTTGGCCAAGAATTCTTCAAAAACATGATACTCTTCTGCTGGAATGAAAGGTCCCATTCCTAAAATGAAAAAAAAAGGATGACAAAATCTCAGTGGGGATATCCAGCATTGCCCAGAACACCAGTAAAAACTCAAACAAGTACATTCACATAACAACAGAAATAGGGGAACTACACTTCTACATGCATAGCTTTGGCATTAAATAACCTCCAGAGGTTTGTTGGTTAATGGCATATCAATCTTCTTGGGTTATTTAATGCCAAATCAATCTTTCTAGATTGCCAAGTCGGCTGGGGCTGTAGAATACACCGACTGCTTCCCTGCAGAGGGGTAAGAACTCCCCAACAAGTGTCCTGGATATGACACTAAACAATCTGATGGTGAGGTTCCAGTGATGCTGGAGCTTTGGGGAATATAGATTACCCCTTCATTGCCATCACTCCTAGGTCCACTCTGACTCGGAATGGTAGCACTTGATAGAGCCCTATCAATGGGTTGAATAGAACTAACTGCATACTTATGCTAAACTGAATTGTTTGAATTAGAACTGTTTGACTGAACTGAATAGCTTGGAATAGAAATGGTTTTGACAATTAAACTGTGTACATACATTTAAACTGCTTGCTTTTGCTATACTGAATTGCTTGAAATGGAACTGTTTTTGACATTGAAACTGTACTTACACTAAACTGAATTGTTTAATATAGAACTGTTTTGACATTTTACTGTGTAAACAATCAGTATTTATACTAAACTGAATTAGCTCTGTTTGAATAAACTGAATGGCTTGAAATAAAAATGTTTTTGACAATTAAACAGTCTACTCATGCTAAACTGAATTGCATGAAATAGAACTGACTATTTGTATGAAAATAACTTTGGCGTTAAATAACCAACAAAGGTTGATATGCCATAAAACCCAAACAACCAACCATCCTTCTAGAAAGACAATAGTGGTACTATTTAACCAACAGCTTCATACCTTTCCCAAGGGTATTTGTCCAAAAGTGAACATAATCACGTGACTGGAGTTTGAACTCACTAACTATGATTCCGTAGTCCATCGCTTTAACCTTTACACCATGAGGACAGCCTCCTACAGAAGTTGAAATGCTGTTCAAGAGAGGAACCAAACCAAAAAACAACAACAATAATTATCATCATTTCACTACTTGAGAATTTTTCCCACTTGCACTAGTTCGAACCGATGGTTTTTAACTGAAGTCAAAAAGACAGCAAGTCTCCTCAGTTCTACAGGACTCTTCTCAGTATCCTAGATGATTTCGGTAGTGCTGTGGTCTGCACAATCTCAATTCTTCCTCAGATTTTTAGTCAACTCAGTCTCTTTTCCACTTCTTCGTGGACTGTTTCTCAGGCTTCAACTATAATTGATACCATCATCGTCTTCATATTCTACAAATTTTTTCAGTTCTCAGGTGAGATCCAGGTATTTTTTAAGCTTTTTGCCTTCTTCCACTTTGACTCAACGATCTGTCACCAAAGCAAAATCCACTAGCATAAAATTTATGTACCTCATTTTCAAGGAGTGGTTCTGGTTTGTGAATATACCATCTATCAATATGATGAAATTTCAGTCTCTTATGCAATTCAAATGCTGGGAATGACATTAAACTGCATTCAATGATGAGGCTCTAGTCCTGATTTTTGGCAAATATGGAGTACCCATTCATTGTAATCATTTTCAGATCCACCCTGACCCACTGAGGCAGTACCTTTTGGAGTCCCATCTATGGATTAAATAAAACTGTTTGATCTTTTACATGGAATTATAATCAATACTAAATCGGATTAAGCCCATATAAAAGAAAAACCTTTAGAAATCACTCATATTTTTTGTAATAATATTTATTTCAGCAGACCCTAGATTTTTTTAACAGTTACATCGGCATCTTCAGACACAAGAAATAATGAGAAATATTATTACAAAAAAAAGAGTGATTTTGAAAGGTTTTTCTTTTATATAGAATTATTTGCTCTATATTTCAATTTATTATTATTTTACATCGAGCTCTCTAGAGAATTTTGAATTATAAGAAAGAAAATCCAAAATAAGAATCATTCCCACCATCGGCTGACTGGGCTTTGGATAATCCAAGGATATTTATGTGGTACATTCAGTATGTTTCCAGACTTTTTTTGTACAGGCATTTAAGAATGCCATAGACTCTTGAAAATTCGGTATGTTATTGCTATACATCTTATGAGATGACTGACCAATTTTTATGATTTCAGGTTTAAATGAACAGCTACAGCAGCAATTAGAATACAACCTACTAAAGCCTGATTATCACAGCTGGTGAATTTCAAAAATGCAATCTGGACATCAGGACACTTTAGAAGAATGATATACAATAAAATTCTGTTTTAAACTTGAAAAAAATGCCACGGAAACGTATGGAATGCTTCACACTGCTTTTTGACCATCTTGCATGAATCGATCATCAGTTTTTGAGCGGCATAAGAGATTCAAGGAAGGCAGGGAGTCTGTGAGGGATGATGAGAGATGTGGGAGGAAGTCAATACACCAAAGTTGATTGGACAAAGGGTTAGGGTTAGGGTTACTATGTTGAGGTTTTAAGGGAGTTCAGGAAGAGATTCCTAGGAAAGAGGCCAGCACTCTTCAAATCGGGTCTGTGGCATTTCCACCAGAACAGTGCACCAGTCCACAACTCCATCCTGGTCACAGACTATTTGACCAAGATGGGCATCAAGACAGTTCCTCACCCTCCCAATAGTCCAGACCTTGGTCTCAGTGACTTTTGCTTATTCCCTAAGCTCAGAGGCTGTTGTTATGAGACAATTTAGGAGATGAAAGAGGCTGTGACAAAGGTCATTGACACAATCACACAAGAGGACTTCCATGGGGCCTTCCAGAAGTTGTTGGAATGGTACAACAAGTGCATTGCAAGCGGAGGAGATTACTACAAAGGGGACTAGAATTTCATGTGTGTACTATCAATAAAAATGCCCATATGAAAAAAGTCTGGAAACTTATTTAATGATCCTCATACCATCATTCCCACCATCGGCTGACTTGGCTTTGGATAATCCAAGGATATATATGAATTTATATATATAATTTTTAACCAAATAGTTGAGAGTAAAATGTTTAAATGAGACAGATTTCATCTGTTTGTAAACAATTAAGGGGTTTCAAGTACTGCTATCAAATACTAATCATCATCACCATCATGTCGCGCCACCAGCACGGATCTCCCTGACCCTCTCCCATCAACTTTCCTTATTGTCCATCACTCCTGATAGGTCTTGAAGGCTACATCCTGTATCGGCACAGAGCTGTTCTATGTAGGTTCTAGCTGGTCATCCTGCCTTTGCTTGTTCATGTGAAGGGGTCCACGGGAGTACATCACTTATGAGTTTCTCCCTACTTCTTCAGAAGTGTCCCGCATGTCTGATTTGTCTAACTTGGATAGTTTTCATCATGGGAGGTAAATGGCCGTACAGCTGCTGCTTTGTGGGATGCTGCCTCCAGGACTTGTTCAATATTACTTGCAGCATTCTTGTGTCGTTACCGTCAAGCTTTTTCTCCATATGTTTGGTTTGCATCCATGTAGTGCATCCATACAGCAGTATCAACATGACCGCTACTAGGATAAAACTGCGTTTCATTCTATCAGTCAGGTCTGCCTTCCATATGATCAGTAGCCTATCGATAGCTGTCCATGCCTTTGCTAGACATGTGTTGATGTCAAATACTAATAAATCTATTTAATAACAATCATTTGTTTGCACACAGTTAAATGGTTTCAAGTATTATTTGAATAGTTCTATTTGACCCATAGATTGAACCCTATCAAGTACTACCACTCTAAGTCAGAGTAGACCTGGAATGAATGGCAATGAATGGGTACTCCACACTCCCAAGATCTTCAGAACAGGAGCCTCACCACCAGATGCAGTTTTTACTTCTGAATGTGCATAAATGGTGGCCGTTGCTATGGCAGCTAGTAGTCTCACCAGTCGGAAGTGGAGGGCCACTATTTACACGAAAGAAAGGAAGGAATAAAACTAACGAATTTATTTTTTGTTTTCAATCCCTTCCAGCTATGTTCAGATATATTTTCTTTTTATTGCATTCGGCATTGATTAAATAAAACTACTATGTATTTACACAATATTCAGTGAGCTCAGTCAGCTGGGACTGCAGAGGTAAGACTCCCCTCAACAAGTGTCCCGTATATGACATTAAACTACCTGATGCAGAGGCTCCAACCTGGGAGATTTAGGGAATGCAGAGTACTCCTTTCCTTCATTGCCATTGCTCCGAGGTCTACTCTGACCCTGAATGGTAGCACTGATAGAGTCCTATTTATAGGTCAAATAGAACAAACTATGTGTGTAAACAAATAACTGATGTTAAATTGTAACTATCAAATCACAATACTTGAAAATATTTAACTGTGTGCAAATATGGCTTGTTTTAGTCGGATTCTTCCAGGCAGCGGTTACTGCTATATGGATGCCCTACTTGGACGCTAACTAAACGGCTGGAGAAGAAGCTAGACAGCAATTACACAAGAATGCTGAGAGCAATATTGAACAAGTCCTGGCAGCAACACCTGCCTCCCATCACGAAAACTATACAAGTTAGACGAACCAGACACGCAGGACACTGCTGGAGAAGCAAGGACGAACTCATAAGTGATGTACTCCTATGGACCCCCGCATATGGCCAAGCAAAAGCAGGATGACCAGCTCGAACATACATACAGCAGCTATGTGAGGATATGGGATGTAGCCCTGAAGACCAGCCAGAAGCGATGAATGATAGGGAGAAGTGGCGAGAGGGGGTCAGGGATATCTGTGCTCGCGGCACGGTATGATGATGATGATGAAGAATGTTTTTACCACACATATATATATCATATATATATATATATATATACAAAGAGGATTTGGCATTAAATAACCTACAATAGTTGATATACCATTAAACCAAACCAAATCAAATTCCATGGATAAGGAAACTGAACATGA
This sequence comes from Sepioteuthis lessoniana, assembly GCA_963585895.1. Classification (NCBI taxonomy): domain Eukaryota; kingdom Metazoa; phylum Mollusca; class Cephalopoda; order Myopsida; family Loliginidae; genus Sepioteuthis; species Sepioteuthis lessoniana. The sequence continues at coordinate 93,814,237 of OY757913.1, read as the reverse complement.
TTTCACTCAGAACCCCGCACCACAAGTGAATTTTTGGGACTTATGAACCTAATGACACCAACAACCCATGAGATACTCGTCACTATGATCATGTCCAATTTTTTTTTTTTTTTTTTAAATACACTGATGTTCTTCAGTAAATTTTTACCCTTTAACCCATCGTATTTTAGCGAAAACTAAAAATCAGATTCTACTTTTTTTTTGACGAATACATCTAAACAGCCTGAAAAAATATCTGTAGAGAAGAAATTTTGACAAAAAAGAAAAAAAAATTTTAGAATTTTGGGTGAGGGGTCACTTTGTTATATAAATTTAATGTAAAATGATCACCCACTTCCAGACCAGCAAGCATTACTGACGACCAGAGATAACAGTAAAGGGACATGTAACCATCTTATTTTCTATTTGTTTTTTTTTTTTTTTGGTAAAGTATGGGTGCTTTTTTTATTTTTAGTTTTTTCATTAGTTAAAACCCCACCCCCAATTTTTTTATTTAACAAACTATCGTTTATTTTATTGCAATAAAAAATCCCCATCCCATATAAAATCCCCATCCCATATATTTTATTGCAATAAAAAATCCCCGTCCCATATAATCTGATTTCTCTACAAAAAATGAAAAAAAAAAATTTGGTTACACATCCCTTTTCCGCTATCTCTGGTCATCAGTAATGCTTGCTGGTCCAGAGATAGCGGTAAAGGGATGTGTAACCAAATTTATATGACAAAGTGACCCCAGCCAAATTTTAAAATGTAGTTTTTTTTTTTTAATTTCTTCTTCACAGATATTTTTCAGGCTGTTTACATGTATTCACCAGAATAAAGTAGAATCTAATTTTTAGTTTTTGCTAAAATCCAATGAATTGAAGGGTAAAAATTTACCTGTTCTTCTATAACGATGGCTTTGGCATTAAATTAGCCATGAAGATTGATATGCCATTAAACACAAAAACCAAGCCAAATCCAGAGGCATCTATCATATTTGCATGCATGATTTTAAATATATATCAGTTAATGCCTTTTCTATACATACAGTGGTTTCAGTAGATGATTGTTTTAGTTTGGTTGGGTTTTATGGCATATCAACCACTGTAGGCTATTTAATGCCAAATCCTCTTTATTCATAAATATCAAATATATGATTTATAAACATATTAAGACTCCCTACTCCCATCAAGGGTTTTATGGCATATCAACCACTGTAGGCTATTTAATGCCAAATCCTCTTTATTCATAAATATCAAATATATGATTTATAAACATATTAAGACTCCCTACTTCCATCAAGTGTTCTGGATATGACATCTGATGGTGAGGCTCCATCCTCGAAGTTTTGGGGAATATGAAGTACCAATTTATTGCCATCGCTCCCAGGTCCACTCTGGCCCACAGTGGAAGCACCTGATAAGGATCCTATCTATGGGTCAAATAGGACTGTTTGACATTTAAACTGAGGGCAAACATGCTAAATTGAATTGTTAGAAATAGAACCGTTTGATCATTTAACTGTGTGTATCAACAAAACATGTTTACAAATCATATATATTTAATAAATATATAAAAACCTGATTTAGCATAAAATAACCAACAATGGTTGATATGCCACAAAACTAAACCAAAATAAATTAAGCCTATCCCATCAGTCTTTTTTCTTTTTTTATCTAAAGTCCAGTGCAGTACGATGGCCAGTGAAGTGGTTTGAATTCAGAGATTTCCTTGTTCAAGACTGGTCACACTACCATAATTAGAGAGCTCAATCAACCCTACTAATTACCTATATGTGGAAGGTGAAGACATGGGTTCATGCCTTTCTCTAAGGAATAAGAAATATAGTCAATTGCTTTGTTGCTTGAAAGCTGTGAATACCATGAAAGATCATACAAAGAGGCTGCATTTTGATCTGATTTTACCACAATGTAGCGAGAAACCCACGGAGTCGGGAGGTATTCTAATTTACAATTAGGATGCCCTGGGCAAATGGTAATAATACTTTGGCCCTAAAATTATGCCTGACCCTAGGGTTATTATCTGATGAAGAGTTTAGTAGCCACGACATAGTTGTTTTGTTTTGGTGGGTTTTTTGCAACAATATGTGTATATAATATAAACTGTTAATCTGTTTTTATTTTTTATTAGAACAAATTGGTTTGTAAATTTTGTCTTTAATTTTACCACATACCAGATCAGAGCTGGGGGATTGTCAACTTTATACACCTCTGGTATTTACAAAACAGTTTGGCACAAGGGTACAAATAAGCAGCACGAGGTGAAGATCAAAACAAGCCATTGGCTTAATAAGTAGAGTGTTCACCAATGGTATGGGAGACTAGGGTTCAATCCCAGGTCAAGTCATACCAAAAACTCAAAAAATGGTACTTAATGCCACCTTGCTTAGCACTCAGCACTGTAAGGTGTGGATGAATGGTAAAGTGGAGCAATCTAAGGAATAGAGTTGCGCCCTCCCCTACACCTCGGTGTAGTAGCTATTGAAAAGGGAGCCTCCGAGTTATCCTCGACTAAGGTCGCCAACTTTACTCACATAATTAGACTATAAATATCTTATTAAAGGGAAGCAACTCTTACTAACAAAATACTCAGGTTTTAGTTCGTAGTCATCCAATTAATCAGTACTCAGAACCTCAGACAATAATATTAGTTGATGATGTCAAACTACTAGTTAAACAATTATATAAAAAAGCAACACATATGGAACTCAATAAATTGTCTTTTGGGGAAGATACTTGAAAATTAAAATTCTAGAAAAATGTAAAGTACTACATATTCAAAAACATTTAAGTTGAATATAAATTAAGCAACCTGGAAATCAAAAAGTAAATGAGAAAAGTAATCTAGAAGTTGGCTTTGATGATATATTTAAATCTGACAATCATATTTTGTCGATTGCATCAAGAGCAAATGGAGTGAGAAGCTGGAGGATGAGAAATTTTATTTCAAGGGAGGTAAATGTTGCTTTAAAACTATATAAAACTCTAATAAGAGTCATTTCTGGACTCCTGTGTCTTAACATTAAAATTGAAGTGTAAATTGAGAAACTGGGATCAACTACTTTACAAGAGAAACTGGGATCAACTACTTTACAAGAGAAACTGGGATCAACTACTTTACAAGAGAAACTGGGATCAACTACTTTACAAGAGAAATTGGGATCAACTACTTTACAAGAGAAATTGGGATCAACTACTTTACAAAAGAAATTGGGATCAACTACTTTACAAGAGAAACTGGGATCAACTACTTTACAAGAGAAACTGGGATCAACTACTTTACAAAAGAAATTGGGATCAACTACTTTACAAGAGAAACTGGGATCAACTACTTTACAAGAGAAACTGGGATCAACTACTTTACAAGAGAAATTGGGATCAACTACTTTACAAGAGAAACTGGGATCAACTACTTTACAAAAGAAATTGGGATCAACTACTTTACAAAAGAAATTGGGATCAACTACTTTACAAGAGAAACTGGGATCAACTACTTTACAAAAGAAATTGGGATCAACTACTTTACAAAAGAAATTGGGATCAACTACTTTACAAGAGAAACTGGGATCAACTACTTTACAAGAGAAACTGGGATCAACTACTTTACAAAAGAAATTGGGATCAACTACTTTACAAGAGAAACTGGGATCAACTACTTTACAAAAGAAATTGGGATCAACTACTTTACAAAAGAAATTGGGATCAACTACTTTACAAGAGAAACTGGGATCAACTACTTTACAAGAGAAACTGGGATCAACTACTTTACAAGAGAAACTGGGATCAACTACTTTACAAAAGAAATTGGGATTAACTACTTTACAAGAGAAATTGGGATCAACTACTTTACAAGAGAAATTGGGATCAACTACTTTACAAGAGAAATTGGGATCAACTACTTTACAAGAGAAACTGGGATCAACTACTTTACAAGAGAAATTGGGATCAACTACTTTACAAGAGAAATTGGGATCAACTACTTTACAAGAGAAACTGGGATCAACTACTTTACAAGAGAAATTGGGATCAACTACTTTACAAGAGAAACTGGGATCAACTACTTTACAAGAGAAACTGGGATCAACTACTTTACAAGAGAAATTGGGATCAACTACTTTACAAAAGAAATTGGGATCAACTACTTCACAAGAGAAATTGGGATCAACTACTTTACAAGAGAAACTGGGATCAACTACTTTACAAGAGAAATTGGGATCAACTACTTTACAAGAGAAATTGGGATCAACTACTTTACAAGAGAAACTGGGATCAACTACTTTACAAGAGAAACTGGGATCAACTACTTTACAAAAGAAATTGGGATCAACTACTTTACAAGAGAAATTGGGATCAACTACTTTACAAGAGAAACTGGGATCAACTACTTTACAAGAGAAACTGGGATCAACTACTTTACAAAAGAAATTGGGATCAACTACTTCACAAGAGAAATTGGGATTAACTACTTAACTCAAAAGAAGAAGAGAGTTGATCTATCTGAAACTTTCAAAATAAATAATGGAATTTCTAATTATGATAGATATCTTTTTAATATTTCTCCTCAAACTGGAAATTTACTGTCAAGGCAGATTTCACAGCATAAGTCTCTAAACAGAGTAAGATATTTTTTGAACAAATTGCTTAATCAGATCAAAAACAGTCACGGCATTAAAAAAATTTAAGATTAAATTGGATGAAATAGATGCAAACAAATAGTAAGGAAAAGAATTTAAGAGGGCAGGGCAGTTTTGGGAACTGTTAAATGAATTACTTAACCGAATTTGATCTGTAGATAGATATTCTATTAATAGTCTATATGTTCAACACAAGATTCTTTTTTTTTTTCCAGTGAGAAGATAGTGAAAAGAAGAGATGCTCAAAGAGGAATAACAAATAAAGTAACCAGACAAAACAAAACAAAAACAATACATACGGAAAATGCAGACAGGACATGCTTAGGTGTACCCGTATCTTTATTTAAACGGTCAATTTATATTTTACAACTTTTAGAATTCAAAACTTCAGTCTCAATACTTTTTGATCCCGTCTCATAAATAGTAACATTACTTGACATCAATTTTAATTGCTGAAAAAAAGCAGACTTCAAACAAATGTGTTTCAGTTTAGTAATTTTTATTTAAACAAAATAAATCTAACTTTTAAAAATAAATATATTGTTTTTAGGTAGCGATATGTTTTTTCTTATTTTTCAGCGATTTGGGGAACTATTGGATGAATTAGTGAACCGAATTTGATCTGAATATAGATATTTTATTAATAGTGAGTCTGTTCAGAGTGAAAATTCTTTCTTGATTTTTTTTTTTAGGTTTGATTTTAGAAGATAGCAGAATATGTATATTCCCAAGGGGTCATAACAAACAAATAATAATAATAATTCAATGAGAGATAGAAAAAGCTGCAAGAACAAAATAATGACTAAAACAAAGATGAGGATATTAGTTTGATTATTCCTGAATTAAAATTAAGTAAATAAAAAAAATTAAAAATTTTAAAAAAGTGTAAAAAAATTTTTTTTTTTAAATGAAAGAATGAATAAAAGAAAAGAAGAAGAATTAGTAAAGAATAAAAAGGAAAGAAAGAAAGAAAGAAAGAAAATGAATGAATTTTTTTAAAAAAAGAGATAATTTGTAAAAAATAAAAAAGAAAGAAATATTAAGAAAAAAGAAAAAATTATTAGTAAGGAAAAAAAGAAAGAAAATTTGGGAAAGAAAGAAACCAAAAATTGGTAAATAATGAAAAAGAAAGAAAAACTTGAAAAGAAAGAAAGAAAGAAAGAAAGAAAGAAAGGAAAATCAGTAAATAATAAAGAAAAATTGATAATGAATTAAGCAAAAAAGAAAAAATTGATGCAGAAAAAAACGAAAAAATGATAAAGAAAGAAAAACTTGAAAACAAAAAAAGTAAGTAAGAAAAACTTGATACAAAAAGAAAGAAAGAAAGAAAGAAAGAAAGAAAGAAAGAAAGAAAGAAAGAAAGAAAGAAAGAAAGAAAGAAAGAAATTGGTAAAGTAAGAAAAGTCAGTAAATGATAAAGAAAGAAAAATTAATAATGAATAAAGCAAGAAAAAAAAAATTGATGAAAAAAAAAGAAAGAAAAACTGGTCAAAGAAAGAAAAAAGAAATAGTAAGGAATAAAAAAGAAAAAAAAGAAAGGAAAATTAATAATGAATTAACAAGGAATAAAAATTTTCCGTGATGTAAAGAGACTTACCTGCCAACATGTGTTTTCTCTCTTGGCCATACAACTTAAAAACTTTTTCACAGAATTCACTTGTAGTAGTGCCTGGTTCGTTGTGCCATGCTTTCAATAGCATGGCAAACTGACGGAGTTCTTTGACTGTCAGACATTTTGGAAGCTAAAACAGAAAAGATAACAAAATGAAATTTAAAAATGCATTGTTTACTCCAAACTTGACAAATATTTATACATACAGTTTGGTTTGGTTTTAAGGCATATCAATTACTGTTCGTTATTTAATGCCAAATCTTATTTTACATACCTATTAGATATATATGTAAACATATTTTGTAGATACACACAGTTAAATGATCAAACAGTTCTATTTCTAAGAATTCAATTTAGCATAAGTCAACAAAGTTAAATGTTTCTAAGTATTACTATGTATCACTAACAATTCAATTAAACATCAGTTATTTGTTTACACAAAGTAAAATGATCAAACAGTTCTATTTCTAACAAATCAATTTAACATAAGTCATTTGCTGTCAGTATAAACATAAAACAGTTCTATTTGATCCATAAATAGGACCCTATCAGGTGCTACTACTCCGGATCAGAGTGGACCTGGAAGTTATAGCAATGAAGAGGTACTCTGCATTCCCCAAAGCTCCAGCATTACTGGAACCATCAGATTGTCTGGTGTCATATACAGGACATTCATTGCTGGAGGGGTTCTTACCCTTCTGCAGAGATGTAGTTGGTGTATTCTACAGCCCCAGCTGACTGGGCTCAATCAACAATGCAGAGATCAATTAGTACAAGACAAACCTGAGAATTATTTTTTTATTTATTACGGACTTTTTGTCCTCATCTCGGTAGTGTTTTTTTTTTGTTTTGTTTTTTGTGAGTTGTTTCTTCTTCACTACATTTCAACCAAATTTCACCCTGGCCTTCTTCAGGTGATTAACCACGACCTCGTATGGCAACGCTGAGTCTTGTAACCGTATCCCCAGTAATTACCCTTACCCTTCGGGGCCCGTAGCGCAGCGGATAGAGGCATTGAGTCTCTACAGTTCCAGGTGAGCATTGTCAGAAGAGGGCGGTTTCAATTCCTACCCAAGCCAGCCAGAGGTTTACTTGGTCAAAAACGTGGTGTGATAGACAACAACTATGGAAGGCAGTAATTACTGGGGATACAGTTACAAGATTCAGCATTCCTATCCAAGGTCGCGGTTAATCACCTGAAGAAGGCCAGAGGTGAAATTTGGCCGAAACGTAGTGAAGAAAAAAAAAAAAAAACACCAAGATGAGGAGAAAAAGTCTGCCATTAATAAAAAATCAATTCTCAGATTAAGAAGCCTCATCTCAAAATTATTTGAATTAAAGACAATTAAAAGACAAACCTTCTTCAAGTAATCTTGTAGAACTTCAAAGCAACCCGCAAGCCCAATCTCGCTATCTGTAGTGATGCTAATGGTGCGATTTGATCGTTTCGGAGAGGTACGAGTGCAAGATGATGAGCTGTTCTTGGTAAGATTTTGGTCAGATGTTGTAATACTGAAAAACAAAAAAGACAGAAGAGTTAAAAAGTTGGAAAAACTAACACAAAATATCCTCAAAGCATTATGAGCTGAATGAGAGTGACCTCTTCTCAATGAATTGAATAAAGGATTCGGTTTATACGTAATTGCCAGAAGGTTACTGATTATGGTAGACACACAAAGGCCGGAGATTTGGTTTGGTTTTATGGCACACTAACCATTGTAGGTTATTAATGCCAAATCCATTTTTAATCGCCCAGTTGGCTGAGACTGTAGAATATGTATCTCAAAAGAGGGGGGGGTAAAACGCCCCTACTAATAATTAAACTGGATATGATACTAAACTACATCTGACGGTAAAATACCAGTCCTGGAGAATACAGAGTATTCCTCCATTGCCATTACTCCACTCTGACCCAGAGAGGAAGTACCTGTTAGAGGGTCCCATCTATGGATCAAAGGGAAATATTTAATCATATTCTATACTTTCCATTTATTCCATTTATCTGAGTGCAAACAAATGACTGTTGACTGTGGAGGTGCTCGTGGTGTGATGGTTATCGTCGTAGGAAATGGACACGGCGACACAAGTTCAAATCCTGGATGAGGCTGATAGCATTTCACATAGCACTAATACCCTTGGGAAAGGTATGAATCCAATTATTCTCCCTCCAGCTGTGGCTCAATAGTAGGACAGACTTGGTTCTTCAGCCTTGGTGAGGCAACTAGTCTAAGAGAAGGAAAACTCTGAATTCAAACCTGTAAAACTCCGCTTAAAAACTGACCTTGTGTCATATCCTGCCCGTGTGGAGGGGTTGGTAAATATGGTTAAATTGAATTATAAGTATTAAATGGCCATACTTGGTGCCATTTATCAGTGGGCGAATAAAACTATTATTGTTACTTGAAACCATTTAACTGTGTGCAAACAAATGAGCACTGGTTTGCTTAAAAATGATGTTACCAACAAACTATTTGCATACAAATCATATGTAAAATATGATTTGGCATTAAATAACCATTAAAGGCTAATATAACATATAACAAAACTTCTTTTCTTCGAAAAAATAGATATAAAGATTTTATCTATTCAAGCAGAACATTATACAATCAGAATGAATATTATTAGGCATTATCTATGACCAAACTCTAAAGCATTGAGACTGCAACCAAAAGCATTTCAAGCACATGTAGAATGTACTGAACAGTAAGATTTGGTTTGATTGATTTTATGGCATATCAACCATTGCTGGTTATTTAATGCAAAATCCTGTTTTTACATAGATATTAAATATATGATTGGTAAACACATTTTGTAGGTACACACAGTTAAAGAAGCAAACAGTTCTATTTCTAACAATTCAATTTATCATGTAATTTGTTTGCATTCAGTTTAAATGTCAAACACTTCTATTTGACCCACAGATATGATCCTTTCAAGTGCTACCACTCTGGGTCAGAGTGAACTTGGGAGCGATGGCAATGAAGAGGTACTCCACATTCCCTACATCTCCAGCATTAATGTCATATCCAGGACACTCAATGCAGGGGTCTTACCCCACTGCAGTGATGTAGTCAGGGGATTTTGCAGCTCCTTACCCAGCCAACTAGGTGCAAATTTAATTCTAATAATTTTTTATAATCAACATATAAGTAAAAGTTTCTTTAAGCAAATCACAACCGTAACTACAAATAAGAATTTTTTTACAAAAAATAACCCCAAACTAACTTGAATTTTTAAAAATTTGTGCTTGGAATATGAAGTAAAGTAAAAAAAAAAACTTATCAAATTCAGAATACTTACTAGGAAGGTTTCAATGGAGGGTCAGACAGATTATTAATTGCATTAGAATCTGAAAAATAAGACAAAAATTTACCATAAATAAATGCTTGTCTTGCAATTTAAATTAAACGAATATTGGTGCAAATTGATTGATTTTAACAGGATGTCAACCTGTCTGGGGCAATATTATAACTACGAGTTAAAGAATTGTACATTTATACTGACATTTTTTGTCTAGTTCAAGAAATTTTTTGTACACAGTTTGACAATATCAAGTATTCCTATCTAATACAAGTAACTTACAAACATCTATTTGACCTGTAGATGAGACCATAACAGTTACAACCACTCCAGGTCACAGTGGACCTGAGAGTAATGGTAATGAAGTATTCTACATGGCCCAAAGCTCCAGTACTGCATGCAGTTAAGTGGTGTACCCGAGAACCTTTGCTTTTTGGGATGGAGTAGAGTCTTACTTCTTTGCAGGAGATATAATAAGTATATTCTAAGCCCCACTAAGACGGCAAGCAGGGTGCTGGGAAAGAAGTCCAAACTATCTTTAGCACAAAATGAGTTGGGACTATTACTTTGGGAACACTTGCTGTAATTCACCGATTTTAAAAATAAAAAACAAAAAATCCCCAAATTTGAACTCAGTACCTTGGGGTTCACTTTGTGTGTTAGATGAAGTCACAGATGTTGTGAAGGCACATGTCAGTTTCCTGTCGATGAACTGGATGGCTGCTTCTGTGTAGACCAACTGGAAACACTGATCAACAAGTGCACAAATTTCTTCTGCTTGGATCTGAAAGATAAAGAAAAACATTTTAAATAAAAGAAAGGTTTACAATATTTCTTATATCTCAAAGGAAGTCTTCAAATGGGTTGTGGGTTGTTGGTTGTTTTGTTTTACAGCATATCAACCCTTTTTGGGTCATTTAACACTGAATTAAATTTCAAATAATTAAGTTTCGTATAAGTAGAGTTTCTGTTTACAAACAGTTAAATGTCAAAACAGTTCTATTTCAAATAATTCAGTTTACCAAAAGTACACAGTTTAAATCTATTTAAAAACAGTCCTATTTCAAACAGTTCAGTTTAGCATAAGTATGCAGTTTAAATGTCAAAACAGTCCTATTTCAAGCAATTCAAATTTAGTAAAAGTTCACAGTTTAGTTCTTTTTGACCCATAGATAAGACCCTGTCAAGTGCTGCCACTCCAAGCCAGAGTGGACCTGGGAGTTATAGCAATAAAGGAGTACTCCGCATTCTCCAAAGCTCCAGCATTATTGGAACCTCACCATCAGATTTTTTAGTGTCATATCTAGGACACATGTTGGAGGGTCTTACGACTCTGCAGAGAAGCAGTCAGTGTATTCTACAGCCCCAACTAACTGGGCACCTTCTAATGGGAATCAAAAAAAAAGTTAATTGTCTGATAGAAAATCACAAGATTTTGCTTAGTACATAAAAATTTCTAAAGATTTCAAAAATAAAAAAGAAGGCACCATAATAATTTACATTTACAAAGTAAAGGATCTTGTTTAATATTCATCAATTTCATCCTATCATTTTCAGGTAGTGCATATCTATCAATCTTTTTCAAATTATTCAAATCTATCAATCTTCTTCAAGTTTTTCATAGAGATCTTTTTAAGGCAGTTCATACCTATTTATCTTTGTCAGGCACTTCATACCTATTTATCTTTGTCAGGTTGTTCATATCTATTTATTTTTGTCAGGCACTTCATATTTATTCATCTTTGTCAGGCACTTCATATCTATTTATCTTTGTCAGGCACCTCATACCTATTTATCTTTGTCAGGCACTTCATACCTGTCAATCTTTGTCAGGCACCTCATACATATCTATCTTTGTCAGGCAATTCATATCTATTTATCTTTGTCAGGCAATTCATATCTATTTATCTTTGTCAGGCAGTTCATATCTATTTATCTTTGTCAGGCACTTCATACCTATTTATCTTTGTCAGGCACTTCAAAACCATTTATCTTTGTCAGGTTGTTTATATCTATTAATTTTTGTCAGGCACTTCATACCTATTTATCTTTGTCAGGCAGTTCATACCTATTTATCTTTGTTAGGCACTTCATATCTATTTATCTTTGTCAGGTACTTCATAACTATTTATCTTTGTCAGGTACTTCATAACTATTTATCTTTGTCAGGCAGTTCATATCTATTTATCTTTGTCAGGCACTTCATACCTATTTATCTTTGTCAGGCACTTCATACCTATTTAACTTTGTCAGGTGCTTCATATCTATTTATCTTTGTCTGGCACCTCATACCTATTTATCTTTGTCAGGCAGTTCATAACTATTTATCTTTGTCAGGTCATTCATATCTATTTATCTTTGTCAGGCACTTCATATCAATCTTTTTCAAATAGTTCATATCTATCTATCTATCTTTCATTTTCATGTAGTTCATGTCTATCTTTCTTAAGTAGTTCATATCTATCAATCTTTTTAAGGTAGTTGAATGTCAATGTATCTTTTTCCTAATTATTCAGATCTATCACTCTTTTTCAAGTTTTTCATAGAGATCTTTTTTAGGTAGTTGATATCTATCAATCTTTTCCAAATAGTTCATACTTATCTATCTTTTTCAGGTAATTCCTATATATATGTCTTTTTCAGGTAGTTCATATCTATCTTCTTGAAATAGTTCATACATAATATCTTTTTCAGGTAGTAGATATCAATCTTTTTCAAATAGTTCATATCTATCATTTTCAGGTAGTTCAATGTCTATCTTTTTCAAATTATTCAAATCTGTCAATCTTCTTGAAGTTCTTCCTATAGATCTTTTTCAAGTAGTTCATATATATTTATCTTTGTCAGGCAGTTCATATTCATCTATCTTTTGCAGATGGTTCATCTCTTTCTATCTTTTTCAGGTAGTTCAATGTGTATCTATCTTTTTCAAATTATTCAAATCTATCACTCTTCTTCAATTTTTTTTTTATCAATCTTTTTAAGGCAGTTCATATCTACCTATCTATCTTTTTCAAATAGTTCATATCTATCAACTGGAAATAGATATTACCTATCTTTTTCAGGTGGTTCATATCTATCTATCTTTTTGAAATAGATCATACTTGTCAATCTTTTCAGGTACTAAATATCTATCTAACTTTTCAGGTAGTTCATATCGAACATTTTTACATAGTTCATGTCTATCTTCTTGAAATAGTTCATATCTATCTATCTTTTTAAGGTGGTCCATATCTACCTTTTTATTTCAAATAATTTATATCTCTCTTTTTTTTAGGTAGTTTATATCTATCAATTTTGAATTGTTCATATTCATCTATCTTTTTCAAATCATCCATATCTATCTTTTTCAGGTAGTACATATATAATTGCTTGTAAAAAGAAAGACTTTGGAATTAGATAACCCAGTAAGAGTTGACCTGCTGTAAAACCAATCAACAAATAAATAACCAATCGTGGACACTTTTTTTTTAAAATTAAGCAACCAAATGCCAATGTCAGCAATTTAAACATTCATCACAATTTCATCCTGTTGCATACTCATATGCAGATGCAGGCAGAAACATAACAACGCAATGAAGACGAGTGACACAGTTCTTTAGAAAAATACACCTCTCACTTTATTTGAAAGGGTTCAAAAGGGTTACTAAAGGTTTTACTGTGTGAGAGGTGAGAGGGAGGCTGAACAGAACTGCAACATATTGACCCCAACTCTTATGGCCATAACAGCGTTTCTTTCCCGTTCTCCTGGGCTGCTGAACTGAGGGCCTGGGGGCCCAGCCTCTCTGGGACATGGTCCTCATTCCAGCATCTTCTCTCCAACTGATTGAACTTCCTGTGCACCAAGTTATATAATAATTTGATGCCCACTGTTCTTCCTGCGAGCGTCACAATTTCACACTCAATTCAACCCCTCGACAGTTAAGGTTATATCCTGATATTCCTCGACTGGATGCACCTGTTATTTGCACAGGTGCATTTCCTATTTTGACAGCTTGGCCGGGTTCAATATGTGACAATCCTAGCTTTTGATCAGTTTCTGCTCATTGAACATTATTTGAGCATTTTACTTTAAAAAAAAATTTTTTTTTAAAACCTGAAATGTTTCTCTCCATACAAAATATGAATAGTTCTTGATTTAAAGTGGATTTTTCCAGTTTGTTTAAACAGAAATATATGATTGATCCAACTTAAATTTTTCTCCTGAACTTTTTGATCCCTCACTTCATGTTTATTTCCTTAATTTTCTAATCTCCACCATATAAATCTCTTCCCTAAAAACTCTTATTGATACAAACTTGGCAACCACAATAACAGTTTGGTCATACTTCCTATCATCCATCACTCCCGGCATGTCCTCTAGACTGTATCCTGTGTTCACACAGAGCTGATGTATGTAAATCCTAGCTGGCCGGCCAACATTGCTTTATCATGTTTATTTCTTTAATTTTCCAATCTCCACCATATAACTCTCTTCCCTAAAAACTCTTATTGAAACAAACTTGGCAACCACAATAACAGTTTGGTCATACTTCCTCTGTATCCGCTAAGTAACCATTTTGTAATATTACTAGTTTAAGTCAAGAGGTTCAGTCCTAATACTGTTTTCCCAAAAATGATATCCTTGAAGTACAAGTAGGATCTAGTGTTATATATTGACGTCCGACCCGGTCAGACTGTCAAAATAGGAAATGCACCTGTGTAAATAACAGGTGCATCCAGTCAAGGAATATCAGAATATAATCTTGACCATGGATGGGTTGAACGAGTGTGATTTGTGACGCCCACAAGAAGAAGGTGGGCATTGAACTATTATATAATTCAGCGCACAGGAAGTTCAATTAGTTGGAGAAAAGATGCTGGAATGAGGACCATGTCTCAGAGAGGCTGGGCCCCCAGGCTCCCATTGAGCAGTCCAGGAGAACGGGAAAGAAACACGGTTATGGCCATAGGAGTGGGGGTCAATATGTTGCAGTTCTGTTCGGTCTCCAGCTCCCTCTCACACACAACCCTTTCAAATGTAGTGACAGGTATATTTTTCTAAAGAACTCTGTCGCTCGTCTTTATTGTGACGTCGTTAGGATTCTGCATGCATATGTGTATGTATAGTTGTTCATGGCTAAACAACACTAGATTGTTCCTCTCAATTGATACCTCTAATCTGTCGGACATGATATCCTTTCTTAAACTAGCTTATACCAAGCCTAACATCATCTGATGACGGCTTTTTTGGTGACACAACAGTTGATTTCTTTTCAGTAGACATCATCATCATCATCGTTACGCTGACAGCACAAAGCTCTCTGACTCTCTCTCTCACTTTCGCAATACATCCTTATCCTCCATCACTCCCAGAATGTCCTCTAGACTGCATCCTGTGTCAACACAGAGCTGATGTATGTAAATCCTAGCTGGCCGGCCAACACTGGCACATCCATCTGTAGGAGTCTATAAGAGAACATTGCTTTGAGTTCATCCTTACTTCTCCGGCAATGCTCAGCATGTCTTGTTTGTCTTACTTGGATAGCTTGAGAGATGAGAGGTAAGTGGCCATACAACTGTTGTTTAGTTGGGTGCTGCTCCCAGTCTTTATTCAAAATAATACATACCTTCTCGTGTTAGGTTTGGTTTCTTTGTTTTATGGCATATCAACCTTTGTAGGTTATTTAATGCCAAAGCCATTCTCCTAGAAGAACAGTAGTGGTACTATTTAACCCATAGCTGGGATGATAAGGGGGTTCATACCTTTCCCAAGGGTATTTGCCTGAAAGTGAACAAAATAGCGCGACTGGACTTCGAACTCGTTTACTACGATTTCGCACTCCATCGCTTTAACCATTACACCACAAGGACACCCCTCCCTTCTCGAGTAGTTTCCGTCTAGCTTTATCAACATTCATTTTGTTATAGTCCCAATAATATAACCATACAGTAGTACCAACACAACCACAGCTTCAAAAAAATCCCATTTTATTTTATCAGAGATCAGGTTTCCATATGGTCAACAACCTGTCAACAAAAGTCCATGCCTGCCCTATGCATATGTTGGCATAATTTTCAGTAGAGGAGATATTGTAGCTGTCAATGTATCAAACCTGGTCTGCTAATTTCAAAAGCTTGCCACTTGAAGTAGAAATAGATCCTTTTCATTTAAAATACATGTGTTACGTTTCGCTCTGGCCAAACAAACAACAACACGTAATATATATAAAAATACATATCTATTTTCTCGACAGATACTTGTGTGAAGTAGGAGCAATCAGGAGAGGTATTAGAATCATTCGTCTATGAGGCCTGGACACTTCAGTGTAAGTTAGATGACGGCCGAGAAAACGCACACAGGGTAACGATGGGGCAAGCTTGCATGAACAGTGGAATTTCACTGTCTTCTGTTCAAATCATTGACCTTATATTACCATCAAACTCCCACGCAGAGATATGGACATGCCTCTTCGCCCACGCAATCTCCTCCCATAACTGACCAACAGAATATTCAACTTCTACCCTCTTTGCAGTGGCATGTTTGATCATCGTCAAGCGGAAATAACTGTCATGCAGTCACCCTCTTCCGGTGCATCACTTTGTGACTGCACCGTAGAATTTTAACCTCATCCCATATTATCAGCCAAACTGTATTTTACACATGAACTTCTAAGAGGTGTACTTAAGAGACATCTAAAACTGCATAAATTTATATAAATTAAATTATCATCTCAGGATACATCATCATCATCATGTCATGCCACTAGCACGGATATCTCTGACCCTCTCTCGCCACTTCTCCCTATCGTTCATCGACTCCGACAGCTCTTCAGAGTTACATCCCATTTCCTCACATAGCTGCTGTATGTATGTTCGAGATGGTCATCCAGCTTTTGCTCGGCCATATGTAAGGGTCCATAGGAGTACATCGCTTATGAGCTCGTCCTTGCTTCTCCAGCAGTGTCCTGCATGTCTGCCACCAAGACTTGTTCAATATTGCTTGCACCATTCTTGTGTAATTGCCGTCTAGCTTCTTTCCCAGCCGTTTAGTTAGCGTCCAAATAGTGCATTCAGACAGCAGTATCAATAGGCTATCGATCATATGGAAATCAGACCTGACCAATAAAATGAAATGCAGTTTTTTCCAGGCAGCAGTCTCAGGTTGCGAGCAATATTGAACAAGTCCTAGAGGCAACACCCCACAATACACCAACTATACGGCCACCTGCCTCCCATCACGAAAACTATCCAAGTTAGACAAACCAGACATGCAGGTCACTGCTGGAGAAGCAGGGACAAGCTCATAAGTGATGTACCCCTATGGAGCCCCGCATATGGCCGGGCAAAAGCAGGACAACAAGCTCGAACATACATCCAGCAGCTATGTGAGGATACGGGATGCAGCCCTGAAGACCTGCCAGAGGAGATGAACGATAGGGAGAAGTGGCGAGAGAGGGTCAAGGATATCCATGCCTGTGGCACGACATGATGATGATGATACTGACTTCACATGTGAATTTCGCGGAAGTTCTATCCTCATTCATATTCAGTGTAGTGACATATCATCTAATCCGTTAATTCAAATTTCACATCATTGAATTAATGTTTCATTAATAGAAAATCTTTTACAAACTGATGAGGTTAGGTTATTTGGTTTAATGGCATATCAACCCTTGATGGTTATTTAATGCCAAGTACTGTCTTGATAGATATGATTTGTTCTAATACTAATAATTCTTGGTCCAGTCAGTTGGGGCTGTAGAATACTCCAACTGCACCTCTGCTGAGGGATAAGACTCTCCCAACGAGTGTCCTAGATATGACACTAAACAATCGGATGGTGAGGCTTTAATAATGGTGGAGTTTTGGGGAATCCGGAGTACTCCTTCATTGTCATTGCTCCCAGGTCTGTTCTGGCCCAGAGTGGTAGCACCTGATAGGATCCTATCTATAGGTCAAATAGAACTAAAAAGTGTACTCCTGTTAAACTGATTTGTTACAAATAGAACTGTTTTGACATTTAAACTTCTCACTTATGCTAAACTGAATTGTTTGAAAAAGACTTTACTTGTGCAAAACTGAATTGTTTGAAATAGAACTGTTTTTGACATTGAAACTGTACTTACTCTAAACTGAATTGTTTGAAATAGAACTGTTTATTTGTATAAAAATTGATTTGGCATTAAATATTCTACAATGGCTGATATGCCATAAAATCCAACCAACCAACCAACCAACTAATAATTCTATCTAATATTAATCATTTGATTCAACACAATTAAGTTGCTCCAAGCAACAAATAATATCTTTTAGAAAATGATTGAACAGATCTATTTCACTTATAGATGGGACCCTAACACATTCTAGAATTATTGGTCAGAGTGGACCTGGGAGTAATGGCAATGAAGGGTTTCACCACATTTTCCAAAGTTCCAGGATAAGAACCTCACCGTCCCTCTTTGGGAAGGTGTCTTAACCCCCCCCCCCAACAGAGATGCAGTCAGCATACTCTACAGTTCCAGCCAACTGGGCTTTCAAATTGATGAGTGCATTTGAATTTTCCTTCTTTTTAAAATCATAATGTATCTGAGTGCTTTTTAAGACATCTGGGTGTTTCTCCAAGAAAAACTGTTTCACAATTCTTTCAGGGATGACAAAACGAGGATTTCCTCTGACCTTTGAAATTCATCAACAAGAAAAGAAAAATAAATTTCTTTCATAAGTCAGAAAAAGTAATCTTGTTAAAATGAAAAACTTATTAAAATCAAAATGTTGGACAAAGGTTAATCCTGTTGCATTTTTAAATTCAAGAAAAGGTACCTGGAGCAACTAAATTGATAAGTTTATCAAAACAGTCAAAAGTCACAGGCGCTACTCTTGGGTCAAAATGATCACGTGCACTCAAAGACCTCTCCAGATTGCATCCAGTTGATACATGTTCAGGAATGTTTTTGCTCCTTTCCTTCAATTTCTGTGAATGAAAGCTAGGTCCTCATTGGCTGACAAATGAAAGCTTGGTCCTCATTGGCTGACAAATGAAAGCTTGGTCATCATTGGCTGACAAATGAAATGTGATATTGTTAGGGGCAGCCTCACAAACAAAAATATAGAGTTGCTCCCCTTCAAATTATGAGGGGACAGTTACTTTTTCTAGGGACAACACCAGAAAAGAATGGGAGCCATGACAGATGCAATGAAGACACATTGACATCATTTGGTTGTAACAAGACTTGAGTTAAGTCACTGTTTTGGGGTAAAAGCATTTCTCTACCCTACTTTAAATAAACCCTAAATTCCTAGCACCTGGTTCCATGTTTTCACTCAGTGTTCTGGAATTATTTGTACATAAAAACATAGCAGATATGACATGATCTGTAATTGGCTGACCAATCAGCAGTATTTAGGCCAACAAATTTCTTCAATAATGTAAAGGCTCCAAGACCATTTTCACCAGAGAAATGAAGAGTGAAGACAAGACTCTAAAACAACCACTAGAAAACCTTGCCACTAAAAGAAAACTTTGACAAAAGAAGTAAAGAAGTTTCAAACCTCTAAAGTTCTTTGGACATCACCAATATGACCTTTGCTGCAGAAAAACTCAATGCCAATTTATATAAATAAAAAATGCCATCCACATTCTTCACAGTATATTTTCTCTCTTATCTACAGCGTAAAACTTGTATAGGGTTACATATTCATAGTGCAATAAACACTTATGATTATTCTTAACAGAGAGTTGTCTCATTACTAGAGTTGTCAACATCTTTGGCTAACTCATGCCAAGTAACCTCTAGACCTGTCACAAGACACTCCAACTAAGTTGCATTAGTCCCTGTTCAGTAGATTTTTAAAAACACTACCTGGGCACAGACAGCATTAAAGACACAAGGGGTCATCCCAGGGAAAGGACGACACAGGGAATAATATGAATACCTGCTTCTGATGTAGTTTTGTCAACTGGTTTATTATGTTCCTAATTGTTTTGAGTGTCCTGGATATGACACTAAACTGAATCTGATAGTGATTCTCCAGTCTTGGAGCTTTGGTGAATGTGGAGTACCCCTTCATTACCATTACTCTCAGACCCACTCTGACCCAGAGAGGTAGTACCTGTTAGGGTCTTATCTATGGGTCAAACAGAACTGTTCAATTTTTTGCTAGTGATTATTATTAGTAGTGATTAGAAACTATACCGCTGTTTGCAAGTTGTTCATATTAGATCGGGTTTTTCATTAAAAAAATTATCAAAGTTAAATAGGAATACTTGAAACTATTTAACCATGTGCAAACAAATGAATCCAGAAAGTACCCCGCAAAAACAATTACCAACGCCGACTACGCCAATGACATAGCACTTCTGGCAAATGCACCCGCCCAAGCTGAAACCCTGCTACATAGTCTGGAACGAGCCGCTGCAGGCATTGGCCTCCAAGTCAATGCACACAAGACGGAATATATGAGCTTTAATCGAACAGGTGACATCTCCACAGTAAACAGTAGCCCTCTGAAACTAGTTGACAAATTCACCTACCTAGGAAGCAGTGTCCCATCAACTGAGACAGACATTAACACATGACTAGCAAAGGTATGGACAGCTATCGATAGGCTATCGGTCATATGGAAGTCAGACCTGACTGATAAAATGAAATGCCGTTTCTTCCAAGCAGTCATCGTGTCAATACAGCTATATGGATGCAGTACATGGACGCTAACTAAATGTATGGAGGAAAAGCTTGATGGCAACTACACAAGAATGCTGCGAGCAATATTGAACAAATCCTAGAGGCAGCACCCACAAAGCAGCAGCTGTACGGCCACCTACCACCTATCATAAAAACTATCAAAATTAGACGAACCAGATATGCAGGACGTACTCCTGTGGACCCATTCACATAGCTGAGCAAAGGCAGGACGACCAGCTAGAACCTACATACAGCAGCTCAGTGTAAATATGGGATGTAGCCCTGAAGACCCGCCGGAAGCAATGGACAATAAGAGGGGTGGCAAGAGAGGGTCAGGGATATCCGTGATGATGATGTTGTGGTGCTGGCAAAAGAAAAACACGGGGAACACAAAAAGGTTGATAGAAAAATGTATATATTCAAGTAAAAGAAACAAGATACAAGTGAACCTGGTTAAACAGTAGTTAGTTAATAGGAAGCTGAGAGTCAAGTGGGGTAGCGACTATCTGTCTACTATGCAAGTGGTATCACACGTGATTGTGTCTCATGGGTTTGGTCAACTCCTCTGACACTCTGTTGACGTATATTTATGGAGGAGAGCAAGTCCATTATGTAAGGAGTACAACAGATATTAAATAGAACTATAAGTGCTTAACAGTAATAATTAAAACCATTTAACTGTGTGCAAACTAATAAATCATATTAACAAGAATCATTAGTGCTGGATAACAATACTTGGAACCATTTATTGTGTACAAACAAATGAGCTCTTACTCATTTAAGAATAGTTGTAACATACAGATATGTGAAATAGACATCATGTTCATAAAATGTGTTGTATTCTCATATACATGTTCATGCAGGATACATACTGACGCAATGATAAAGACGCAGGAAGACTTCTTTATAAAAATATTTACCTCTCACTTTATTGCAAGGGTTCGAAAAGGGTTACTCAAGGTTTGCGTGTGAGAGGGAGCTGGAGACCGAACAGAAACTGCAATATTTTGACCCTCACTCTTATGGCCGTCACGTTGTGTCCTTTTATTCTCCTGATGCTGGGATCCACTCTGCTGGGTGCTGGCTTTCTTTACCGCATCTTATCAGCATCTTCTCTGAACCCCAAGTCATCAGGGCCCCAAGCCCCTTCGGCCTGATGTGGCTTTCCCTACCACATCTCGTCTATAACTCCGTCCAATCTTCAACTCAACTGGCATTTGACTTCCGTCTTGACTGCGTTATATAATAATTCAACGCCCACACGATCACCCACTTGATCTTTGAAATCGCATGTTTAATCATCAAGCGGAAATAACTGTCATGCAGTTCAGAGGTCACTCTCTTCCAGTGCATCAGTCTATGAGTGTATCATGGGCTTTACCTTGTACCATTTCATCAGCCAATTTCCACCCACGCGATTTCCTCTCATAACTACCATTAGAATGTGTCACTTCCTTCCGGTGCATCACCTTGGAATGGCATTTTTACTCGGGCCGAAGGTCAAAATATAACAAATGTTCATAAACATATACAGGAATCCGAAAACACAAAATTGGTTCAGGTACAAAACTTTTATTCACCTTTTTGAGTTTAAAGGTTATTCGACATGAGGAGAGAGAGACACAATCTTTCTATGCTGACTGCTTTTACATCGTCAGCTCTCAACCCAACCAACGCGCGGTGGCCATAGCGCACAAATTCGTCTGGCCTCGCCCAGCTCTGAATCTCGACTCCCTTGTTCGGAGGCAGGAACTCAACTAACAGCTTTTTCTCAAATCCCAAAAATCCTCAGCCCACGCTTCCGGTGCGTGACATCATTCCCATCCCCTGGTCCCAATTCCTATCTGGAATTTTTATTTTGACATCTCTGAATGACACATCCTCTCAACACCTGCATTAATGTTGCACCTAACTAACCCATGCGCTAAGCGAAAGGTTCTCAGCCTAACTAAACCGAAAGGCAAGATATATAAAATGAAATCCCTCGGCAATTATATTACATAATGTTACCTACAAAATATTCGCTTACAATTTATTTATTTATATTCAAACACACACACACATATATATAAAAGTAAAGTTGATGACCTTAGTCAAGGGTGACCCAAAGGCTCCCTTTTCATTAGCTACTACATCAAGGTGTAGGGGAGGGTGCAACTCCTATCCCTGAATTGCTCCTGGGCCATATGTATACAGATCTGACATTAAATAAAACAAAAGGTATGCCATAAAACACAACCAAACTAAATTGATCTAATTGTTTTGGATGGGCTTGTGATGAACTGAATACTATTTTTTATTTTGAAATATATTTGATTAAAAATTTTATTTTGGAATCTATCTGGCTAAAAATCTTATTTAGAAATATTTGATTAAAAATCTTATTTAAAAATAAATTTTGTTTTAAATTCTATTTTGAAATATATGGTTAAAAATTTTATTTTGAAATCTATTTTGTTAAAAATAGGTCCCTCCTCATTCAAAATATAATTTTCTTTATTTATGGAATGTCCCTCAAATATATATATATATTTACCCAACCCCTCCACTCAGGCAGGATATGACACAAGGTCAGTTTTTAAGTGGAGTTTAACAGGTTTGAATTCAGACTTTTCCTTCTCCTAGAGTAGTCGCCTCATCAAGGCTGAAGAACCCAGTCTGCCCTTCTATTCACCCATAGCTGGAGGGGGAATAATTAGATTCATACCTTTCCCAAGGATATTAGTGCTATGTGAAATGCAATCAGTCTCGTCTAGGATTTGAACTCGTGTCACCGTGTCCATTTCCTACGACGATAACCATTACACCATGGGCACCTCCTAAAATAACCATTACACCATGGGCCTAATATATAATAGGCCCCTCCTCTAATATATAATAGGTCCCTTCTCACTCAAAACAATTTCCTTTATTTATTGAATGATTTTCTAATGTATAATTGGTCCCTCCTCAATACAAGCAATTTCCATCACATCATATATATATAATATATAACAGTTCCCTCCTCAGTTAAAATAATTCACCTTATTTATTGAAAGTCTGTCTATTAATAATGAGACATTTTAGGTACATTGTGGCTGCATGTTAATCTAGCATTTCCATGATGCGATGGAAAACCAACAAAGTCTGGTGGCTTTGTTAGATAATGCTGGGATGCTCTGGGTTTGTGGTAATGATGCACAGTAGTTGTACTATTTAACTATTGACTTAAAGGATAAGGGAGTTTATACCCTTCCCAGGGGTATTATAATTAAAGGTTTGGTTCAGTGTGGTCTGGTTTCTTTGTTTAATGATATTAACCTTCTTGGGTTATTTAAAGCAAAAGCCATCCTTTTAAAAGAACAGTAGTGGTACTATTTAACCCCTGACTGAAGGGATAAAGGAATTTATACCCTTCCCAGGGGTATTATGATTTAAGGTTTTGTTCAGTATGGTTTGGCTTCTTTGTTTAATGGCATTATGGGTTATCCTCGTAGAAGCCACCCTCATAGAAAAACAATAGCGGTACTATTTAACTCATAGCTGGAGGGATAAGGGAGCTCATGCCTTTCGCAAGGGTATAATAATTTAAGGTTTGGTTTAGTTCAGTTTGGTTTCTGTTATGTCGAACAATAAGCCAATAGCAACCCATGTGGTTTGATCAGGGATGTCTAGACAATCACAACTGTTTAAATGGATTGTGCTATGAGGGTTACATGACTAGAAATAATAATATATATAAACCAGTCAGACAGAGGTCTAAGGAGATGTGTACGAAATAGAAGTGAAATGTAACATTGCAAGTTAGTATCATTGAACATTCCATTACTCAGTATTCGGCATTGTAGAACATGAAGAAATTTTAAGTATCGGACAAAATTACTCCCATTCACAGAACATGACAAAAGTTTCTTTAATAGCTCATGAAACTTCATGGGCTATTTAATGCCAAAACCATCCTTGAAGAAGAACATTAACCCAAAGTTGGGGATGGATAAAGGGTTTCGGCAATGGCCACGGAAGACCAGGGTTCAATCCCAGGTCAAGTCATACCAAAGACTCAAAAGAATGGTACTGGATATCTCCTTGCTTAACACTAAGCATTACAACGTACGTAAGCAGGTAAAGTTGGCGACCATTGTCAAGGGTGACCCAAAGGCTCCCTTTTTGATAGCTACTACACCAAAGTGTAGGAAGGGCGCTACTCCTTTCCCTAGAATTCTCCACTTTACCCTTGATCTGTACCTTATAATGCTGAGTGTTAAGCAAGGAGGCATCAAGTACCATTTTTTGAAGGTACGTACTAAAGATAAAGTGGAGCAATCCAAGGAAAGGAGAGGCACCTTTCCCAACCTCTTGGTGATGTAGCTATTGAAAAGGGAGCCTTCAGGTCGCCCTCAATTACAGTCACCATCTTTACTTTTTACTTACCTTTCCCAAGGGTAATATGATTAACAGTCTGGTTTGGTTTCTTTGTTTAATGGCTCATAAATCTGCATAGGTTATTTAAAGTCAAAGCCATCCTTGTAAAAGAACAGTAATGGTACAATTTAACCCCAGCAAGAAGGGATAAGGGGGTTCATGCCTTTCCCAAGGGAATGCGAATTTAAGGTTTTTAATTAGAATCAAAGCGATTATACTCAGAATATGCATAATACATAAATGTCAATCGGGCTGGTTTTTATTTGAAGAAATTAGTTCATAAATTTTGATTTTGTTTTCTTTTTTCCCTCACAAGGGACCAAAGTAGACAACTTCATACATCCCTGATTTAAAAAAAAAAAGAGAAGACTGACTTACGCGATTGTCAACATACAGAACAGTCAAATTGCATTTATCAGGAGCACCTGCCAGAAAGTAAAATGATTATAAGAATCTTCATAACAGACAAAATAGATAAATAAATAAACACAGATGGAAAATATTAATAATAAAATATTCTGTAATTATCATATCTCTGACCAATCATACCTAAACTTCCTTTTAAAAAGAATTAGCAGAAATATTTTTTTCATTATGACATAATTGCCTGAGATACTTTTGATGGAAGATGTGTCAGATATTAGCAGAGACATAATTGGCAGGTGACAGGTCAGGAGTCACATCTGTTGAAGCAAAGTCTAGGAAATGCATGGGCATTTGTTCATTGGTTAGAGGCAGTCACATGAAACTTTGAGGGATACAAATTCCATACAATTAGGACCCAGACATAAAGAGTAAAGTAAAGTAGTTTAAGATTTAAGTGAAACACCCCAGTGCCATTGCAGAGGGAGGGGCAATGGCTTATAAATAAAAGGGTGTCTTTTTTCTTTATCAACTCTACATTTTCCTTTTAAGGTTGGTTTGGTTTGGTTTCTTTGTTTAATGGCATATCAACTCTTTTTAGGTTATTTAATGCCAAAGCCATTCTCCTAGAAGAACAATAGTGGTACTATTTAACCTATAGCTGGGAGGATAAGGGGGTTCATACCTGTCCCAAGGGTATTTGCCCGAAAGTGAACGTAATAGCATGACTGGAGTACGAACTCGCATACTACGATTCCGCAGTCCATCGCTTTAACCATTACACCACGAGGGCACCCCCCTTTTAAGGTTGGTCCAAAAGAGAAACTGTGATATTGTGAAATAAAAGGGAATGGTTTATTGTGACCAACATGTCTGTCATTCTTTCTTGTCATCAGGATCAAGCGAAAAAAATTTTTTAATTCACTCAATTACATAACCAGCCCAATCAGCTGACACTGTACAATACACCGACTGCATCTCTGCGGAGAGGGAAGACCCCCAACCACAACAAATGTCCTGGATATGACATTAAACAAACTGATGGTGAGGCTCCAGTAATGTTGGACCTTTGGGGAATGCACAGTACCTCTTCATTGCCATCACTCCCAAGCCCACTCTGGCTCAGAGTGATAGCACCTGAAAGAGTCCTATCTATGGGTCAAATAGAATTGTTTGACAGTCAAACTGTGAAAAAATGACTTATGATAAATTGAATTGTTCAAAATAGATCTGTTTGATCATTTAACTGTGTGTATCTACAAAATGTGTTTACAAATCGTATATTTAATATACAGTAGCGGCCATAAGTTAAGGAACAGAACAGCAACAAATATTTAAATGATTTTCACTTGAAAAAATTTGCATGTATGTTTATAAAATTTTCGCAAAATATACTTGGAACTTATATGCATTTATTACATATAAAGTTTTCTAAATTTTCTTTTACAGTAAATTAATAGTCAACTGAAAAAACAAAAATACACATTTTGCCGTGGTCAAAAGTTAAGGAATGCACCATAAATCCTTGTTAGATCAATATATAAATTAAAGAAAAATCCAATATTTAGTTAATTTTTCTTTTGCATTGGATTACCTCATTGCATCTTCAACCACATGAGCCAGTTAACTTCTTACAAAAAGAGGTAGTGATACTTCCCCATTCTTCTTTCAGAAAACCCCATAAATCATCAATATTTTGAGGATTTCTGTTCTGATATAATTTTCCATACATTCTCTATAGGATTCCTATTTTGGCTTTGTGGTGGTCACTTCATAACAGCTATTCCTTCCTCTTCAAGAAAACTTAACACAGTTTTAGCTTTGTTGGAAGGTGCATTGTCTGGCATAAATATTGGAGTTTCAACTGTCCCTTTACATAAATGAGGAAGAGCATGCTGGCAAAGAAGTTCTTTATAAACACTGGCATTAATATTACCATAAAAACAAACAATGGGTGCAACTCACGCTGAAGAAAACCTCCAAACCATTACACTCCCCACTCAAAATTTCAGTTTTCTTAACACATTGAGGAGATAAGTGTTCTTCATTTTTACGTCTTACAAACCTCTTACCATCAGATCCAAACAAGTTGAATTTAGATTCATCACTGAAGTGAACAATATTCCATTGTTCCTCTGTCCACAGGATATGCTCTGTGGCAAAGTCAAGACGAACCTTTTGATTTTCCTTTGAAATCAAAGGTTTGCAACATGCAATCTGAGGAACTAATTTTTCTTGAATTAACCTACAAAAAACAAGTTTTTCTAGAGATTGACTTTCCTGTTTGCTCACAAAATGTATGAGAAATAGACATTGCTGTATCGAAACGTTCTTTTAAAGATATTTTAACAATCATCCGATCTTCCCGTTTGGAAGTTATAGAAGGCGTGCCAGTTCTTGCTTTTGGTTCAAGTGTCTTGTCAGCCTTAAATCTACTGATTACATGATAAAAAACGCTTTTTGACCTTCCTACGATACCAGCAATTTCAAAATATGATTTGCCTTCTTCATGATTCGCTAAAAAGAGCTTTTTTTCTTCTTGAGATAAACAATTATGTGCTTTTGCCTCCATTTTGCTTAAAAATATTTCTAATGATGTAAGACAGGTGACTATAAATAAAAATTAGCAATCAAGTTGTTTAAAAATTACCTAAATTACTATAATTCAACAGCTTTCCTTAACTTTTGGCCTGGGTAAAATGTATATTTTTGTTTTTTTTTAGTTCACTATAAATTTACAGTAAAAAAAAAAAATTTTTTTTAACTTTATATGTTATAAATACATATATGTTCCAAATATGTTTGGGGAAAATTTGATAAACACACATGCAAATTTTTTCAAGTAAAAATCATTTAAACATCTGTTGTGGTTCTGTTCCTTAACTTATAGCTGCTACTTTATATGTAAAAACATGATTTAGCATTAAAAAACTAACAATTGTTGATATGCGATGAAACTCAACCAAACTAGACTAGTTAATCATAATGCTTCAAATAAATTTATAGACAATAAAATCTGAAAAAAAAATTATTGATCCAATTGAAAACAGTTTGTCCTTACTTACCATATTTTATTGACAAGATGTTATCACTATCATCCTTGATGTAGCACACAGCAGCAATCTCATGCATAGAGATACGAAGCAGAAGCTCCTAAAAGAACAAGAAAATAAATATATATATATATATACACACATATATTGCTTAATTATCATTAACATTATTACTGTTACCTAGGTTGGGATAGCAGTGGACACCTGGGTTAGAAATAGGAATGTACCAGTAGCAAATCAGCAACGGCTGCTGATTGGTTGGAGGAAACTCAAACGGAAAAGTCGTTAGGGGAAACATGAGATAGAAAACAGGAAAAGAGTCAGTTTGGTATGAGACGCAATGATGTGAAGACAGCCAAAAATTATGGCCCTCCTTTTGGGTGGGCTCTACGAAGGAGTCTCAAACCTACCACAGAGATGTGAAGAACAAGCATGTGCACGAACTACAACAGAAAATGAGAAAGATATTATCAAGGTTTGTCTGCTCACTCTCTCCTCAGGGCGTTTTATTTCTGTCAGGCTAAAGCAGTTGACTCATTTTTCATACACTGTTTCTCTCTTCTCAACAACTTCTAAGAGGTATAGTAGTGAATGAACTTTTGTATTAGCAAACCAAGACAGTGTCTAGTGTGTTTGTCACTTTTTCTCACCATGAGGTTACAACAGGGTCTGACTGATACTTAAGGCTTAGTGCTAAAAGGGTCTGCTGAGTACCATGGCAGTACAAGCATCTATGTAGTGGAATAGGATTATAAACATCTATTTGAAACTGTAGCGTTACACTATAGGAGAAGACTAATTCAAACACCATCAACCAATAATGCAAAATAATCATTTGATATGTCCAGCTTGGTTCGTTGGTTGGGTGTTTAATGGCATTTCAATCCTTGTGAGATATTTAATGCCAAAACTTGTTTTCTTTGTATATATGATTTAATATGTATTCATATTTATTAATGTACAGGTAAAAATAATTTTCATTAACTTCATTTGCATTGATAAATTGGTCAAAATAATTTTGTAATGCTACAGCACCACGTCGAATGTCGTAACACATATAATTCAAAGTGACCCTCTAAGTTTCAAAATTAGAAAATTTATTTTTTATTACTTTTTTCCCAAAGTCATCGAAAAAGAGAGAGATAAAATGAAGGAATCACTTAAGCCTTTTAGATAGACAGATAAAATAAAGAGAGGGAAATTGGTCCTTTCTCCGCTGACCAGCCACATGTACACGTGCATTGTTGCTCCAGCCGATCTCTCCATCAGATTCTGCTCTTTCCAACTTCAGCTGTGATTCTTAAACTGACTGACTGACTCTGTCTTTGAAATCTTATATATTTTCTTGAAATTAGTCCCTTAACTGTGCTATAAATCACACATAATCACTAAATTTTTTTAATGACACGTCATTGCTAAATATCAGCTGAGATCTACCCAAATGTTTATCTTTAATAATTCACTGAATCAAAACAAACCTGTCACACTTTATTTTGACATTAGCTGAAGCATTTATGCAAAACAAGGTTTACCCACTTTGAACCTTAGAAATCAAAAACCTGCAACAAAAAACTAAAAGTTTTAACTAGCATATAATTTATCACTCAAATAATTAACTAAAATCCTTAATTATTTTACAATCTTTATTAGGTTGACCTTCAACAACTGCTTTTGAGCACCTTCAAGATAAAAAGGGTTGGGTGTTTATCTACCATAAGAGCAATTTGAAATACACTGTTGGGACTTTGGTTAGGTTTGACATGACAAGCTGAATGATCAGGTCAGTCCTCTATAACTGACCATCTAGCCCAAGTAAGGGCTGAAAATTGAATGTTGTCAGTCACATGACCACTTAGTATACCCAGGTTATATAGGATCCTATCCTCAAGCATTACAAGTCACCAGCCCCAGCCAGAACAAGTTTTAATAAAATGTTAATTTTCTTCTTAACAGACATTATTAAGTATTATTTATTAGTAAACTCTACAGAATTTAAACTCTGTATCAAAAAATATGAATATGTAGCTGCCAAAAATAAGTATACCCTACATAGAATTCTATATAATGAATATATTTTTAAACCAAGTTTGATTTTTTTTCTTGGCTAAAAAGAGTCAGTCCAGTGGATTGCTCCACTTTATCCTTGATCCTTACCTTATAATGCTGAGTGTTAAGCAAGGCAACATCAAGTACCATTTTTTGAGTCTTCACTATGACTCGACCAGGGATTGAACCCCGGTCTTCCAGACTATTGGCAAATGCTCTACTCATTAAACCAATGGCCTGTTAAACCAAGATGTTATTATTTCTACTTTAACATTATAGTAAAAATGTTGGGGACTATAGTCGAGGGCAACCAGAAAGATCCTTTTTCAATAGCTAGTACACTGAGGTGTAGGGGAGGGCACTACTCCTTTCCTTGGATTGCTCCACTTTACCCTTGATACATACCTTATATTGCTGAGTGTTAAGCAAGAAGGTATCAAGTCCCATTTTTAAAGTCTTTTGGTATGACGCGACCTGAGATTGAACCAAGGTCTCCCGGACCATTGGCAAACACTCTACCCACTAGGCCAATGAGCTGATTTTAACATTATACAGTTCACTAAAACTTGTATTCTAATGAAAAATATGAATATGCATCAAGTCTAAAAAGAGACACATGAATACACAAAATTCTATATAACAAAGGACATTCTGAACATCAGGTGGACTGAGATGATTTCTAACACTAACCTCCAAGTGAGGATTAATTAGAGCACCATCAGTCGGGACATGAAAATAAAAGTAAATTATACTTTAAGCTCTCAATAATATGGAAATCAGACCTGACCGATGAAATGAAGCGCAGTTTCTTCCAGGCAGCGGTTGTATCAATACTGCTATATGGATGCACTACATGGACGCTAACCAAACGGCTGGAGAAGAAACTTGACGGCAACTACACAATAATGTTGAGAGCAATATTGAACAAGTCCTGGCGACAACACCCCACGAGACGCCAACTGTACGGTCACTTGCCTCCCATCACGAAAACTATACAGGTCAGACGAGCCAGACACACCGGACACTGCTGGAGAAGCAAGGACGAGCTCGTAAGTGACATACTCCTATTGACCCCCACATATGGCCAAGCAAAAGCAGGACGACCAGCCCGAACTTACATACAGCAGCTATGTGAGGACACAGGATGTAACTCAGAAGACCTGCCGGAGGCGATGAACGATAGGGAAAAGTGGCGAGAGATGGTCAAGGATATCCGTGCTGGCGGCATGACATGATGATGATGATGATGATACTTTATATAAACCAGCTGGCATTGCAACAAAGCAGGTGATATACTTAAATCTACAAGAGAAGTATAAGGAAACCAAAATGGGTCTAAAAGAGAACAGTTAAGCGAGAAATAAAGGTTCCAAGGACTAACACAGGCCCAGGTGGAGAAGAGAATTTGCTTAAAACTGACTCAGCTGGTCCGACATGTTTAAGGACCTACAGGAATATACATTTTTAGGCAAGATAACTAAATATGAATTTTTTTTTCTTTTTTGGTCAGTCATTATTCCAACTTTCTATCTTTTACTTACCCTCTGACACATGAGTTTTATGTTGTGAACATTCAATGTGAAACTGGTACCATGTTCCTTGTCTGTCGTGTGGTGGTGGACAGTCCCTTCCCTCTGCAAAAGCAAAAAAAGTTAACAAAAAAAAAAGAGAAAAATATAGATTAAGTGCATATTTACAAATTTCAACTGAACAAAATTTTACGTTCAATTTCAATTAAATTTTTTTGTAATAGCTTTTTTTTATTCTTTTGGCAGAATTTCATCAGTCAGTGTCCTTATTTGTCGAGTCATTCAGACTAATATCCTCATCTTTGTTATTTTGATCATTAAATTTTCAGTATAAGATAATTTCAAAGTAGATTTACACAACATTGACTTAAATATTGAGTGAAATTCCAAGATGAATCAGAGTCATTATTAGCTTAATCATTCAGACTAATATCCTTATCTTCATCACTTTTATCATTTTATTATATTATACTATTGGCTCATTGGAATAATGGTTAGAGTGTTCCTGATGGTCCAGGAGACCAAGGTTCAATCCCAGGTTGTGTCATACTAAAGACTCAAAGAATAGTACTTGATGCCCCTTTGCTTTACACTCAGCATTATAAAGTACATATCAAAGGTAAGTGGAGCAATCCAGGAAAAGAAGCGGCACTCTTTCCTACACCTCGGTGTGACAGCTTCTGCAAAGGGAGCCTTTGGGTCACCCTCAACTATGGTAGGCTAACTAACTTAAAACACTCATTGTGTAATGGTTATCATCATAGGAAATGAACACAGCGACTCGAGATCAAATCATGAATGAGGCTGTTTGCATTTCACATAGTAAAACCCCTCCGCTCGGACAGGATATGACACAAGGTCAATTTTTAAAGTGGATTTTAGCAGGTTTGAATTTAGTGTTTTCCTTCTCCTAGACTAGTTGCCATACTAAGATTAAAGAGCCTAGTCTGTCTTACTATTTACCCACAGCTGGAGGGAGAATGATTGGATTCATACCTTTCCCAAGGGTATTAGTGCTATGTGAAATGCAATCAGTCTTGTCCAGGAATTGAACTCGTATCGCCGTGTCCATATCCGGTGACGATAACCATTACACCACGGGCACCTCCTAGTGTTGATACCCTGGGGAAAGATATGCATCCAACTATTCTCCCTCCAGCTGTGGGTAAATAGTAAGACAGACTAGGCTCTTTAATCTTAGTATGGCAACTAGTCTAGGAGACGGAAAACACTGAATTCAAACCTGCTAAAATCCACTTTAAAAATTGACTTTCTCCCAGATCCTGTTCATGTGAAGGAGTTGGTAAATACATATACTACAGCAAGGAGGCACTCATAACATAAAGGTTATCATCATAAGAAGTGGACATGGCTACCCGAGTTCAAATCCTGGACAAGGCTGTCTGCATTTTCATATTCTTGAGAAAGGCATGTATCCAAGTATTCTCCCTCCAGCAATAGTTAGGTAGATTGGGTTCCTTTAACATTACTATGGCAACCGGTCTGGGAGAAGGAAATCTAAATTCGGATGAGTTGTAGACCTGGAGTGGCATGGGCTCCACCAGGTAATTCCTGCCCAAGACACCCAACATGAGTAGAATCCCCAAGATCAAATTAGTTTACAGAACCATTGAGAGACTACAGCAAACTTGTACAACACTGGCTTAAATATTGTGTTGAATTCTGAGATGATTCATTGCTATTATACTAGTTATACAAGTAATACAAATTATTTGAATGAGTATCAACATCCTAGCTCATTTTGCCCAGTCGGCTGGGGCTGTAGAATACACCGACTGCACCTCTGCAGAGGTTTAAGTGTCCTGGCTAGGACACTAAACATATCTGATGGTGAGGTTCCAGTGATGCTGGAGATTTGAGGAATGCAGAGTACCCTTTCATTGCCATTACTCCCAGGTCCACTCTGGCTCAGTGTGCTGGCACCTGGTAGGGCCCTATCTATGGGTCAAATAGAACTAACTGCATATATATGCTAAACTGAATTGCTTGAATTTGAACTGTTTGACTAAACTGAATAGCTTTATATGGAAATGTTTTTCACAATTGGACTATGTACTTGCATTTGAACTCTGTGCTTATGCTGGGCTGAATTGTTTGAAATGGGACTGTTTTTGACATTGAAACTGTACTTACACTAAACTAAATTGTTTAATATAGAATTGTTTTGACATTTAACTGTGTGTAAATGGGGTTTGTACTTATACTAAACTTAATTACCTGAATAAGGACTGTTTGAATAAACTGAATAGCTTGAAATAGAAATGTTTTTGACAATTAAACTGTGTACTCATGCTAAACTGAATTGTTTGAAATATAACAGACTATTTGCATAAAAATGAATTTGGCGTTAAATAATCTTTAATGGTTGATACGCCAACACCTTAACAACCAACCAACCAACCAACCAACCAACCTAGCTCATTACATTTTTGTATTACATGTTAATTACATATTACTGTAGACTCAAGCCCAGCTGGGACTGTGAAATACACCAACTGCATCTCTGCAGAGGAATAAGACCCTCCCCAACGAATGTCCTCAATATGACATTAAACCATCAGATGGCAAATATATGGAGATTTCGGGAATGCAGAGTACCCATTCACTGCCATTGCTCCCAGGTCCACGGGGACCCAAAGTGGTAGCACCTCATAGGGTCCTATCTATGAGTCAAACTTGGTGCAAACAAATGACTGCAGTTAAACTGCGATTGTAATATAGCAATACTTGAAACTTATTAACTGCTTGAAAAAAAGAGTTCACACTCATTTAAAAATATGGTTTTCAAAATGTGGTTACAAATCATATATATATTTAATATATATGTGTAAAGAGGACTTGGCATTAAATAACCTATAATGGTTGATATGCTATAAAAACCCAACCAAACCAAATTATATACATATTTAATATATATATATATATATATATATATATATGTGTGTGTATGTATAAAATATAATATATATATATATATATGTATAAAATTTGAAATATGTATATTTAGGCAGCATTTCTTCGTTAATGCAAATTTCATTAAACATAATAGACATTTTATGCCTACATATTTTCTTCTGGATCCGTTCAAATTCCCGTATTACTTTTATCGTATTCGGGGGGAATTGATTTAG
This sequence comes from Sepioteuthis lessoniana, assembly GCA_963585895.1. Classification (NCBI taxonomy): domain Eukaryota; kingdom Metazoa; phylum Mollusca; class Cephalopoda; order Myopsida; family Loliginidae; genus Sepioteuthis; species Sepioteuthis lessoniana. Next base: position 93,779,478 of record OY757913.1, on the reverse strand, counting down.
GTATTGTCCATAGTTGTATGTATCCCTAGTACTTTCTGCCCGACTTTGGGCCATCATCAGGGGAAAATCTATTACAAAAGTGATGTAACTTTTGTTTTAGCAAATTACTACTGTGTAAGGACGTCTTTGCTGTTGGAGATTATGGTGTTTGCTTTTAAATGTAATTCTGTAAATAGTGCCAGTAGCTAAAGACATTTAAGTACATTAGCACTGGTTTGAAAATTAATTCTATTAAGTGCTGGTTGCAAGTTTCTAATATATAGTGCTTCGAGAATCTGAAGTTTTTGTTTATTATTTTGATGTTCGAGTATTGTTGTGTTGTCAGTGAGAATTTTTCGTAGTTGTGTTGTTGGGCATGAATGTTTTTTTAAATGCTGAGCTATTGAACTTGTGTCAGAAAGGTGCATTGTAAGTCTCCTCGAAAAAGCAAACACCATAATCTCCAACAGCAAAGACGTCCTTACACAGTAGTAATTTGCTAAAACAAAAGTTACATCACTTTAGTAATAGATTCTCCCCTGATGATGGCCCAAAGTCGGGCAGAAAGTACTAGGGATACATACAACTATGGACAATACCTAAATCAATTCCCCCCGAATACGATAAAAGTAATACGGGAATTCGAACGGATCCAGAAGAAAATATGTAGGCATAAAATGTCTATTATGTTTAATGAAATTTGCATGAATAAAATTATATACATATATATCTGTATAAAATTATATACATATATATCTGTATAAAATTATATACATATTTAATATATATATGTATAAAAAGAATTTGGCATAAACCTACAATGATTGATATGCCATAAAACCCAACCAAACCAAGCAAAACTGCTGACTCAACACTTAAGTTAGATTGATTAATTGATTTTTACACCATGTCAACCCAAATGCCTTCAAGTTAGGAAATTGAATGCATTATATATTCATATTCAAATTTTTAGGGTAGTTTCCAAGTTTTTTTGCACAGTTATATGATACCAAGTATTCCTTATTAATATGAATCATTCTTAAACATATCTACTTGACCAATAGACAGGACTCTAACAGGTACTACCCCTCCTGGACAGAGTGGACCTGGGAGTAATGGCAATGAAAAAGTAACTCTAAATTCTTAAGAGCTCCAGAATGGGAGCCTCACCACCAGATGAAATTTAGTGTCTACTCAGGGCCTCACTTTTTGGAGGGGTAAGAGAAATCAACTGATTTCCAGACGAAAAAAGGGTTGATTTTCGTGCAAAAATAGCCTCATGATGCTGTAATTTTTACATCTTTATTTTTACATTTATTAACCAATTGAAACTAAAACAGTCTTCCTAAAGTTTCTTTGAGATTTCGCAGATGACAATATTCGACTTGCTACTCAAAATTTGCAAGATCAAAACCCAAAAATATCTTTAAAATCTTTTCCTTGCAAGATTGTTTAAAATACATTTTTTAACCCATTAGATTCATCGACTAATCATCAACTTTTTTTTCTATCTAATTTCAAGCCAACCTCAATCATATAAATAAGCAATAAAAATAAATAAACCTTCAGTTAATTTATAGATTCATTCGATGAATCTACTCAAACCTTTCAACTTTATTTTTTTTAATGAAAATCTACCATTCTGTTCCTTCAGGAATGCGTTTAATTTCCACATCACTGAATTATTTTAAATTGAATGAAAATAGTTTAGTTACACATACAAGCTCATATTGCTAATCTTTTCTCACTGATTTTTTAAGCAGCACTGCTTATATATTATCGCATAAATATACTTTCTCTCCCACATAGTGATATACCCACACAAAGATCTTTTACACACACTAAAGAAACCAACTAGATTTAGACAATGCAAACTGCTACATTGAATACATGAACTTTTCTTTCTTGGATTGTTAATATTGGAGAATATTTACTCTCTAATATTATCTTTTCTTATAAGAAAAGACACTGTTTGCTTGTTTGTTTGATTTTTTTTGTTTGTTTGTGGCTTATGGCATATCAACCTTTGTAGGATATTTAATGCCAAATCCATTTTTATACAAATAATCAGTTCTATTTCAAACAATTCAGTTTAGCATGAGTACACAGTTTAATTGTCAAAAACACTTCTTTTTCAAGCTATTCAGTTAATCAAACGGTTCTGTTTCAAACAATTCAGTTTAGTATGAGTATAGTTTTTTTTACCCACAGTTAAATGTCAAAACAGATCAATTTCAAACAATTCAGTTTAGTGTAAGTACAGTTTCAATGTCAAAAATAGTTCCATTTCAAACAATTCAGTTTAGCAAACAAAAACAGTTCTATTGCAAATAATTCAGTTTAGCATAGTGTCACGTGATAGCCCACGGAGACGATAGAAATAAGATTAATACTATCCTCCCGTTGGAATGAACAGTGGCAACCCGTCAAAAAAGTGACCGTTAAGAAAGAATGTAGGTCACAGAGGGGATATCAACAGATGTTGGTACTTAGTAACCTCAGGTTGCCGGACACCAGGGGGAGGAAGGTAGAAGCCAAATGATTGGCTGGGGCCATAAAATGGAGTGGCACCCTTCTCCCCGTCGGCGAAAAAAACGAGAAGAAATGTTAGTTGTTTGGCAGGGTTCGTAGCGGGCAGACGGACCAAAGCCAGTATTCCGGCTTGAAGACAAAAGAATATCTGAGACACGAGGGACCCCAGGTTCTTCAAGCCAGTGTAAAAAAAAATAGAATAAAGTCTATTAGCCCGTGAAAGAAGAAAGATTCTCCAGTGGAACCCCGTCAAAAAATAAGATAAGTAACTTTGGGACTATTTATCCTTTATACCCAAATTTTATATACCACTCTCTCTCTCTCTCTCTCAATTTGAAGAAAAACAAAAGTCAAGAAAAGACATTTATATTCGTGGACTGTCCATTCATTACATATATTTGACACTTTGAAAGTGTATCTCTTTGTACAGTAAAGGACTCATGTATTTTAATGCTACCACGTGGTCTAAGTTGTTCTTTGCAGTTCTGCTACGAATTTGTAACCTCATGCTTCCATTTCAGCTTCTATTCGCCTTATGTTATCTTGCTTAGAGTCGTCCAATTAATTCCTTAAGAAAATATCACACGGGAAACCGGAGTTGCCGACTACTACAATATAATATTATTACGACTAAACCTATAGGTCCATATTCTTCCATTGTCTAGGGGAAGGAAGGAAAGCGACCTGGTGGGTGTGTGGATAGTGTGAAATTTGGAACCCCTTGCCAGCAGCGGTCAGTCTGGCCCTAAATTAATCCCTCACATAATATGCCAGTTCTTATATGCCTGAGAGAAAAACTCTGAACGAGGACTTATTCTATAGGGGATCAAGTGCCAACCTGCCCCGTCTTCACACGTGCAAAATAAAACCCCGTTCTGGGATAAAAGTAAACCTTTCGCGTCACAATAGGTACATAGTTTGAATGTCTAAACAGTTCTATTCCAAGCAATTCAGTTTAGCATAAGTACACATTTTACTTCTATTTGACCCATATGTGGGTCCACTCAAAGCCAAAGTGGACCTGGGATCGATGGTGATGAAGGAGTACTTTGCATTCCCCAAAGCTCCAGCATTACTAAAACCTCATCATCAGATTGTTTAGGGTCATAGCTAGGACACTCGTAGGGCGCCTCTGGTGGTGTAATGGTTAGCAAGCTCGACTAGCAAACCTACACGAGTGAGTTCGAGTCTCATTGGGTGCCCCTTTCATATGGCCTTGTGCCACATCTGAGCAAAAAGCTTAGTAAAATTTCCATAGCTAGGACACTCGTTGGTGGGGGAGGGGGGAGGGTCTCAGCCTGCAGGGCAAAGAAAAGATTTTGTAACTTTTGTTCTTCAACAATCTTTTGACTTGAAGAAATAAAATTCATTTTATTTGTAGATCAGCATTTTATTCAATCATTTTCTCATTACTTACAATATTCGGACTATTGACCTCATCTCTTCCATTATACTCATAACATTTCAGCTGATATGTCATTCGGCCTTCTTCAGGTGTTTCATGTCAAACTCAGGAGTCCACACAGACTCTCAAACTGAACCCTTTATTTGAACCCCAGAGGTAGGCTGTTCAAACATTGTTAACCATGACCGGGTACAAGTGTTAAGTTATAGTAAGTATCCCTTGTTATTCTAACCTGTTGTTGGGATTGAACCAGCAATCTCCAGATGATTTCACTTCAGGAGCACTTTCTGACCTGATACTTTATCCCCTGCGCGATGCATCCTTGACAAACAATTCAGAGTGAATTTTTGGGACTTATAAACCTAAGGTATCCATCAACTCATGAAATTTGCAACAAGAGGTCTTACCTGCTCAGCAATGGGGAGCTCAGCATATTCTGACTTGGGCCAACAGGACAAACTTTAATTTGAGTATAAAGACTCTTAATTTCTGGGGTTTTTTTTAATTTCATTTTTAAATATCATCTACAAAGCATCATTAGAACACTATATCTAAAAGACAGCCATGTATATTAAGAATTAAAGACTGTGTAGCTTTCAGCTGTTTCCTGTCAATTCAATCCAAGCTGACCTACCTTTCCTTTATCAATGATACGCAGGACATTAGTACGGTTGGTGAGGTCATCAATTTGAACATCGGGGACAACACCAGCAAACTGCAAAGAAAAAACATAATTCTCAAATATACAGCCCTTCATTTTAATTTCAGCAGGTTAGTTAAATCGGTTGTTTTTTGTTTTTTGTTTTTTTTTTTTGGTGAAGTTTTTCAAGCCAGAGGAATGCCACAAATTCAAATCAAAACTGTGTGAATTCAGCACAATTTTATCAGTCTATCTCAGGTTCTTCAGGTTTTTTTCTTTCTTTCCGTCTCACTTTCCTCTTATCAATTCTAAGTCTCTTCAATTTATTCTTTATTTAGGGCAGACTGAGCTCTTTAACTCTGGTACAGCAACAAGTCTAGGAGAAAGAAAACTCTGAATGCAAGCACAAATGTGCCAGGGGACCACGTTCAGACACCAATCTGCCAGCGACTCTACACGTAAATATATGTGGTGCATTCAATAAGACTTTTTTGTACAGGCATTTAGAATTGTAATAGACTCTTGAAAATTCACTATGTAATTACTATACATCTTATGAGATGCCTGACCAATTTTTATGGTATCAGGTTCAAATGAACAGCTACAGCAGTAATTGGAATACAACCTACTGAAGCCTGATTATCACAGCTGGTGAAGTTCAAAAATGCAATCTGGACATGAGGACACTTTAGAAGAACGATATGCAATAAAATTGTTTTAAACTTGGAGAAAATGCCACAGAAACATATGGAATGCTTCAGACTGCTTTTCGACCATCTTGCATGAATCGAGCATCAGTTTTTGAGTGGCATAAAAGATTCAAGGAAGGCAGAGACTCTGTGAGGGATGATGAGAGGTGTGGGAGGAGTAAGGAAGTCAATACACCAGAGTTGATTGGCCAAAGGTTTAGGGTTAGGATTACTATGTTGAGGTTTTCAGGGAGTTCAGGAAGAGATTCCGTCGGAAGAGGCCAGCACACTTCAAATAGGGTCAGTGGCATTTCTACCAGGACAATGCACCAGTCCACAACTCCATCCTGGTCACAGACTATTTGACCAAGATGGGCATTAAGACAGTTCCTCAGCCTCCCAATAGTCCAGACCTTGCTCCCAGTGACTTTTGCTTATTCCCTAAGCTCAGAGGCTGTCGTTATGAGACAATTGAGGAGATGAAAGAGGCTGTGACAAAGGTCATTGACACTCTCACACAAGAGAACTTTCATGGAGCCTTCCAGAAGTTGTTGGAACGGTACAAGTGCCTTGCAGCTGGAGGAGATTACTTCGAAGGGGACTAGAGTTTCATATTTGTACTATCAATAAAAGTGCCCATACGAAAAAAGTCTGGAAACTTATTTAATGATCCTCGTATGTCTGGAACCAACTTAATCTGCATCAAGTGAATCTCGTTAAAGAGAATAAAAAAAGAGAGCAACAATAACAAAACCTTGCAGTTGACTTTGTTGCAGAATGCTAGATATATTTTAACATCCAAAATATGGAAGTAAATAAAGGATTAAAACTTGACAATATAGAGAAAAAATTGATCACAAGGTAATTCAAGCGGAAGGAGAGATTTAATGAGAAACAAAATCAATACTGTAGCGTTTCAGTTCTAATGAACCATCATCAGGACTGGGAGGGATGATATTAGTGATGTCAAATCAATAATGGATGTTTAAAAAATACAAAAACCTAGGGAAAATCTATATATTGGCCTTTTAATCAGTAAATAAGCATTTGTTTTTGAAATTATGTCATGTGACTGAATCAGAATATAGTATTGAATTTATATGTTCCATTAGTTCATTGAGAAAGATTTCAAATCAAAAGGAGAAAGAAAAAGAAGTAGCATGTAAAAGTTTGGGGCATATTTAAAATATTCTTTTTTTTCTTTATACATAATATATCTACTATATTCAATTGAAGTTAAAAGTTAGTATCAATAATAGGAATTATTATCTTTTAAAAAGCCTTTAAACATTCCATGTATCCAGTACTTTTCCATGTCCCGAAACATAGGGATAGTTTGTTTGTTTATTATTTGATGGCATATCAACCTTCTTGGGTTAATTAATGCCAAATCCATTCCTTCAGAAGGACAGTAGGTGTACTATTTAACCTATAAATGGGAGGATAAGGAGGTTCATACCATTCCCAAGGGTATTAGTCTGAAAGTGAATATAATAGTGTGACCGAGCATGTGTACTACAATTCCGCAGTCTGGCGCTTTAATTATTACACGACACTACACTACAATGGATAAATTCTCATATCTTTAAATTATCAATTTCACATGTGCTTTATTTGGTTCAGGCTTTATCTACTGTGCAGCAAACATTTTGAATTATTAATTTCCCATATGCTTTCTTTGGTCCAGGTTTTGTCTACTGTGTAGCAAACATTCAGAATTATTAATTTCCCATATACTTTCTTTGGTCCAGGTTTTGTCTACTGTGTAGAAAACATTCTGAATTATTAATTTCCCATATGCTTTATTTGGTTCAGGCTTTATCTACTGTGCAGCAAACATTTTGAATTATTAATATCCCATATGCTTTCTTTGGTCCAGGTTTTGTCTCCTGTGTAGCAAACATTCTGAATTATTAATTTCCAATATGCTTTCTTAAGTCCAGGTTTTGTCTACTGTGTAGCAAACATTCTGAATTATTAATTTCCCATATGCTTTCTTTAGTCCAGGTTTTGTCTACTGTGTAGCAAACATTCTGAATTATTAATTTCCCATATGCTTTCTTTAGTCCAGGTTTTGTCTACTGTGTAGCAAACATTCAGAATTATTAATTTCCCATATGCTTTCTTTAGTCCAGGTTTTGTCTACTGTGTAGCAAACATTCAGAATTATTAATTTCCCATATGCTTTCTTTAGTCCAGGTTTTGTCTACTGTGCAGCAAACATTCTGAATCATTAATTTCCCATATGCTTTCTTTAGTCCAGGTTTTGTCTACTGTGTAGCAAACATTCAGAATTATTAATTTCCCATATGCTTTCTTTAGTCCAGGTTTTGTCTACTGTGTAGCAAACATTCTGAATTATTAATTTCCCATATGCTTTCTTTAGTCCAGGTTTTGTCTACTGTGTAGCAAACATTCAGAATTATTAATTTCCCATATGCTTTCTTTAGTCCAGGTTTTGTCTACTGTGTAGCAAACAATCAGAATTATTAATTTCCCATATGCTTTCTTTAGTCCAGGTTTTGTCTACTGTGTAGCAAACATTCAGAATTATTAATTTCCCATATGCTTTCTTTAGTCCAGGTTTTGTCTACTGTGTAGCAAACATTCAGAATTATTAATTTCCCATATGCTTTCTTTAGTCCAGGTTTTGTCTACTGTGTAGCAATCATTCAGAATTATTAATTTCCCATATGCTTTCTTTAGTCCAGCTTTTGTCTACTGTGTAGCAAACAATCAGAATTATTAATTTCCCATATGCTTTCTTTAGTCCAGGTTTTGTCTACTGTGTAGCAAACATTCAGAATTATTAATTTCCCATATACTTTCTTTGGTCCAGGTTTTGTCTACTGTGTAGAAAACATTCTGAATTATTAATTTCCCATATGCTTTCTTTGGTCCAGGTTTTGTCTACTGTGTAGCAAACATTCAGATTTATTAATTTCCCATATGCTTTTTTAGTCCAAGTTTTGTCTACTCTGTAGCAAACATTCAGAATTATTAATTTCCCATATGCTTTCTTTAGTCCAGGTTTTGTCTACTGTGTAGCAAACATTTTGAATTATTAATTTTCCATATGCTTTCTTTAGTCCAGGTTTTGTCTACTGTGTAGCAAACATTCAGAATTATTAATTTCCCATATGCTTTCTTAAGTCCAGGTTTTGTCTACTGTGTAGCAAACATTCAGAATTATTAATTTCCCATATGCTTTCTTTAGTCCAAGTTTTGTCTACTGTGTAGCAAACATTTTGAATTATTAATTTCCCATATGCTTTCTTTAGTCCAGGTTTTGTCTACTGTGTAGCAAACATTCTGAGATATTAATTTCCCATATGCTTTCTTTAGTCCAGGTTTTGTCTACTGTGTAGCAAACATTCAGAATTATTAATTTCCCATATGCTTTCTTTAGTCCAGGTTTTGTCTACTGTGTAGCAAACATTTTGAATTATTAATTTCCCATATGCTTTCTTTAGTCCAGGTTTTGTCTACTCTGTAGCAAACATTCAGAATTATTAATTTCCCATATGCTTTCTTTAGTCCAGGTTTTGTCTACTGTGTAGCAAACATTTTGAATTATTAATTTTCCATATGCTTTCTTTAGTCCAGGTTTTGTCTACTGTGTAGCAAACATTCAGAATTATTAATTTCCCATATGCTTTCTTTAGTCCAGGTTTTGTCTACTGTGTAGCAAACATTCAGAATTATTAATTTCCCATATGCTTTCTTTAGTCCTGGTTTTGTCAACTGTGTAGCAAACATTCAGAATTATTAATTTCCCATATGCTTTCTTTAGTCCAGGTTTTGTCTACTGTGTAGCAAACATTCAGAATTATTAATTTCCCATATGCTTTCTTTAGTCCAGGTTTTGTCTACTGTGTAGAAAACATTCTGAATTATTAATTTCCCATATGCTTTCTTTGGTCCAGGTTTTGTCTACTGTGTAGAAAACATTCTGAATTATTAATTTCCCATATGCTTTCTTAAGTCCAGGTTTTGTCTACTGTGTAGCAAACATTCAGAATTATTAATTTCCCATATGCTTTCTTTAGTCCAGGTTTTGTCTACTGTGTAGCAAACATTTTGAATTATTAATTTCCCATATGCTTTCTTTAGTCCAGGTTTTGTCTACTGTGTAGCAAACATTCAGAATTATTAATTTCCCATATGCTTTCTTTAGTCCAGGTTTTGTCTACTGTGTAGCAAACATTCAGAATTATTAATTTCCCATATGCTTTCTTTAGTCCAGGTTTTGTCTACTGTGTAGCAAACATTTTGAATTATTAATTTCCCATATGCTTTCTTTAGTCCAGGTTTTGTCTACTGTGTAGCAAACATTCAGAATTATTAATTTCCCATATGCTTTCTTTAGTCCAGGTTTTGTCTACTGTGTAGCAAACATTCAGAATTATTAATTTCCCATATGCTTTCTTTGGTCCAGGTTTTGTCTACTGTGTAGCAAACATTCAGAATTATTAATTTCCCATATGCTTTCTTTAGTCCAGGTTTTGTCTACTGTGTAGCAAACATTCAGAATTATTAATTTCCCATATGCTTTCTTTGGTCCAGGTTTTGTCTCCTGTGTAGCAAACATTCTGAATTATTAATTTCCCATATGCTTTCTTAAGTCCAGGTTTTGTCTACCGTGTAGCAAACATTCAGAATTATTAATTTCCCATATGCTTTCTTTAGTCCAGGTTTTGTCTACTGTGTAGAAAACATTCTGAATTATTAATTTCAGATGTTTTCTTTAGTCCAGGTTTTGTCTACTGTGCAGCAAATATATTGAATTATTAATTTCCCATATGCTTTCTTCAGTTCAGGTTTTGTCTACTATGCAGCAGACATTTTGAATTATTAATTTCACATGTGTTTTATTTGGTTCAGGTTTTGTCTACTGTGCAGCAAACATCTTGAATTATCAATTTCACATGTGCTTTATTTGGTTTGGTTTTGTCAACAGTACAGCAAACAAGAGTCAGTTGGGCACTGTCTGCAAGGAAACGAGCACCTTGATGCAACCCACTCCTCCAAATATTTGGAAACAAATTGCTATACCACTGTGCATTCTCCTCAGAGGCTCTAATGCAAAGATTTCAGAGTATTTGGGTGTCAATATGAGGAGAGATATTCATATTGATGAAAACCAAACACCCAGTCCATATTATGATGTTTGGCGAGGTCACAAGCAATGGTGAATTTTTATGCTTCCATTCATCTTCCCACACGACCTCAGACCCAACACAGAGGCCTATAACAAGTACCTTGATCAAAAGATGGGGGCTGCTGCAAGACTCTACATCTGGCAACAGGACTCTGCACCATGTCACACATGCAGGAGAACTAAGTGTTGGCTGTCAGAAAATTTCTGCAATCCCATCACCAATAACATCTGGCAACCTAACTCCTCAGATTGCAATCCCCTTGACTAGATTGCAATCCCCTTGACTATTATGCATGAAGGGCAGTTGAGTGAGAGACCAACAAAACTCTGTAAAACACCAAAGATGAACTGAAGGCAAGGATAATGGCAGCATTTACCAATTTAAACAAGGAGAATGTCAGTAAAACTTACAGGACATTCCAAAGTCATCTGGAGGCAGTGGTTGAAACCAATACCAAATTCTTTGAATAAATTCAATCTATAGTATTTCAAGAAGTTTTTATGTAATTTTGGTAAATATACCGGGTAAAGTGGGATGTCTGTGTTATCATGTTGGGGTAATTTAGACATCAATTTATCGATCGCACCCAGTAAATTCAGTGGCATCTCTAGGTCATCAATGTTACTTGGGTTCACATATTTAACATGATTTAATAAGATGTAGAAGGTCTGCCTGAAAAGAAACAGGACAGCGTGTGCAGTGTGAGCAATGGGAGAAAAAGGGAGGAGTGGATTGTGTTATCACCTAACATGATATCTTGGGAGTATATAACTGTAATCTAAGCTTTCTGAAACCATTGCATTTTTTTCAGGTCGTTCATCTAAAAGCACTGAGGAACAAACAAAGAACACCAAGCAATGAATAAACCTAAAACTTTATGATCTGGTTGGGAAAAACTCCAGCAAAAGCACTTGAAATGCTTCAGCAGATATATGGAGATAACACTATGCCATACACACATGTGTTCGAGTGGCACAAGAGATTCAAAAAGAGGTGTAAGGTGGTGAAAGATGACTCCAGGAGTGAAAAGCTTGGTTTGGTTTAGTTTGGTTTTATAGCATATCAACCATTGTAGGTTATTCAATGCCAAATCCATTTTTATACATATAAACCATTCTATTTGTTGGGTATCACCCACCTTTTTCCACACAATGAACTAATCCATCTACCAGATATAGTAGTAGCTACTAATACCAGGGCAGACTAGAAGGTGAAGAGCAGCTTCTTATAGGAATAGTATTAGAGCATTGGAGACTGGAGATCGTACTAGATCACCTTACTTGCTACCGTAATAACAGAAGCCAATACTATCGTTGGATTATATCTTTATTCTGTATTCACTAATCCTATGTTCTTGTCTACTAATAGTCTCTCTATTATATATACTTTTTCCTGAGAATACATCTCTATTTCCTCTCATATCGTGGTTTGTCCTTTATTTAATATTACAAGCATTCACTAACCAGAACGCAACACTATTTCAAACAATTCAGTTGAGCATAAGTACAGTTTTTGTTTGTACACATTTTAAGGTAAAACTGTTCTATTTCAAACAGTTCAGTTTAGCATAAGCACACAGTTTAGTTCTATTTGATCCATAGATAAGACCCTATCAGGCACTACCACTCCAGGCAAGAGTGGACATGAGAGCAATGCCAGTTTTAGTGGCATTAATTTTAAAACACCTAGTATAATTCAGATGGACAAGTCAGCTGGGGTGGTAGAATGCATCTCGGCAGAGAAGTACTTCATATTCCCCAGAGCTCCAGCATTACTGGAGCCTTACCACCAAATTGTTCAGTGTCATATCCAGGACACTCGTTGAGAAAGTCTTACTTACTCCTCTCCAGTGAATCAGTCAGTGTATTTTACAGCACCAACCAACTGGGCTGAAATGGTTTACTGTCATATCCAGGACAATCATTGGAGGAGTCTTACTCCTCTGCAGAGATGCAGTTGGTGTATTCTACAGCCCCAGCTGACTCGGCCAGCATGAAAGGCCTTCAGCAAACTGGACTAGAGTTGACATGAGTAAGGTAGGTTGTGTGTGATGATCATCTGTTGACTGGAGGATCACAAGTCAACTGGATATGAAAAAGGACAACGTTATGAAGACTGTTATGAACCAGACTTGCTTCATAGAGTCATCACCGATAATGAGACATGGATTTTTGTGTACAACCAAGAAACCAGAGTAGTCAGTAGATGTCCCTAGATGTTAGACAAAGTCAAAAGTCAAAGCCATCTTTACAATGTTCTTTGATATAAGGGGCATCACCCACAGTAAGTGCTTGCCACAGGGCCAGACTCTCAGTCAATAAGTTTCCAAGAAAATTCTGCAGCATATGATTTCCTCAGTGCACGAGAAGAGACAAGAGTTGAGGCAGGATAAATTATGACTGCTTCACTGCGCTAATGCAAATACTTACGACAACCTGAGAATCCAGCATTCTTGGCCAATAGGAACATTGCCGTACTGGAACAATCTCCTTATTCACCTGTTCTGTCTGCGTGTAACTTTTTTTCTTTCCCCAAATCCAAAGGGATTATCAAGACAGCCCATTTGGAAAGTGAAGAGGCTATCAAGAAGGCTGAAGTGATGGAACTGAGAGGCATCCCAGAAGTATCCTTCCAGCAGTGCATTGAAGCAAGGCAGAAGACAATGGGAAAGTGCATTAGAGTCAAGGGTAATTACTTTGAAACAGTAATCATATAGTATGCTGTTTGAAATTGAAATAAATTGCTTGTGACACCAGTCCAATTACTTTTAAAACATCTCATAATTCAGATGGTCCAGTCAGCTGGGGCTGTAAAATATCCTGACTGCATCTCTGCAAAGGGGTAAGACTCCCCCGATGAGTGTCCTGGATATGACATAAAACAATCTGATAGTGAGGTTCAAGTAATGCTGGAGCCTTGGAGAATTGCTATCACTCTCAGATCCACTCTGGCCTGGAGGGGTAGCATCTGATAGGGTCCCAGCTATGGATCAAATAGAACTAAACCATGTACTTATGCTAAACTGAAGTGTCTGAAACAGAACTGCTTGATCATTTAACTGTGTGTAAATAAGTGACTGATTTTTGATTAAATTGTTAGTAATACATAGCAATACTTGGAACCATTTAACTTTGATGATATGCTCCACTGAATTGTTTGAAATAGAACTGTTTTTACATTTAACTGTGTAAAAAAATAAACTAGACTTATGCTAAACTGAATTGTTCGAAATTAAGTGACACTATTTAACTGTATTCAAAATAAAGAGCTCAGGCTTCTTTCAAAATGTTATCTACAGCATGTGTTTAGAAATCATATATTTAGTATATGTATAAAGCAGGTTTGGCAATAAATGACCTACAATGGTTGATATGCCATAAAACCAAAAAAAAAAAAACAAATCATATATATTTAATATATATGTATAAACAGGATTTGGCAGTAAATAACATACAATGGTTGATATGCCATAAAACCCAACCAAATCAAATCATATATATTTAGTATATATGTATAAACCGGATTTGGCTTTAAATGACCTAAAATGGTTGATATGCCATAAAAACCAAGTAAACAAAATTATATATATTTAGTATATATTTATAAAGCTGATTTGGCATTAAATAACCTACAAGAGTTGATACATGATAAAAACCCAACCAAACCAAATCATATATATTTAATATATAAACCAGATTTGGCATTAAATGACCTAAAATGGTTGATATGACAGAAAAACTAACCAAACCAAATATATTCAATACATATGTATAAACCAGATTTGGCATTAAATAACCTACGAAGGTTGATCCGCCATAAAAACCCACTAAACCAAATAATTCAGAATATAAGAATTTTAGCATCTAACTTCAAAAATAATTCAAAGAGTTCTAAGTCTCACCCTGAGAGAAGAGTGTAGCTGAACATTTTTATTGTGGCAACACACTACCACATACAAAACTAGAAAAACTAATTCTAACTTTTCTAGTTTAATGAAAAAAAACAATAAAAATGTTCAGCTGTGGCTTTTCTTTCAGGATGAGGCTTAGAACTTTTTGAACAACCAGCATACATCTTTTTCTTAATACAATTCATCACATCATTGTGTCTGTGCAAGTTTACATAGCTGATACTTGACAACTCACCATACTATCAAAACTAAACCAATATTTTCTCTTTATCGACTGTATTTTTCAAAACAAATGTCTTTGACTCAAGGTAAGTGTCTGTCTCAGTCACCACTAGATGTTTGGTATGTTGGGAAACTAAACGGAGTGATCTCCCTTGTTAGTGTTTGAGGAACTCTCCCATGTCACAAGTCTTTTTGGGTCATATGACAAGGTAAACCAGGAAATCTCTCTTTCACAAAGAGTTGACTAGACGCAGTGGTTCGTTCCTCCCAGGGAGCACATTGGACTCCCATCCTTTATATTCAAGACTTGATAAGAGTAAGTGGTTTCCACTTTTTTTGCCGTGTGGACTTTTCTGTTTGTTCCTTGAAAGCATGTGACTCTTGTATAGCCTAAGTAGGGAAGTTATTCCCGACTTATACTGTGTACAATTGACTTGTTCTGTTTCCTACCAAATATTCTGCATTGGGTGACTCTCTTTAGGATAACCGAATGCATTCTAAGAAATGTGGTGTTTTTTTATTAAGTAACACCTCGTTAAAACTTACAGGCATTACCTGCTCAATACCTGAGTCAGCAGAACAGATCACAGACCCAAATACACACACAGATGCATACACACAAACACATACAGAATTTAGATGTGGCTGGAATCATTTGGGCCTAAAGATAGATTTTCCCTCAAACAAACAAAAATTATTTACTGTCAAAATTTAGAAGTTAATATATATTCTGTGAAAAATAGGAAGTAAAACACAATTGAGATTTCTAAATATTGTGGCACAATAGTGGACGTTCCTTCTGTGGGTGTGGGTGAGACCCACTCAGACGATTCCTTTGTCTGTTTTGGCGTGAAACCCACACAAAGTGCTTGCCCATGAGATTTCCTCCGAGACCGGAAGAAGACGAGGAAAGGCAAGGTCCCAGAGCAGTCAATAGAGAGGAGTTAATGACAGTCAGGGAAAGATGGGTCAGAGAAAGGCAGCTGCTGAAGCAAGGAGTTGGGACTTGCAGACCCAGAAACCAGGTCAGCCAGTGTAAGAGGATGAGTAAGCATTCCTAGTAGCTGTGTGGGAATTTCGTTTGGGTACATGCTCGCGATAGCCACAGAATGCCAGAAAAGTGCCAATGCTGAGGGCTAACCCAAGTCCGTGCTTGTTTGTTCTTCTTTCTTCCACTTTCAGTTATATGTTATATTTGTTATATATTTGTAAAACATGTGAAATGCCCCTGGCTGGGGATGAGAGGAACCATTAGGGGATCGAATGGCCATGAGCTGATATAAGAAGTTGAGATAGTAGGGACCAGCCGTGTCAGGTATCATCATCATCATGTCGTGCGGCTAGCACGGATATCCCTGACCCTCTCTCTCCACGTCTCCCTATCATTCATCGCCTCCGGCAGGTCTTCATGGTTACATCCCGTATCATCACATAGCTGCTGTATGTATGTTTGAGCTGGTCGTCCTGCTTTTGCTTGGCCATATGAGGGGGTCCACAGGAGTACATCACTTACGATCTCGTCCTTGCTTCTCCAGCAGTGTCTGGCATGTCTGGTTCGTCTAGCTTGTATAGTTTTCGTGATAGGTGGTAGGTGACCGTATAGTTGGCGCCTTGTGGGGTGTTGCTGCCAGGACTTGTTCAATATTGCTCGCAACATTCTTGTATAATTGCTGTCTAGCTTCTTCTCCAACCGTTTAGTCAGCGTCCAAGTCGTGCATCCATATAGCAGTATCGACATGACCGAAGCCTGGAAGAAACTGTGTTTCATTTTATCGGTCAGGTTTGATTTCCATATGATCGAAAGCCTATCGATAGCTGTCCATGCCTTCATTAGCCGTGCGTCAATGTCTTTTTCGGTTGATGAGACGCTGCTTCCTAGGTAGGTGAATTTGTCAACCAGTTTCAGGGAGGTTCCGTCTAGTGGGGATGTTGCCTTTCTGATTAAAGCACATAAATTCAGTTTTTTGTGTGCATCAACATGGAGTCCAGTATTGTCACAATATTATTCTTATTATTTCAGCCAGAAATCTATTCATCTAAGTCATGACATTAGAATGACTTTGTTTTTTTTCAGGCTGATTTTCATGGGCCTGTATTAAGTAGCCTTATTACTTTTTTTTTCTTTATAGAACATCATTATGAAGGTTTGGTTTGTTAGGTTTTATGGCATATCAACCCTTGTAGGTTATTCAATGCCACTAAAGCAGTGGGCTACAGAATCATAGTAAGCAACTTCGAACTCCAGTCATGCTATTATGTTCACTTTCAGAAAAAAAACCCTTGGGGAAGGTATGAACCCCCTTATCCTCCCAGCTATGGGTTAAATAGTATTGCTTCTGTTCTTCCAGAAGGATGGCTTTGGCATTACATAACCCACAAAGGTTGATATGTCATAAAACAAACCAAATCAATCAATTTCAAATCCTCGTTTTATATATATATATATATATTTATAAACACATGATTTGTAAACAAAAAGTTTGTTGGTAAGATTTTGAATAAGTCAGAGGTCATTTGTTTGCAAACAGTGAAATGGTTTCAATTACTGCTATTCATTATTTACTGACAAACTTTTTGTTTACATATTATGTATAAACAAGATTTGTTTACATATTTGTATAAACAGGATTTGACAGTAAATAACCTATGAGGGTTGATATGCCATAAAACCCAACCAACGAACCAATTTTCTAATGTTTTTGTGTATTTATTTATTATTGTTAGGGGACATTGGTGAAGACATTGACGAAAACAAGATGACTGAAGCTTTTAAACAGACATTTGATGGCAAAAATAGGGTCGATAATTGAAATCTAAGACATATCAAGCATACAAAATATGTTATGTGTATTAAAAAGATTTTAAGATTAATTAATGAACCGTTTGGGTTTGCCCATAAATAAAACGAAATAAGATGTAAAAATGGGCAGATCTGAAAATAAGATCATGGCAATGGCAAATATAGGAAAGGACCATTCCCTTGTTTACAAACTTTCTCACTCTCTCTCTCTCTCTCTATATATATATATATATATCCAATTATGAATCCAATTATTCTCCCTCCAGTTATGGGTAAATAGTAGGACAGACTAGGTTCTTCAGCCTTGGTGAGGCAATTAGTCTAGGAGAAGGAAAACTCTGAATTCAAACCTGTTAAACGCCGCTTAAAAATTGACCTTGTGTCATATCCTGCCCGAGTGGAGGGGTTGTTAAATATGTGAGTATATATATATATATACATATATATATATATATATATTATTAATTCATTCATTGTGGTGTAATGGTTACCATTGAAGGAAATGGACACAGTGACTCTAGTTCAAATCCTGGAGGAGGCTGTTTGCATTTCACATAGAACAAATACCCTTGTGGAAAGGTATGAATCCAACAATTCTTCCTCCATCTATGGGTAACTAGTAGGGCTGACTGGTTTCTTTATCCAAGGTAAGGCAACCAGTCAAGGTGATTTAACACGAAATCCTGTTTATATATATTTACATATTTACCAACCCCCTCCGTTCGGGCAGGATATGACACAAGGTCAATTTTTAAGCAGAGTTTAACAGGTTTGAATTCAGAGTTTTCCTTCTCCTAGACTAGTTGCCTCACCAAGGCTGAAGAACCCAGTCTGTCCTACTATTTACCAATAGCTGGAGGGAGAATAATTGGATTCATACCTTTCCCAAGGGTATTAGTGCAATGTGAAATGCAATTAGCCTGGTCCAGGATTTGAACTCGTGTTTATATGAATATAAGTATATATGATTTGTAAGTAAGTAGATTGGTTTGGTTTCCATTTTGTTGATGATATTTTTAAACAAGACTGAGCTCATTTTTTGGCACATAGTTAAATAGTTTCAAGTATTTCTATCTAACACAAGTTATTCTGTCTCACCATCATGTCGTGCTGCTAGCACAGATATCCCTGACCCTCTCTCACCACTTTTCCCTATCGTTCATCGCCTCTGGCAGGTCTTCAGGGCTACATCCCATATCCACACATAGTTGCTGTATGTATGTTCCAGCTGGTCGTCCTGCTTTTGCTCAGCCATATGTAGGGGTCCATTGGAGTACATCACTTATGAGCTCGTCTCTGCTTTTCCAGCAGTGTCCTGCATGTCTGGTTCGTCTAACTTGGATAGTTTTCGTGATAGGAGGCAAGTGGCCGTGTAGTTGGTGCTTTGTGGGGTGTTGCCGCCAGGACTTATTCAATATTGCTCGCAACATTCTTGTGTAATTGCCGTCTAGCTTCTTCCCCAGCCATTTTGTTAGCATCCAAGTGGTGCAACCATACAGCAGTATCGACATGACCACTGCCTAGAAGAAACTGCGTTTCATTTTATCAGTCAGGTTTGATTTCCATGTTATATTTTGACCTTCGACCCAGCCCCAAAATGCTATTCCAAGGTGATACACCGGAAGGAAGTGACACATTCCAACGACCAGTAATCGAAAGAGATCGCGTGGGCGGATTAAGGCTTATGATATGGAAAAAGGTGAAGGTCCCATTCTGCCATTACAGTCATGCACCGGAAGAGAGTAACCACTGAACTGCATGACAGTTATTTCCGCTTGATGACCATTAAACATTTGATTTCAAAGATCCAGTAGGCGATCGTGTGGGCGTTGAGTTATTATTTAACTCAGTTGAGTTTGGGCCCCGATGCAGTTGCCAGCAGACTTCCAGACAGTAGAGACCAGATGTGGTAGGGAAGGCCACACCCGACTGAGGGTTAGAGACCAGATCTGGTAAGGAAGGCCACACCCGACCGAGGGGGTTCTCGAAAACCCCTGATGCAGTTGCCAGCAGACTCCCAGAGGGTTAGAGACGAGATGTGGTAGGGAAGGCCACACCCGACCGAGGGGGACCTCAGAAACCCCCGATGCAGTTGCCAGCAGACTCCCAGAGGGTTAGAGACGAGATGTGGTAGGGAAGGCCACATCAGACCGAGGGGGCCCTTGGAAAGCCCCGATGGAGTAGACCCCAACATCAGGAGAACAATAAAGACACAACGTGACGGTCATAACAGTGGGGTCAAAATATGAAGTTTATGTTCGGTCTCCAGCATCCTCTCACATGCTAACCTTTCGAAACCCTTGCAATAAAGTGAGAGGTAAATATGTTGTAAAGAAGCTTCCTGCGTTTTCCTTCACATGTCTTCCTTCATGCGTCTTTATCATGCGTCCTTCATTCCTGCGTCTGTCTTTGATATTGTGTCGTTGTGATGCTGAATGAACGTGTAAATAACTATATAACACATATGATTGATAGCTTATCGATAACTGTCCATGCCTTCATTAGCCGTATGTCGATGTCTTTTTTGGTTGATGAGACTCTGCTTCCTAGGTAAGTGAATTTGTCTACCAGTTTCAGAGAGGTTCCCTCTAGTGTGGAAATGTTGCCTGCTTGATTAAAGCACATATATTCAGTTTTGTGTGCATTTGTTGCACACTGGTATTGTTGTTATTTCTGCACAATTAAATGGTTTCAGTTATTGCTATCTAATAGTAAAAATTCTTGTCTTTAGTTGGAATCATTTTGAGATGAGGCTTCTTAATCTGAGAATTAATTTTTTATTATTTTTGTCCTCAACTTGGTAGTTTTTTTTTTGTTTTGTTTTTTCTTTGTTTTGTTTTTTTGTGTTGTTTCTTCTTCACTAGGTTTCGGCCAAATTTCACCTCTGGCTTTCTTCAGGTGATTAACCATGACCTCGGATAGGAATGCTGAGTCTTGTAACCGTATCCCCAGTAATTACTGCCTTCCATAGTTGTCTATGTAATAACTGGGGACACGGTTACAAGACTCAGCATTCCTATCCGAGGTCGCGGTTAATCACCTGAAGAAGGCCAGAGGTGAAATTTGGCCGAAACGTAGTGAAAGAAGAAACAACACAAAAAAAACTACCAAGATGAGGACAAAAAGTCAGCAATGAATAAAAAATTAATTCTCAGTAAAAATTCTATTCAATTTTAATCTTGTTTGCAAACAGTGAAATGGTTACAAGTTTTGCAATTTAAGTCTAATTATTCCATTTCAACACCATTCAATCGCACACAGTTAATGGTTCCAAGTATCGCTATGATGAATAATTCAATTTAGGCACACAGTTAAAGAGTCTAAAGTATTGCTATTTAACACTAATTATTATTTTTATCATTAAGGGTTGTCAGACTATTGTCTTCATCTTTATTGTTATTTCCACAACGTTTCAACCGATATATCTGGAAGCTTTCTGGAGCCTCTTTTTCAGGAAGGTTCTTTGAGCCCAAGCTGCTAGCTACAGGCTGGCTGCGGACTTTATATTAAGCTTAATACTTAAGATTCCTGAATTAACTTAGCATAACAATCCTTCTTCAGGTGTTTGTCGAACTCTGAAACCTTCACAGAACTTTGAACTACATCCTTTATTGAAGGAGATAATTATCTGGAGGTTGCAGGTTCAATCCTGACAGCAGGCGAGTAACAATACAGGAATACTTAACACTTGTATCCACTTATGGCTAACAGAATCAGAACAGGCAACCCCCTCCATGGATTCAATAAAGGACATAGTTTGAAGTTCCGTGAAGGTTCCCGAGTTCAACAAACACCTGAAGAAGGCCGGAGGACATATCAGCCAAAACATTGTGGAAATAACAATAAAGATGAAGACAATAGTCTGAAAACCCTTAATGATAAAAATCATCAAGCTTCGTCTCAGAAATTTAGACAACTAACTAATTATTATAATCAAAATTACTCATTTGTTTGCACACAGTTAAATGGCTCCAAGTGTTGACATTATAATGAACACTGCCAGCAAAATGTTATCTAAATTAACATTTTAAGGCATGAAAAAAACAACAAAGCCATAAAAGTGAATTGAAATAATTATTCATTATAGTTTAGAACATTGAGTCTAAGCCAAGTAAAGGACAAATGACTAGTTCTGAGTGAATTTTTATAGCTTCAAAATAGATGTACATTTTCTTTTCTTTTTTTTTCTTGATTTTTTAAAAAAATTTTAAGTAAAGGAATTATATTATGAATTGAATTATCGTGAGCAGAAAATCCAGCAAACACTTGCATGCGACATACAGAAACACTGGACAGCTGTTTTGACCTTATTAGGTCTCATCAACAGTGTATACCGTGATCTCCCCCACTGGAGATTGAACCAGCAACCACAGAGTGCAGAGCCAAAACTCTACCACTGAGCAACCAGTTCACATCGCACACAAATGATTCCAAATTAACTAGTCATGGTCTTCAAAATAGACTCGTGCGAAGAGATCTTCAAGCAGAACCCGAAAAGCCCTACCCCTGGAGTCACCACTGATATTTAAATAAATAAATTTGTATCCATACTCTGACTTTCTTCTCAACATAACTTTCCAGCAGTGTCTGCGTACTGACATGATAGTCCGAGGACAAATGCTTGGAACCTTTTCTTGAGTCAAGTTTGTCGTACATGTCGGAATCATGAGAACTTCGGTAAGGACTCTGAAAAAGAAAAATCAAGACCTTCATTTCATATACATATCAACATATGAGCAAAATAGAATTAGTCAAATTTCGCTTAATGAGTAGTGTTTGCCAATGGTCCAGGAGACCAGGGTTCAATCCCAGGTCGAGTCCGACAAAAGATTCAAAAAGTGGTACTTGATGCCGCCTTACTTAGCACTCAGGACTATAAGGTGAGGATCAAGGGTAAAGTGGAGCAATCCTTGGAATGGAGTAGTGCCTTCCCGTACACCTTGGTGTAGTAGCTATTGAAAAGGAAGCCTTCAGGTCACCCTCAACTAAAGTCACCAACTTTACTAGTATCAATAGTAATCATTAATCATTAATTGGTCTGGTTTTGTTTCATTTGGTTTCTTTATTTAATTACATATCAACCTTCATGGGTTATTTAATGCTAAATCTATCTTTGTAAAAGAACAATAGGGGTACTATTTAATCTGTAGCTAGGAGAATAAGGGTTTCATGCTTTCTTAAAGGGCATTGGTCGATAAGTTAAGGTAATAGAATGACTGGAGTTTGAACTCAATAACTATGATGTTGCAATCCAGAACATTAACCACTACCCAATGGGGACTCCCCACTTAGTTTTTTAATATATCTAGTTTATACTAATGCATTCAATGTAGCAAGTAATAAAGAAAAAAAAACATAAAATATTTAAAAATCTCTCAAAGATCTGGACAGAAATCATCTGATAAGTGTTTTCTGACTCTTTCATTGATTGAAAAATATTTGCTTATCTTTGAGGTTAAGAAGCTTTCTGGAGCCTCTTTTTCAGGAAGGTTCTTTGAGCCCAAGCTGCTAGCTACAGGCTGACTGTGGACTTTATATTAAGCTTAATACTAAAGATTCCCGAATTAACTTAGCATAACAATCCTTTACAACATAAAAATATAGTATCATATAAAAATGAATACACCTTGAACAATGTTTGATAAAACCTTAATTTTTTCTAAAACAAAGATACTAGGATTTTATCATTTCCAGGAGACCATCATATAAAACAGTTATTGTTAGTCATTATTCATTTACCAAACTCTGCAGTATTTAAACTATGTAGCTATAAATATAAATATATAGCAGTCAAGGCAATCCCAAGTAAAAGCCTGGCAGACATGCAGTTGAAGTCTTAGACAGCAGATGGGTATCTGTTGACCTGAATTAATACTGAACTGCAAAAACAGAGAAAATTTTTAGAGAGGGTCTCATTAATGATGCACAATAATTAGCTAATTAGCAACTGTTAAAAAGAGTCAATTATTTCTTATTGAAAAGAAAATTCCCATTATAAATGAATCAAAGATATTCCAACTTTTATCAAAAAATATTCATCTGAGCTGACCTGAGCATAATAGCCAACAAAGTATACTAACAAGCCACTTATATTAAGTTTGAACCAAGGATCTCAACTTTAACAGCCTTGAACCAGACAAAGCTATCTTCTTTTTGGTTTGGTCTTGGTTTCTTAGTTTAATGGCATATCAACCATTATGGGTTATTTAATGCCAAAGCTATCCTTGTAGAAGAACAGCAGCGATACTATTTAATCCAGAGCTACGGGATGAGCAGGTTCTTATCCTTTCCCGAAGGTACTGATCCGAAAGTGAACATAACATGACTGGAGTTTGGAATTGTTGGGTATCACCTACCTTTTTGGCATAATGAGCCAGTCCCATCTGCTATATATATAGCAGTAGCTTATAAGACCAGTAAGCCTAAGCCTGAGTCTGAACTGGTCTGAGCAAGTCAGGGTCAAGTCTGGAAGGTGAATAGCCACTCCTTATAACAGAAGCCAATAACTATTGTTGAACTATATTCTTATTCTAGCCACTAATCCTATGTTCTTATTACTAACAGCCTCTCTCTTGTAAATACTTGTTCCTGTAAATATAACTCTTTTTCCTTGTATATCGTGGTTTGTCTTTTATTACTACTACCTGCGTTCATTAACCAGAATGCAATAGAACTCACTTACTACGATGTAGCAGTCCAGCACTTTAGTCCTTACGCAAGGGGGACTCACCAAATTTTTTTTTTTTTCACAACTTGTATTCAAACTATTTTAACTTCTTTGTCGGCCTAAAAACAGTAGCTATAGACAGCTCAATATGTGAAGTCAGTGTTATGTAATGACCTCCCCACCAACACACTCAGCAACCCAGTGGATGTGGAGAACATTCTCCTAGGAATGAGTGACAGGTGGTACGTCAAGTTACCTCAGCGAGGAGAAACAATAAATGGAATTGAACATGCTCTTGTGATTGGTTGTAGGCAGTCACATGAGATTTAAGAGATTTAGATTCAAAAAGTTAAAAGTTGAGTGTGCAATATAAAGTCAACTCGAGGTACATTTTGGGACTTTGACAAAACCACCCGCTATTGCGGGTGGGTGATGATTTATAAAGGAATAAATCTTTCCTCCATCAGATGAGTGAATAAGTCCTCTTGGCATAGTGTTATGTTCTGCTCTCTGGTCAAACAAACAACAACACGGAATTTATATATAACAGTATATATTCATTTTCTCAACGGACGCTTGAGTTAAGTAGGAGCAGTCAGCAGAGAAATTAGGATCGTTCGTCGATGAGGCTTGAACTCTTCGATGTAAGTAGACGATGGCCGAGACAATGCACACAGCGTGACGATGAGAGAGGTTTCGTGAACAGCGGGATCCTTTTTACTGCCTTCTGTTCAATTTGTCAGCCTTATATTACCTTCAAACTCCCACAAGGAGATATGGACACGCCTCCACAATTTCTTCCGATATCTGGCGATCGGGATGTGTCACTTCCGCTATCTTTGGAATAGCCTGTGTGATCATCATCGAGTGGAAATAACTGTCATGCAGTTCACAGGTCACTCTCTTCCGGTGCATCACTCTGAAGTGGGACCTTCACCTTGTCCCATATTATCAGCCGAGCACACCTGCGCGATTTCTTTCGATTATTGACCATTGGGATGTGTCACTTCCACTATCTTCAGAATGGCAGGTGTGATCGTCATCGAGCGGAAATAACTATCATGCAGTTCATAGGTCACTCTCTTCCAGTGCATCACTTTTTTTTTACGGCACAGTGAGAATTTTTTACCTAGTCTCATATTGTGAGCCAAGCTGTATTTTACACTAGCGGCTCAAGTGCTGAATTGTGGCCTTCAAGCAAGCAAGTTGGAACTCCAGCCACTCTATCACATTCCTTTTCGAAATAATACCATTGTGAAAGGTATTAAACTCGTTTATTCCCCCCACCCAGATATAGCTTAAACAGTATCACAGTTGTCTTTCAACAAACATGGCTTTGGCATTAAATAACCCACAAAGGTTGATATGCATATTTCTTATGTAAGAAGAATGTGCTGATACCGACCCGTGTGGTCAAACACGGATCTCCAGGCAATAAACACAACCATTGAAATGGATAGTGGTCACATGACTAGGAATAGTAAATCATTCAACAGAAGTCCAGTAGCATTGAGTAGTATTCAAAGTACAGTGTTACCCTGATATAAGAGAGTTGTTGGGACCGGAGAATAAGTATCTTATATCTGGGTTTGATCTATTTTGTTTAGGTAACACAGGCTCTAATTTGGGACCAGAGAAAATATATCTTATATCCGGGTTTCTCTTATATCCGGGTTACATTGTATTGCATCAACAGTCATTACTCGATTCAGTATTTGGCATTGAACGAAAACAAAGACATTATCAAAAGTCGGTAAAGACTACACCCTGAACGAAACATTATAAAACCAGTAAACAAAGAAACCAAGCCACCCCAATCCATCAGCCAAAAAATCCTTCACATCTTCCTGTTTATGAGACCGGTTGAAAATAAGTGAGAGTGGGGTTTTGTTGGTTGGTTGGTTGGTTGGTGTTTCGTTTTATGGTGTATCAACCCTTCACAGGTCATTTAACACCAAATTAAATTTTCAACGATTTAGTTTAGTATAAGTATAATTTGTGTTTACAAGCAGTTAAATATTAAAACAGTTCTATTTCAAACAATTCAGCTTACCATAAGTACACAGTTTAGTACTTTTTAAAAAACAGTTCTCTTTCAAACAGTTCAGTTTATCATAAGTACACAGTTTCAATGTCAAAAACAGTTAATTTCAAACAATTCAGTTTTGTTCTATTTGACCCATCAGCCCCAGCCGACTGGGAAAACCCCAGAGATAGGATGCTGGCAGGGGCTACCATTCCAGGCCAGAGTGAACCTGAGAGCGATGGCAATAAAAGGGTACTGAATGCTGCGAGCAATATTGAACAAGTCCTGGCAGCAACACCCCACAAGACACCAACTATACGGCCACCTGCCTCCCATCGCCGATGACATAGCGATACTGGCAAATACACCCAACCAAGCCGAAACACTACTGCATAGTTTGAAATGAGCAGCCGCAGGCATAGGCCTTCATGTCAATGCACACAAAACAGAATATATGTGCTATAATCAAACAGGTGACATCTCCACACTAAACAGAACCCCTCTTAAACTAGTAGACAAATTCACTTACCTAGCAAGCAGCGACTCATCAACCGAAAAGGACATCGACACGTGGCTAAAGAAGGCATGGACAGCTATCAATAGGCTATCAATCATATGGAAATCAGACCTAACCGATAAAATGAAACACAGTTTCTTCCAGGCAGCTGTCATATCGATACTGCTGTATGGATGCACTCCATGGACGCTAACAAAACGGCTGGAGAAGAAGCTAGACGGCAATTACAGAAGAATGCTGCGAGCAATATTGAACAAGTCCTGGCAGCAACACCCCACAAGACACCAACTATACGGCCACCTGCCTCCCATTACGAAAACTATCCAAATTAGACGAATCAGACATGCAGAACACTGCTGGAGAAGCAGGGTTGAGCTCATAAGTGATGTACTCCTATCGACCCCCACATATGGCCGGGCAAAAGCAGGACAACCAGCATGAACATACATTCAGAAGCTATGTGAGGATACGGGATGTAGCCCTGAAGACCTGCAAAAGGCGATGAACGATAGGGAGAAGTGGCGAGAGAGGGTCAGGGATATCCTTGCTCGTGGCACGACATGATGATGATGATGATGAAATGCTTCCAAATATTCTAGCATAAAATGTTCGATTTTAGTATTAATCATTATTTTGCACTCACTTAAACGCTTCCAAATATTGCCATCTAACTAAAATAGTTTTATATGCACACAGTTAAATCATTTCAAGCACGGCTATGTAACACTAACAATTCAATTAAGGCAAATAGTTAAAGAGTTTCGAGGCTTGCAAATCAACACTAATAATTCTTTTCAACATTACTCATTCATTAGCACATACTTGAATTATTCCAACTACTGCCACATATCAATAAATACTCAATTAAACATCAGTCATTTGTTTACACATAGTTAAATGATCAAACAGTTCTATTTCTAAAAATTTATCTTAGCATAAATCCTTTGTTGGCACACAATTTAAATGTCAAACAGTCCTATCAGATGCATGGATAGGACCCTATCAGGCGCTACCACCTCAGATCAGGATAGACCAAGGAGTAATGGCAATGAAGGTGTACTGCACATTCCCCAAAGTTCCAGTGCTGAAGCCTCACCATCAGATTGTTTATTGTCATTTCCAGGACATTCCAACTATGAGTTAAATAGTTCCACTATTGTTCTATAAGGTCGGCTTTGGCATTGAATCATCTATGAAGGTTGATATGCAATTAAACTAAGAAATCAAACCTTATTTAGTAGAAAATTTGCAGTTGGACCAAAATGATACATAAAACTGAAGCAGAGAATTGAATGAGTCAGACATTCTGGTAAATAATAGTTTGTGACACATGAATAATTTCAGGACACATCCTGAGGTCAAGTCACAGAAAAAAAATATACCTTCCTTCTGCGTGAGAAAACAAAAACAGCTATACAACCATGAGGACAAACAAAAGAAGAAAAATATTTATTAATTCTATTGGTAAAATTCTGATCTGTTTATCCTCAGTTAGGACAGTGATAACTTGGCAAATTGTTTTTATAAAAACTTTACTGGGTCTTTATAATATAACACTGACAGACGAGCTAGGCAGGATATTTTTATCAGTGAAATAAAAACAACAAAAAGTGGGCAGGTCTCTGTGGTGTAATGGTTAAAGTGTAGGACAGTGGCCCCAAAGTAAGCAAGTTTGAACTCCAGTCACTCTATTATGTTCACTTTTAGATTCATACCTTTAAAAAAAAAAGGTATGAAACCCTTTATTCCTCCAGCTATGGGTTAGATCATAAAGGAAATTCATTGGAGTTGGGGGTCTTACAATATAACATTGAAATACAAGCTTTGAGAAAGGTATGAAACCCTTTATTCCTCCAGCTATGGGTTAAATCGTAAAGTAAGCTCATTGTAGTTGAGGGTCTTATAACATTGAAATACAAGCTTTGAGAAAGGTATGAAAACAATTATTCCTCCAGCTATTGGGTAAATCATAAAAGAAGCTCATTGTAGTTGGGGATCTTACTCCTCTGCAAAGATGCAGTCAGTATATTGTAGGGGGTGACATTGTGTTTTGATATTTAAGTTCCATTTTGTATGGATATATTTAATTTGTTTTTATATGTGGTAGTGTGTTCTCACAAATCGGAAGGTCACCAATTTGTAGGTTGACATGTTATTTGGTAGATATGTTTAGTCCCCCAAAATTTAATGTTGTGGTTTAGTATATGTTTGGGAAAAGGCACATGGAAAAAGGTAAAATAGGCAAATGGAGACAAATGTAGTAAATGAAGTAAATGAGTAAAGATATGAAACGGTGCGGACAAAAGGAACATTCAAAACAAGGCGACAAACAAAACAAATTTATATTCAGAACAAAACATGCAATGATACATTTAAAATATTGCTATGGTTTTATATTGTTCATAAAATAGTCCTGTGTGTATGTGTGTGTGTGTCTAACACAACTAAAACTACAGAAAGGGTTAAATAATAAAAGTGTCCTATTCATGTCAACTACATATTTTTAAATGTTCATTTCTTCCTGTGGTTTGAAACAGTCGGTGTTTCCAAGGCTGGAAAAAGTCTCATAGGCAAAGTATTTTGAGGAAAAGAAGGTTTGCATGGTTTATCCATTTTGTGGCTTTTGACGTCTGTTGGTGAATAAGAGAGTCACACTGGAGAGAGTGTGTTAGCGCTGCAATAGAAATTGGGAAAAAGAGAAAGAGTGTTTGAAAACAACATATTTATAGAAAATACGTGTCGTGGAATCGGCTCCAAAAAACACGGGACGAAATTCAAACGAGGACGTATTTTTAGGTAAGTCGCATGGTTCTCCTGGCCAATGGTTTCCTGAGACTGAATATTTACGTGCATCCGCCATTTTTGTTGTGGGAACAAGTGGCATACCACCCAATTTAAATTATAGGAGTTTAAGTCCTATAATATTTAACAGCCCAAGCCTACTAGGCTATCAAATCTTAAAGTTAGATTAAGATCTAATATTATTATAAAAGAAACTTGGATGTATATAGGGGCATAAATGAGCAGGAATCCCAGTTCCTTATAAGTTAGTTTATCATTAACATGATATTTTCAAATAGTTCGACAAATATCTATTTATGCATCTAAGGCTCTGCCATTTTGGTCTGATGGTAATCAAATAATCAAGAGGAGATGAAGAAAAGGTTTCATGCCTTTCTCAAAAAAATTAGCGCAAAGTAAAATGCCAACAGCCTTATCCAGATTTCAAAGAAGCTCATTTTCTTACAATGATAACAGTTATGACACACTCAGCGGTTAGAGTGTTCGCTAATGTCCCGGGAGACCTGGGTTCAATCCCAGGTCGAGTCATACCAAAGACTCAAAAAATGGTACTTGATGCCTCCTTGCTTAACACACAGCATTATAAGGTACGGATCAAGGGTAAAGTAGAGCAATCCAGGTAAGGAGTAGCGGCCTCCCCTACATCTTGGTGTAGTAGCTATCGAAAAGGGAGCCTTCGGGTTGCCCTCGACTATGGTCGCCCACTTTACTTTACTTATATATATTCACACACACGCACAACACCTCACAGAAATTATAAGAACACTTCGTAAATAACTGTCTTCCTTTCCTAAATATGAATCACATTATATATATATATAAAACACACGTGCACACACACATACATACATATATATATATATATATATATATATATGAACACACACACACACATACAGCTAAGAAATGATAAGAACACTTTAAAAAAGATTGATTTCCTTTCAGCATTCCTTAATATAAATTATATATATATACATACATACATACATACATACATCACATTTTATATATATATATATATATATATCACATTATATATGTATATATATATATATATATATATATATATATCACATTATATATGTATATATATATATATATATATATCACATTATATATATATATATATATATATATATATATATATCATCATCATCATGTCGCGCCGCCAGCGCGGATATCCCTGACCCTCTCTCGCCATTTCTCCCTATCATTCATCGCCTCCGGCAGGTCTTCAGGGTTACATCCTGTGTCCTCACATAGTTGCTGTATGTAAGTTCGTGCTGGTCGTCCTACTTTTGCACATCCATATGTGGGGGTCCACAGGAGTGCATCGCTTATGAGCTCGTCCTTGCTTCTCCAGCAGTGTCCCGCGTGTCTGGTTCATCTGACTTGTATAGTTTTCATGATGGGGGGCAAGAGTCTGTATAGTTGGAGTCTCGTGGGGTGTTGTCGCCAGGACTTGTTTAATACTGCTCTCAACATTCTTGCGTAATTTCCGTCTAGTTTCCTCTCCAGCCGCTTCGTTAGCGTCCATGTGGTGCATCCATATAGCAGTATCGACACAACCGCTGCCTGGAAGAAACTGCATTTCATCTCACATTATATATATATATATCACATTATATATATATATATGTACATTTATATATATGTATCACATTTTATATATATATATCACATTATATATATCACATTAAATATATATATATCACATAATATGTATATATATCACATTATATATATATATATATATATATATATATCACATAATATATATATATATATCACATAATATATATATACATATATATATCACATAATATATATATACATATCACATAATATATATATACATATATATATCACATAATATATATATACATATCACATAATATATATATATATATATATATATATCACATAATATATATATATATATCACATAATATATATAAATATATATATATATATATCATGGACAGCTATCAATAGGCTATCGATTATATGGAAATCAGACCTAACCGATAAAATGAAACGCAGTTTCTTCCAGGCAGCGGTCACATCGATACTGCTATATGGCTGCACTACATGGACGCTAACAAAATGGCTGGAGAAGAAGCTAGACGGCAATTATACAAGAATGCTACGTGCAATCTTAAACAAGTCCTGGTGGCAACACCCCACAAGACACCAACTGTACGGCCACCTGCCCCCTATCACGAAAACTATTCAAGTTAGGCGAACCAGACATGCAGGACACTGCTGGAGAAGCAGGACGAACTCATAAGAGATGTACTCGTATGGATCCCCACACATGGCTGTGCAAAAGCAGGACGACCAGCACGAACATACATTCAGCAGCTATGTGAGAATACGGGATGTTGTCCTGAAGACCTACCTAGGGCGATGAACCACAGGGAGGAGTGGCGAGAGAGGGTCAGGGATATCCGTGCTACCAGCGCGATATGATGATGATGATATATATATATATATATATATAACATTATATATATATATATATATATATCACATTACATATATATATATCACATTATATATATATATAAATATATATACATATATATATATATCGCATTATATATATATATGTATATATCACATTATATATATATATATCACATTATGTATATATATATATATATATACATATCACATTATGTATATATTTATATATATCTCACATTATGTATATATATATATCACATTATGTATATATATATATATGTATATCACAATATATATATATATATATATATATATGTATATCACATTATATATATATATATATATATATATATATATATCCCATTATACTATTTACCAACCCCTCCGCTCGGGCAGGATATGACACAAGGTCAATTTTTTAAGCGGAGTTTAACAGGTTTGAATTCTGAGTTTTCCTTCTCCTAGACTAGTTGCCTAACCAAGGCTGAAGAACCCAGTCTGTCCTACTATTTACCC